>BROG01000056.1:1192500-1420000 GCA_030159075.1 Atrina japonica
CATATCTCTTTATAAAAAATGGATGTTTGTGAGACATTTCTATTTTAATTTTTCTTGTCTATGCATTTATTGAGATAATTGATCTGCAATATGTTTGCATGTTTCAATTATAAGATAATTAGCATAGTTTCAAACGCAATTATACTTTCTCACCTCAGTGAGAATATAGTGTTTCAATCAGAAAAGACACAACGCAGTGAACGGCATGTAAAGAGATAAATCTTATGATCAAAATGATATAATTAATTTTATGCAACTAAAATTCCTTGGAGGAGTATGATTAAGTTTTATCCGGATACATATTTCAACACGTTAAAGAGATTTTTATTTTTTGTGGGGGAAATGGTGATTATCTACGAAGAACATACATTTTTTTACGTATACATTTTCCACGTGTACAATATATATATATATATATATATATAATATATATATATATATATATATATATATATATATATATATATATATATATATATATATATATATATGAATGTAAAATTGCACACAATATTTATTTTGTGAATGTTAACAATACTAAACAGTGACCACACCTCATGAGATTTATTTACATGTTCTGTATCCAGGCGAAACATAATAAAAACATATGCACTTGGAGGTGAATAACCACAAGCGTAACAAATTAAGCATATAATCTTTAATTACACAGTAATATACAACATGAAATTGACATGCGCCAATGTTATCAACAATAACGAGGGCATATATATATATATATATATATATATATATATATATATATATATATATATATATATATATATATATATATATATATATATATATATATATATAAAGGGAAGTAACTCCTATCTATTTCATGAATTACTACTTTCACCGCTGTATCACTGACACTACAAAAAATCAACAACTGTGAAAATACTCTTTTACCCACTAGAAGTTCTATAACGTATTGAGAAATTATCTTTAAATCTATTTTCACTTAAAACTGTCCGAGTTTCTAAGCTTTATTTTCTACATATGGTTCCCAATGTTAACTTTTAACCAGTCTATAAATATCATAAACATAATACCAAAGTTATAATGCTCAAGGCAATGTTTTCTGTCCATTAGATTTCATCAGGTGAGATACAATTTAAAAAAGATTTTCTAAAGGGAAAGTGGTATCATACAGGGCCAAATAATAAATCTAAATGCATTGCCAAATCCGTTTAAGAGTAACCACGTTAAACAGATGAGTATCGTAGCTGTTGAAGAATTTAAAATTTAAATGATGTTATCAGTGCCAAATATTACTTTAGAATAAGATTATCAACTGGTACCGAAATACCAGGTACTACGTTTATGTATGCACTCGGGGACTCAAACGGTCCACCAGCAGTGGCAACGACCTAGTGGTTATAAATATTATAAACATAATACCAAAGTTATAATGCTCAAGACGATCGTTTCTGTCAATTAGATTTCATCAGCTGACCTCTAATTTTAAATGGATTTACAATAACAGTCGTATACAAAGCAATTGTTTTGTTTTAGTTTTGGGGGCAAAAAGTCTTTTGAATAATCATAACTTGTTGCCAAAGTCTTTACTAAACTTATCATTCTTATCATTGATACTGTTGTTTTTTTTCCATCTGCTTCGTCTTCATATCAATATATTCATAATTATTGTTTACCACATGAATTCAATATTGATTTCCCCATATGAATTATTTCATTCGTATATATGTAAAATCAGTTTTTGAAATGTTTAATACAAATTCAGTCTGTTCCGAAGAAAATCAGTTAATTTTATTTTTATCCACTTTGGATCCTACTTCAAGGTCAAACAGTTTTGATACACATAATATGTCTTATAAACATGCCGAAAAAATTGAACCTTTTTACTAAACTCTCTGTGCCAGCGTAAGAAAAACAGCAATTTAAAATATCAAAAAAGTATAACAATCTAATACGAGTTATTTCCCTTTGCCTGATTCATGTAATGAGGAAGAGTATTTGTACTGGTGGCATATTAAATCAAAATTTCTAGAGTGTCATTACCACATATATATATATATATATATATATATATATATATATATATATATATATATATATATATATATATATATATATATCCATGAAACGAATTATATAACATGTTTGCCCCGTGTTGAGAGAGAGAGAGAGAGAGAGAGAGAGAGAGAGAGAGAGAGAGAGAGAGAGAGAGAGAGAGAGAGAGAGAGAGAGAGAGAGAGGACATTGAACAGAATGAAACAGGGATGTGCTATTAGATATATCAGGAAGCAATATTATCCTATAATCGTGTATAACATCTTAGAAATTGATATTATCTCAGACACACCCAAGGTTTTCACCAGAAGTTAGATTTCAATAAAACATTTTGCTGTGAAAACGTAGTTATATTTGATACGGCATGCGTTTTAGTACACAAGGAATGTCGTTAAAATAGAACGAAAGACTTAAAAGAACATGTTACATCTCTTTTGTTATAAATAGATATTGAGAGTATAGACCAAGACGTGTAATTATATATTACATCAAATCCATTATTTATAATGTATACGCTTTACAATCCCTTTTCCAGTTAAACATTTGCTGTGGAAGTGCGTATGACTTGCAATAAAAAACATTAACCTTTTAAACCACCCTATAGAGCACAATAGACTGGTCTAAACAAAAGGAAAGATCATACCATATTGATACTTGGGTTGAAAGGGTAAAGTTCGATCTCCGTTACAGCGTAGTATTAAACTTAAAAAGTGTTGTACATAAGAAGAGACCAAATCCTTGTGTCATTTCTTAATCGTCATGAGTTTGAATAAACTTCAGTACTTAGATTGACACATCTGGTTTAATTTTCTCATGCTATCACTTTCATACATGCGTATATGATGCCCCCAACCCCCCAAACCCCCCAAAATGAAATAAAATGCTTATGTTTAAACATATTTTATTCAGCACAAAATCACAAAATTAGTAAATAACAGCACTATACATTTGTTTCGGATTAGAAAAAAGCACAATGCTTCTATAAATTACTCTCCTGAAATAGTAAAATTGATAAGTTTCTCGGTGAACGTCAAATAACTAAATCTTTGTGACGAAAGTAATGAATAAAAATAACGGTAGCAAATTAACGATGAACAGACAAAATCTGAACGAATGAATGGAAAATAATTGGGAACTTATTATATCAATTGAAAATAGAAAACAAGGAAACATGCTTGGCAAAACTCAAGATAATAGATTAAATAATAAATAAATAGATAAATAAAAAATAATAAAATAAAATGATAATAATAAAATAAAAAATATTACGATATTCTAAATGTATTAACAATGCTAATACACACTACACTCTACTTATGATAAGCTACCACATGTAACACTACATATGATAAATATGAAGATTAGTTTCCTACTTAAGACTCAATGTACTAATTAACACTAATTAACACAGCACATCTGACTTAAATCAGTCATGCCGATAAAGTCAATCATGATATGTAATATATTCAATCTACATGTACATAGAGTTTGTAATCAAAGTAAACAAACGATATATATATATATATATATATATATATATATATATATATATATATATATATATATATATATATATATATATATATATATATATATATATATATTGTAAAATCTGCATGATCAAAATTACACCACAAGTTCAATATCTACAAAGGGTTCTTCGTTTAAATATTTCTCAAATAGGCGTTGATGTTATCATTGTTAGAGAATCATTAAATCGGATTAAAGTCACCGGATGATATTTTTGGCAATTTAACATGTCTCCAGTAAATACAGTAGAATAATATTAACAATATTAATGTTACATGTTTTCAAAAGGAGGCCAAAACAAATGACCAAGACGGTCATTTCTGTCAATAAGACTTCATTAGTTAAGCTCGAACTTTATATAAATGTATATTTTCAAAAGAAAAGGTACTTGACAATAGCTTCAATAACTATTGACTTATTTGAAACACAGCTTAGATCCTTGGCCCTGATTTAAGTGTTCGTTGTATAAAGGATTACATATCCCGTCTTTACTTCCTGGTTTTGTATAATTCATTGAAGTACTGGTCACGGGAATTGATAAAATAAAATCTTTGAAAGTGTAATGAATTCAAAATATAGGATTTATTTATCATTATTCAAAGGTATTAACCAACTTGAATTTCTTTGTAAAACGTGTTTGAAAAGATTGAGTAGCTATTAGCGGTTATCAGTGATTTACGAATATCGAAATATCAATCCCTGTTTGCGAGTACCAGACAAGGAAGTTATATTAATCATTTTAGACGCATTGACCAAGTGCACTAGGTAAAGGAATGCTGTCAACTGTCAATTCTATATATCTGGTTATTTCCCCTCCCGTTTAATAATCGCATTATTAGTCCTTAGATGAAAAGGTAGATTTTAAATAAAAGGGGAATTCTCAAGCTAAATACGAATTTAATATGTTTTCTCTCCTAAAATGGGTGAAAATAACCAGAATTGAAAATTTGCAGGTATACCATATAATCATTTCCAGAATAAAACACAAACTTGCATCTTGAGAAAAAAAGAATCGTTGTGTGTGTGTGTGTGTGTGTGTGTGTGTGTGTGTGTGTGTGTGTGTGTGCGTGCGTGTTTGTGTGTGTGTGTGTGGATATCATGAAATGGCCTTAACATAATATTTCCTATATTTCTCAAGATATTATTATGATTGAATTAATGAGTTTTTCTAACGGTGTACTCCAAAAATATTAAAAAATAAATGAAAAAATAAATTGGAGCAAAACTGATAAAATCTGATAAAACTTGAGCAATATAACTTTGGTATTATGTTTGTAATATTTCTTTTGAATTAGATACAAAAAGAGACAACCACTGTACATGTGTTACCTAGATATAGCTATAAATATTTCGGGGGAGACAAAAGGCCAATGGGTCTAAAAGATCACACAAGTTTTGTCGGTTCATACTAGAATATAACCTCAGGAAGTTGATTTACAGGATCGAGCACATTACTTTGAGTTTCATTTGAAAGGTTTATTGTCTGTCTTTACCAAAACTTTATTTTGATATTTTCGACTTTTATAATTTGTACTAGATGTACAATAACAAATAATAGCTATACACAAGCATAATAAATTCTTATATTCCTATATAGTTTTTGAAAATAAGTTCAGATCCAGTTTGGTATTCATATACAAACAGTAAGATTGAGTTAATCAATATGAATTGAAAAAGTGCCGAACCTGAGTTTTTCTTGCAATTATCAAAAGATATATAGGAATTTTATAATTTTATGCCTGTGCATATTTCACTTAGCTGTTGAATATGAGGCTAAGTAATATAAAAGGGGAAACAAATTTTGAAAAGAAAACCACACAGCTAATGTCGTAGTAGGTACCATAGTATTGTAAATCTTATAGATTTAAATCTTATATACTAAAATTATAGCATCATATGTTTATAAAAAATATAGAAACATTCCATTTATGTCTTATGTCCTCTGTAGACAGGTGTTACCGTATAATGTTTGGAAAATAATTGGTTTCATTGAAATATGTTCAATACAACTGGGACCCCCCCCTTATATGAAGTTGCTAGGTCTAATACTGGGTCTTAGGACCAAACTTACGACTCAAAAAGATTTAGGACTTGTCACTTACGACCAATGCAGGTCCTTTCTTAAAAACTAGCAAAAGACAATGCGTATACCAAGGTTATTGTTGTCTGTGTATCAATGTATATATGTAAATGTAGAAGGAGAAAATATTCATAAAATATCAGGATTTTATTTGAAAATGTGCAAATATCCGTTAAGACTTGAGTAAAGGTAGCGTTGATAAAACGGTCCTAAATTTTATCTGAAGATCAATTAACTAAGGCTTACGATAAAACGCACCACTGGAGTTTCGTGTTCATTTTGTTTTTCAAGATGGCTGATATGAGGCTAACTTGGATTTCAGACTAACAACACTTGAGTTTGTTTGTTTATTGTTGTTTAACGTCCTGCTAAAAAATCTTTCACTCTTATGGAAACGTCACCAAATGCCGGTGAAGGGCTTCAAATTTTGACCTATGCTCGGCACTTACTGTCATTGAGCAGTGAAGGTTCTTTAATATGCCGACACCTACTTCGATTCCTAATACCGGGTCATTCCAAAGACTGTAAAATGGTAGTGACTGTTCCTTTGTTAAGCGCTCGTCATACAAAGTGGAAGTCCCGGTATTTTGGATGATACTTTTTTCTACTTTCACTACTTGTACTTGATGTTCAGTAACAATATCAATAACAGTAACAATAACAATTCATATATCCCTATATCTCGGGATTTTCAGAGGACCGTGTTTATTTATGGGTTATTTCTATGACACCTGATCACACCTCTGAATTTTCAGAGGACCGTGTTTATTAATTGGTTATTTCTATGACGCCTGATCACGCCTCAGAATTTTCTGTCTGAGGTCTGTGTTTGTCCAATGTTCATTAGATTTGTACACTGTATACTGTAAAGGCTAGGCCTATTTGTATATTTGTATATATTTATTTGTTTATTTATTGTTGGTTAACGTCCCACTCAAGAATATTTCACTCATATGGAGACGTCACCAAATGCCGGTGAAGGGCTTCAAATTTTGTACTATGCACGGCACTTACGGCCATTAAGCAGTGAGGGGTTTTTAACGTGCCGACACCTACTGTGACACGGGACCTTGGTTTACTGTCCCATCCGAAAGACAGGAAACCAACCTGTCGCCGGCTGAACTCGAACTCACGACCTCACGATCAAGAGTTGAGGGTGCTACCGACTGAGCCAGGATTTGACTAAAGACTGTTCTAAATTAAGACTGATGTATACTGAATGTTAACCCCCTTTTATTTTATTTCACACGCTACCAGTGACTGTGAACTGTATACTACTATTTGCATTAAAAGAACGTTCCTTTTATCTGTTTCTGTATCGTGCATTATGTCCTTTACTGAAATATCTTACTCAGCCCGGTATATCCGTAATTTATTTCTCCGATTTGTTGCAGCATCAAACCGTAACATAATACCGTCATTATCCACGGCATTTTCAAGGCAGAACTAATTTGATGTTTACCTGAAATGAACGAGTATAGCATCATAAGTTTTAAGCCATATATCACAAGTCTGATATTGATGAAAATTAAATGACTTTTTCCGAAATTATAAATATTTAATCTCTAGAATAATAAGGTAGACCACAATGATTAACAAAAAAGATATATATATATATATATATATATATATATATATATATATTATATATATATATATATATATATATATATATATATATTTATTTATATAGATATAGATATAGATATCTATATATATATATATATATATATATATATATATATATATATATATATATATATATATATATATATAATATATATATATATATTTATATATAAACAGTTCTAGTTTCCTCCTATTTTGTTTTCTTTTAGACACATGACATCTCGTGATGGTATTTCCAATTTTCTGGACAGTTCATCAATGTTAACAAATAAGGTAGTCATTATTCCACACCTTACTTCCGACTTACGTTCACATTCCCAGAGCAAACTCGCGCTGACTAGAGTCGAGTGGTTAAAACCAGGACTAAGCTGATTATATGAGAAGTTTGCCAGTTTATTTGTGGAAAGTCGTTGGTCTTTATCCGGGGACATTTTAACAGTTTTCCGTATCACAATAAAACTAACCGCTTTTGTATAACTAAATTGCTGAGCATAGTGTAGAATTCCATTAAAATGAAAACTTAACTTACGGCGATTTGTACAAACATGTAAAATGTTTTTTTTTCTCTCTACCATTGAAAAAGGGAATATGACAATATCTAATTACAATTACTCTATCGGTTCCAGATACCAAAGGTTCTGGTGGACTTTGCATATTTGAGTAGTGACGATTGGTCAATCATTTCTTAAAAATGGAAAACAGTAATTGTATAAAAATAATCGATGGATTTAATTTAAACGTATATGTTATCTATTGGTGCAATGTGAAAATATATATTGAAAAAAAATCTATTTAATTGTCATTTTACATTTTGATAAATATAACAGTTTTGTAAATCCAATCCATAATAGAACAAATATAGTGAAACTTGTATATAAAGACCCCCATAGGGACACAACAAAACTAGTCTTTATTGGGAGGTGGTCTTTATATATAGAGGTTGATTTGTACACAAATGATACAATTGGTGACAGCAAAAAAACAACGGTCTTTATGATCAGATGGTCTTTATACACAGGTAGTCGCTAAAACAGATTTTATTGTACTAATATAGTATGAGCAGCATTATAAAGAAGGACAAGATTTTGTAAAAAGTGGAAACAAGCTTAACCCTTTTAACCCTACAGATCACAGTAGACTGGTCATTAACAATAGAAAGAGCATACCATTCGGATATTCAGGGTTGAAAGGGTTAAAGTACAATCCGTTAATAACACTGGATGAGACCATTCCTAGTTTTTTATGTTTAGCGTCCACATTCACATCAAAATCCTATCTTTCTTTCAGTAAAAAAACCCACAAAACGATAGAAAAACTCAAGACATTTTTAAGAGGAAAACAAAAGCAAATTAGCGCACATAAAAGTATTTCTCCAATGTGTTAACAAAGGAAAAACATATCTTTGAAACTTACTAAAAATAAACTATTTCACAATGATGAGAATGAAGGTTCACATGTAACTGTACATGGTAGAACTATTTTCAATTGTTTTTTTATGATCTCATTACCAAACTATCAGCAGACGCTAAACAGAGAAAAAAAACTTGGAATGGCCTAAAAATAGATACAAAAAGTGTCACCAATTATTATTTAAGTTTATTTAACAAATGTGTGGTGATTCCGTTAGAATTGAATACTGATAGTAAAAAAGAAAAACTTTACACAGAATCACATGCAGGGAACCATTTACACAGAAAGGGAAAAAGCTACTCTAAAATACTAAATGCAATGTTATTTTTCTCAACAAAATCCATTTCACATATTTAAATGAATGAAAAACTAGTGCTTTTTCCCACGGAGCGATACAATCAGCTGTTATACGACATTGTTGTTTTAAAGTAATTGGGCACTTGTATCAATGATTTGATTTCGACCAATTACATCAGTTCTTTTTGTATTTTACAAGAGAGATAAAGGGCATTTGATATCTAATTCAACGTAGCTTCCTTGATTAGATACGAGAAAAAATAAACGTCATATCCTATCCGGCTCGGTTTTCTCAACTATGAATTAAATTTGATGCTTGACCTTTTTATACTGAAATGCGATTACAATGTGAGTACACTTTTGATAAAGCGAAGGGACAGTTGATGTATTATCCAGACAGCGTATTTACACTTGTTAACAACGATGCTTACTTCCGGTTGAAATATCATAATTACACTTTTGTAATTAAAGAAGTATTAATTGGAATATGAAAATTAACACGAATTTCTGACATTTGTAAAACATTTCTATGGTAGGATGGTATTTCTAAAAATGAAACAGACACTGAAAACAGGAATGAAAAATGTTGTTTGTATATTTGAGTTAGGATGAAAGACTTGTAGAGCAATGAAAAATAATTTACATTAAGTAAAATATGGCTTTAATACGTGTAAACAGACGGAAAATGAATACATCAACTCGACATTTTAGAACCAACAATAAAATACAACTATCCTTTAAAATATATGCTTGCTCAACAACTTTAATGATTTCTAATTTAAAGATCAAAAACATGTTTGTATTAAAAAAAAGAAATACGTAATTTATAAAGTATTGAAAAAGTGTGTGTATACCGTATAATATATCTGATCATAATAATGCTGCGAACGGACCGAAAACATTATCCCATCCCCGGACCCATCGAACTTTGGGGGAAGCATAAAACTGTTGTTTCTTTATTATATAATCATACAATTGTGATGGAAATATTGTGCGATTATTTTAAACATTATCCCACCACATCGACCATCGAACTTGGGGTCATAAAACTATTGTTTCTGTATTATACAAACCTGATGGAAATAGTATACGACATATGCAGAAAATCAAACAAACAAAAGATTTAATTCTAACAATATTTATTGTTACCATACGTACATAACATTCACATTCATAAACATGATATTTAACTTGTTATCATAACAAAAATATCAAATTTTGCAAGACCAAAACATTTTTTAAACCTTAAAGGGACATTAGTTGTATTTTTTAAAAATCAATTTTTACTGCTTGGACTGATGTAAAATAAAAAATAAGAGATAAGCAAAGGCATAAAAATTCTTAGATTCCTATATACATGTTTTTGTAGAAATTGCTTGAGAAACCAAGATTGGCAATATTTCGTTTCGAAACTATATGCATGCGACACAGATTTCGACCTTATTTTCACAAAATATAGGAATACAATAATTTAATATCTGTGTTTATCTTATTTGTTACCGGTATTGTATATCATTCTAAGTAGTACAAAAAACGAAATATTTTTGCAAAACACAGCTAATGACCCTTTAAGGGTGCAACATTTATGGAACTGAAAACAACAGGGTTATATTACTATGGTTTAAATAAAAATTCAGGAATTTTAGAAAAAAAATTATTGATATCTTAACCTTTATGTTTATATAATGTATTTTGTATGAATTAAAACGTAAAATAAAACCGATTACCATATAAATTATTTCCATAGATACGATATCCACGATGTTTCTTTTCTTAAATTTTAAAACGAACGTCTTACAGTAACTTTTCCGAAGGGGTGGATACAATGAAAATAAAAAATATAGAGTGAATGAGCATCGATCACCTGTATCCCCACCCAATCTACACCCTATTCCACGGGGTTAATGAAATGCACGAAATTTGTTACCCCAACCCTTGAGATGGCGTACACGAAATTGGAAGTAAATTTTTGAAATCTGGAAAACGTTAAAAAGTTACCACACGATAACGGATATTTATCTGCATATTATGAAAAAAAAAATATCTTAACATATGTTACAGATGACGATACAATCCCTGGGGCCATTCTATAAAAAGTCGTAAAACTAAGACTTAGTTTAACAATTACACTTGCAAATACCAATCAGTCATTTTGCTAGAGAGTGAAGACTTGTAAATCAAAAGCCGACAGCTCGTAGACTTACGTGATTAAAGTAATAGCCACGATTCACCTTTGTAAATGTTGCAATTGTAATAAGAATCCAAAATATCATCAATACGTTATTTGAAAATGTATAAACTTCATTAGGGTGGAGTTGATAAAATGGTCCTAAATTTTGTTTTATGGTAAATTAACCCATCATCCCCCGTGATCACATTTAGACTCCCCAAGATCAATAAATAGTATGGTCTACTGTCATAATTCAGGAGTGAACAAGTTCAATTTGATTCTGAACCATACACCCCTGAATTCTGACAATGGACTGACCTAACTATTCTTTGAAATGGACATGTCCAAATATGACTTCAGGGGTTGATGAGTTTATTCAAGATTTATGACTTAAGACTCTCTAATAAAATAAATTTCAGGTTTTCGAAAAATGCAGGTCTTTCACCGAATACAGTATCGAACAACCAAAACTTGTCCAGTATTCATGCTTCCTAGCCAGGTGGCGATGGAAAGGTTAAGTAAAATATTTTGGAATTTTATAACAATAAAATGTGTAAAAATAAAGCGTCTGAAAGTAAAAATGATTTACACCTAAAGCACTCTTCCAAATTAACTTGATTCTATGTGCCTTACTATTTACTGTATTAAGTCAGGTTATTATGACATGTGGTGTTGAAAAGGGTTTAGTATATCCGTGATCTTAAAGTGATGTGACAGACTCTATTGGTTAAATTGCTATGCTTTCTGTAATCAGCCGAGCTAAGAATAAGATAATTTGAATTTGGAAATAATGTAATGTAATTTAGGCTCCTCGAAAATCAATTTGATTTTTTGAGATTATGGAGCACTTACCTAAAACCAATTTGGCAATGCAAAATGCCGCTTTATTTACAAATTACAACGGCTTACGCAACATTGTTCCAGTGGATACTTTAAAGACAAATATTATAATTAAAAAATTAGTGAAAATCTGTTAGAGTAGAACTAGAAACTCTGGCAATATGCAAGTGGTAATTGAACGGCTTGATAGTATTCTCATGATTAATCTACGATAACAGTATAAGCGTTAAGAGAAGTAAAAACATGATGAAATTTTGGAATAAAAATAAATCTATATTGGATTCTTTCATTTTTCAATGTTTTCTGACATAATTTAGTAGAAATATTAAACACATGCTAAATTGTTAACTAAAACGCCACCTCTTATTGGTCATTAAATGCCAGGATGACTAGTCTGACTAAAAAAATAGTTTACAACAAAAATGATTTTGTCAAATTTAGCAAAAAATAATTATATAAACGAAAAGATTTGAAAATGAAGTACAAACATTTTAATTACCAGTTTATATCTGAGTGAAAATACATTTTATATATGAAAATATAACTTGTTACAAAATAACTCTCTTTTTGACGTCATATTTCACCCAGAAGTTTTCCATAGTTTGGTAAACCTCCCATTTATTGAACCAAACTGGTTTGAAACTAGAATTGGTTTCTAATTTATCAGTAAATTTCAAAAAACTTCTGGAATCCGACCAAACTAACTCTGGTTTACATGCTGTCCAAAGCATTCAAAGTTGGCAGCAAAGAGGCAGCAGTAATGGGGACTGGTGAATGACTTGCTTGCTATCATATACTTTGTTTTATTAATAAAGTTTTGAAAATATGAAAATATGCTTAAATAAAGATTAGATTTTGCTTCAGATACTGTAAAACTCGACAAAATATAAACTTAAACCAGTTTAAGGAGTACACAGCAATTTCTACTACGTCATTTACTACTTACTTATAGAAACTAGTTTCAAACCATGTTGAAAAAAGAAACCAAAACAAAGCCAGTTTTTCTGTCAATCAATTCGCTTTTACAAAAACATTTTAGGTCTGACCAAGGTTTTAAATCCAAACACTTCGATTCACAATATTTTGTTTGTGAGGCAAGCACTTTACCACATGACCATCTTAAGCAACGTATTCATTCAAGAATTTATAATGACGCTTGCTGACTGGATTAAAATATGCATAAGGTGTTAGATGTGTTTCAGAGTGTCAGTGTTAGATGTGTTTCAGAGTGTCACAGTACAAATGTTGTAAAATGGAGCAAATCCCTGATGGGCTAGGAATAATTCTAAAGGTATCCTTGAACAACATTTGCACTTTCCCATAATTAAATGATAGGACTTGTATTCAATGATTATATTACTAATTTTATCCTTAAATTTCCAAAGTTTATATCTTAAAAAATCAACAAATGCAGAACTATGCAAGGCATCTTTTTCTCCCATCTTGGACAGGCGTATCTAGTACCATTCTGCTCAAACAGAATTTCTCTGTCCAAACACCCTAGGATGTAGAAAAGCTACATGCGCTATGACGCCACAATATAATTTTATAACTAAGGATGTCTATGCCACAAGAATACATTGTACAGTACATTAAAACTTGCATCAAATTTCATTTACGTGCATAAGCATGTAATTGGAGCATGGGAGAAAAATAATCAACCATGGATGAGTGGAAAGGTGAATCTCAACTTACTCCATAATAATTTGAAAGTACTATCCTTGGGAAACTCTCAGAGTGGAAAACCAGATTCTTGCCACTCCTGTGGAAATTTCCTTTGTCACTCCACACATCCATAAAAAATTCTATTGTTCTCCCATGGTTCACAGACATACATCGTTTTAATGCTGAAATATTTCCTTGTTCACCCCTATGGTACTGACAAAACTACATAGGCTATGACGTCACAACACAATTTAACGAAGCAGAGCTTAAATGTAATAAAAATGCAGTGCAAAAGAAAGTCACTCCAGACTTCATACAAGTGTACCGGGTATTTGAAGCATGGAAAAAAAATTTCAGACAAATTTTTGTTGAGCAGAAAGCGAAATATCAACCTACTTGGTGAGAATCTGAAAGTACCGGTACAATCTGAGGAAATTCTTACCACTGGGGATGAAATTTTCTTATCCACTCAGCAGTAAACAGGTCTATGCTAGATTCTATTATTCTTCCACACTTGTCTCTGAAAAACGAAGATTACCTGTGAACAGATGGCTCGGTCTTTCCACAGCTCAAACACGTCATTATGTAAAGGACAAACTTTCATATATTTGGAGGTGTCGGACAGAAAACAAAATGTTCTTTTGCTTCTGGTTAATCTGTCATCAGGAGTGTGTGAGAAAAATAATCAAACATCGGCTTATTAATTGGTCAGGTACATTTCAACTCTTGTGGTAAAAATCTGGAGTTCCATTTCTCCAGAAAAAATACCTTCATATTAGAAAGCCAGACTCTTAAACCTCAATTTGACATTTACCTGTCCACACATCACACCCATGTTGCATGTAAGATCCTTTTACGGAATGGGAGATGTACAAAATTTCCACTAGTCCAATCAGTTTTGTTTATAGAGTACCTATCAAACAAGTGCTTATTGTGAGAAAAATTAAATATTGTATATTTCTCACATTTTTTTAACAAATGCATAAAATTTGAAAAAAAGAAGAGTATTTGAAAAACAAATTTTATACTCAGTGAATTTTTGCACATTACCTGACTTTTCTGGTCAATTTTTGTCATTCCATGTAAAGAACTATCAGGTGAGTTCCTACTTTGGAAAGTACTCTATTCCCATATTGGATAGGTTTACATATACAGTCAAACTTCTCTATAAAGGCCACTGAAGGGAATGGCAACAGTAGCCGTTATAGACAAGTGGCCTTTATAAAGAGGTTTGTTCATTTTAAAAATGTTATCCAAGTTTATATCTAAATGGTTTTTATGGGCAGGTGCCCTTTATACAGAGGTGGACTTTAATTCAAGTTTGACTGAATATTTTGGTTATGATATGAACTTCTAAATTCCACATGGCGAAAAAGAATGTCTGTGCTATGGCAGATAAAACAAAATAGATAAATAAGTGACTTTATCCCTTTTGTATACATTCTTGCATATAAACGAGATCCTGTTTACGGTATGTTTTGTTTCAGTTTTTAAAGGTGATTTTTGTCACAGACTTCCAGACTTCAGTAGTTATATTACGTTTGATGATGCCAGGCCCTGGCCGAAATAATGACTTGAATACAATTTCACAGTTGATGAGAAAACAATTTCAAAGGGCAAAAAAGAATAATAGATTTATATTCCATGTTGAAAGAATTTTGCAGTAGTTAGAACACTTTCCTGTTAACCGTGAAAATACAATACTCCAATCAAATACTATCTGACTCTTTTCCCTTGTTTTTAGATGAAGTAAGAGAAAATTAAATTTAATATAAAATTTTATGTGTGCTTACAATTAAAGTCTTAGGTTCAATCATAAATAATATTTTCATTTGTGCAAACAAAATCTTTCAAACACACTTGTATATTGAGCTTTGAAAAATATTTTGTAACTAACAATACAGGATTACAATAAACACCGTCCATATTTGTATGTCATTGATGTACTTGATTCATCAAACATATAATGCTTCACATCTTAGTAAAGCTAAACACAACTGATGTCTAGGGGATACATTTAGGGGTGTAAGACTTCAAATCTGTCCATTATCGGATCCTCCCCGAAATGTTCCTGAACATGCCTTTCAAATTCACTTTGTGGAAGCTCAGCCGGAAAGCTAGCATCACACATGGGACAGATCCTGTTATCATTGTTGGAGCCAGCATGGTGTACAATAGGTACATGCTCATTATTTTGCATTGTTACAAACTGTTCCTCTTCATCAATATCATTGTCCATACAGTTCAAGACATGAAGTTGAAAATCCTCTATATTCATGTTTGGAAATTTCTGATTACAAACCGGACACAATTGATCCGCAGACGGAAATACAGCATTTTCTTCTGCCTGATTTATCCGAGCATTAGAGGAAGCTATTGGGGTATTTATTTCCAGAGGGTCCTCTGTCACAACCTTTTTGGATAAGCCAAGAGGCAGTGGCCGTTGGCCAGGATGAATATTATCAACATTGATATAATCCTCATTTTCTCTTGCACTTTCTCTAGAGGTAGAGTAAGGAGAGTGTTCACTGGTCTTTCTTGAAAGGTTGGGTATATTTTTATCCACATTTGAAGTATAAGAGCTCCTAGGACTTTTAGGCTTTGAATCATTTACGTTTGGAAATGCTATTAAATTTTCATAAACACTTATTTCCGGTTGTACATATTGCATTTGCGGACTTTTTGTTCTTTTTCCTTGCCCAACTCTGAAGTCTGGCTCAGCAATTGTGTATACAACAGCATTATCGGCAATGCATTCATTTTCTTGAGGGGCAGACTTTCCACCTGAATTTCGTCTTAAAAACTGGGGGTTATCTACCCTTGGAATCCTATCTATATTATTGTCAACATCACAAACATTCACTAAACAAGTCCCTGATTCAACAGGCATCCACGTTGATGTCTGTGGAATTTTGGAACGTTTTGTTTCTATTTGCTTTTCTCCTGTTCTGTCATTTAATGTCATAAGTGTTGGATAAGCTGTATTTCCAGGAAGTCCCTGACATTGTTCTGCTCTAGGCTGTCCCATTTCAAACTTTACATACCCATGGTCTACACTGCTGCCAATATGTTGAGGTCCGTACGATGCTCCCTCAGCATATCGCAATATAGGAGAAGTCAGATTTGGTTTGCTTTCTGCTGAAAAGAGAGAGAGATAAAGATACAAATATAGACATGTTGACTAAAATTTATCATAGAATTATTAATGGCTCGTCTTCATGAAAATGAATCAATGCATCGTCACCCTTTCCTATACTGTGGCCAGTAAATAAAAGGACAGGCCAGTAGATTTCTCATCTGTACAAGAAATAAAGATGGAGTTTAAGTGCTTTTTTTTATATTGTTGTACGTTTGGAAATCTATCAAAGTAATCTATCATGTTCAATATTAAAAATTTCCTGTCTTGTCAAATGTGTTATACTTGGTTATTCTATAACTAAATACATGTATACAATGTACCAAAAATCATTTCTTTTTTGAGTTATTTCTGGGCCAGTAGAAGTTTGGTGGTGCTAGTATGTGTCTTATACTACTGGCCCTGTGGGCCACTTGGAAAAAAGGTTACAATTGCAAGCCCTGAATTGGGGTGTATCCCTTACTTTAACCTCCATGTGACCAAAGATTCCCAATGGGTATGGTCTGTCCTGAGAGGATGCTTATTCCTCCTCACTTGCACATCTTCCATCATCAAAGGTTTCTAAGTAACAGCCAAACCAAGGGAAATCATGTTTTGGGAAATCATTACAGTTGCATCATTTGACCTTCATTCTAGAGTCCTGATGATCATAAGAATAAGTTTCTTTATTTTGTTTAGTTTTTCGGCATCTTAACGCAGGGATTTTCAACATCCTTTTGAGAATGATACCTGGACCTTTTGAATTGGGAATTTTAAACCATTTACCCCTGGAGACATATTTGGACTGGTCTAAGTCACTGATTTACAGAAGAGTACATTATATTTCAAGGTGTGATGAGTAAACAACAGGTTATTGAATTTGGCAAATCTAAATATATAGAAAACTGTTTAAAAATACAAGAATTGCTTCATCTTCAATTAGAAAATTATGAATGCAAATGGGATAAAAAATGCATATTTTTGCATTGGGGCCAGATCCTTATTTCAGCCCCTATGATAGCAGGAAAATCCATCAGCTTTATAGGTTTGGGAAAAACTGAAAAGGATAATCTTTGTTGATTAGTTAATAAGGCCTTCAAATAACCCCAGTTTGAGAGAATACTTATTTGTTTGTTTGTTTGAATGATGGTTTACACAACACTCAACAATTTTTTAGTCATATGGTGGTGTTCAATTTTTACAAAATGGAGTAGAGAATCTGATTACAATGTACTCAGAAAGAGACCATCAAATTTCAGAGAGTAAACTGGCTTAGGTTCCTGTGAGACTCGGAACTGTGCTAACTAGAGGTGAAAGACTTCGTGGTTTAGAGCGCGATGCTTTAACCACTTGTCCACGGAGGCCCAGAGAGAATAATTAGGTGACGTATTAAGCAGTATTTTTGAAAATATAATGCTTGAGTCTTAGAAAAGTGGATAAAAATAGAATGATGAAATTAAGATCTCTTACCTCTTAAAGAATATTTTCCAGTTGTTTTCAATGTGTGGGTCACAAACAATTAACTGAATATGAATTTGACATGAAATCAATGTGCTGAATCACTGATTACAATGCAATTATAGATAGAAAACCCTTTCTTTCTATTACGATTTGATTATGCATGTACATTTGCAAGCGGATGTGAAAATATACAGGAAAAGTAAGCACTTACTCAGTTATTGGCGCAAAAAAAAAAAAATAACCCATATACAAATTGGCACACAATTTTTAACCAATAGAATAACTTTAAGATCTTGACAGTTTGCTTATGTCACATTTTTTTTTCCAGAATGCCATGAGGGTTAAGAAGATATATGCCAAAATTATATGTGTACAAACCCACTCCACAAACAACCCAATTTTAGCCATGGAAGCTGCCTTTCTATTACAGAGGGGGGGGGGGGGGGGGGGGGGGGGGGGGGGGGGGGGGGGGGGGGGGGGGGGGGGTGGGTGGGGGGGGGGTGGGGGGGGGGGGGGGGGGGGGGGGGTGGGGGGGGGGGGGGGGGTGGGGGGGGGGGGGGGGGGGGTGGGGGGGGGGGGGTGGGGGGGGGTGGGTGAGGGGGGGGGGGGGGGGGGGGGGGGTGGGGGGGGGGGGGGGGGGGGGGAGGGGTGGGGGGGGGGGGGGTGGGGCGGGGGAGGGGTGAGGGGGGGGGCGGGTTGGGGGGGGGGGGGGGGAGGGGGGGGGGGGGGGGGGGAGGGGGGGGGGGGGGGGGGGAGGGGGGGGGGGGGGGGGGGGGGGGGGGGGGGGGGGGGGGGGGGGGGGGGGGGGGGTGGCGGGGGGGGTACGGTGGTTTGGGGGGGGTGGGGGGGGGGGGGGGGGGGGGGGGGGGGGGGGGGGGGGGGGGGGGGGGGGGGGGAGGGGGTGGGGGGGGGGGGGGGGGGGGGGGGGGGGGGGGGGGGGGGGGGGGGAGGGGTGAGCTGGAACCTGTGATGACAAGGAAAGATAACAAACAACCAGACAGAGGGTAAACCATAATACAATCTGTGATCATGAAAACACGTACAACAAGAGGCCCAATAAGCCAAGTAACAGTCACCTAAATTAAATCATACCCAGTTTAGGACCTTTTTGGGAACCCAATATGTCTTAACCCCCTTTCATTCCCTAAACTTTCTGCAGCTTCACATGGGGATAGTGACTGGTAAGTTTGATTGCAATTGGCTCATTGGTTCTTGAGAAGAAGTTGAAAAATGTCTAAAAGTTAACAACACATAGCGGATGATGACAGACAAAAGACAAGACCAATAGTTCAACCATGTGACTTTTTCAATGATAAATAAACAATTCAACAAAAAACAGGCAAGACGTCTTACTTATAAGTTTCTTCATCAGACCCTGTTGATCCTGCAGTATTTTGCTTTGATAGTTAACTTTGTCTTTTAAGTCCTGCATAGTCTGACTGTACTGGTCGACTTGATAGAGTAATTGTTTTTGCTCTTCTGACGTAATTGACACACGATCCTGAGACACAAGCTTGCTTTCTAAATTTTGACATTTTAGTTTTAGGTAATTCATATGTTTATCTTTCTCTTCTATCAGATTTGTAAGTATTTGTACTTGTTCTTTTAGACGCGATACTTCTGCACTGTTACTTTTGACTTGAGGGCTAGACGTCTGCGAACCTCGAGCTCGTAGCTCATTTTGTAACGACTCAATTAGTTTATCTTTGTCCTGATTCAATAACTGTAACCTTTTGATGTCTTTCTGAAAAGAATCCACTTTGCTTAATAAATCTTTACGTTCCGATTCCAAGTTCCGCAAATTCGTTTTAGCTCTTATAAGCTGCCTTTCCAAATTCTTAGCAAAGCCAAATTCTGCCCTTATCTGATAATCGTCAACAGCTGGTGACACCGCAGACGCACTAGACGGTCCGGCGGCTCCATATACACCAGAATTTGGCCGCATGTTGCTAATTCTTTGTGTTTCCATATCTCTAATTACTATTTGTAATGAGTTAATTCTACATTCTTGGTCCCTGTATCGCTTTTTCAATTCCATGTATGCTGTCTGCAGTGCATGAAGTGAGCCATCTTTATCATCCTTTGTGAAGCTGATATGCATGTTAGACAAGTTATCTGCCCTTGGATTGAACAACGGATCCTCAGAAAAGTCATGTTCTCCATGGGACAGGACATCAATATCATCATCCATGTCTTTCCCTTTTTCTACGAATGCCTGCAATGATTCATAAAATCTGGTAAACATATAACAATGAGAAAAAGAACTCTCTTTTTTAATTTGCGGATAGATTATGAAGTAAAACCCATATAACCTGGAGAGGGTGGAGTCTTGTGAACCCTTTCTTGACCCGGACGAGTTTAAACTTTAGGTAATAAATAATAACAATAATATAGCAATGACTAGAGTAATCGTTCCTCCTCGTCACCATACATAAGAGAGTATCCAGTGATGAATGAAACATATTTCCCGTGCAGCTTGACATAATCGAAAAGTGAGTCAGAGTGGAATCGTTGGTATGACAATAAAACGTTTACTCCACCCCTCCAAGTTATGTGAATAGGGAGTGTGTGTCTTAAGAAAAACCAAATATTTGGAGGTAATAAAGATAGTCTCTAAAATGAATTTGAGAACAGTAAATGCTACAGAAATACATGTATTAATTTACTACATGCATCAACTTACATGTACATTTACGCACCCATAAAGACACATTTGGACTGGACTGTGTCATTTATTTTCAGTACAGTCCATTATTTTCAGGGGTAGATGGGTTAAATAAGGTGTCATTCCCAATGCCAAAAAAATAAATGCATTTTTCCCCAAACATACCCTGACACATGTAACACAAATCTGCCACTGTACCCTGACACAGCTAGGGCAAATCTGCCATTGTACCCTGACACATGTAACACAAATCTGCCACTGTACCCTGACACATGTAACACAAATCTGCCACTGTACCCTGACACAGCTAGGGTAAATCTGCCATTGTACCCTGACACATGTAACACAAATCTGCCACTGTACCCTGACACATGTAACACAAATCTGCCATTGTACCCTGACACATGTAACACAAATCTGCCACTGTACCCTTACACAAGTAGGACAAATCTGCAACTGTACTCTGACACATGTAAGACAAATCTGCCACTGTACCCTGACACATGTAAGACAAACCTACCACTCTACCCTGTTACAGGTAGGATAAATCTGACACTGTACCCTGACACAGGTAAAACAAATCTGCCACTGTACCCTGACACAGGTAAAACAAATCTGCCACGGTACCATTATACAGGTAAAACAAATCTGCTACTGTACCCTTACACAGATAAAACAAATCTGCCACTGTACCTTGACACAGGTAAAACAAAACTGCCACTCTACCCTGACACAGGTAAAACAAATATGCCCCTGCACCTTGACACAGGTAAAATAAATCTGCCACTGTACCATGACACAGGTAAAACATATCTGCCACTACTTTGACACAGGTAAAACAAGTTTGCTACTGTACCCTTACACAGGTAAAACAAATCTGCCACTTTACCTTGACACAGGTAAAAAATCTGCCACTTTACCCTGACACAGGTAAAACAAATATGCCCTTGTACCTTGATACAGGTAAAATAAATATGCCACTGTACCTTGACTCAGGTAAAACAAAACTGCCACTCTACCCTGACACAGGTAAAACAAATTTGTCACTGTATCTTGACACAGATAAAACAAATCTGTCATTGTACCTTGATACAGGTAAAACAAATCTGCCACTCTACCTTGACACAGGTAAAACGAATCTGCATCTCGAACTTGACACAGATAAAACAAATCTGCCATTGTACCTTGACACATGCAAAACAAATCTACCACTGTACACTGACACAGGTTAGAAAAGTACCTTGATACCTGTAAATACACATACAGATTCATTTGTCACTGAACCCTGACAAAGCTAAGTAAACTAGTCTACAACAGTGTCCTGAAACAGATAAGACAAGTGTGCCACATAGATATGTAGTCATATATGCAACAGTGTCCTGACACACATAAGACATGTGTCACACAAATAAGTACGTCATTGTAACCAAACACACAGGCTGACAAATCTGCCACTAATTTACCTTACATATAGATATGTAAACAAAATCTGTCATTGCCCTGAATCAGAAAAAAAACAAGTCTGATGCACAGCAAGGTAAATCAACTTGTTTGTTATTTCGACACAGCATGTACTATATAAGATAAATTAAATTATCTTCCTTTAACTTATTCACCCTTATAGACACACTTTGACTGGTCTAATTCATTGATTTACAGAAGAGTCCATTGTTTTTCGGGGGGCTGATGAGTTACACTGATATCCAACAAAAGAAATAAACAGACAACTGCACAAACACCATACCAAACAGACACTGACAAAACCTTTAGTCCATCCCAAAAAGCACCCAGCCCACCCTCTGGTTTTCACTGATAGAAGTCTAATGAATTAAACAAGACTAAAACATACCGGGTACATGTACAGAATGATGTAGTATAACCAAAATAAGTCAATCCCAACTTCAAGAAATTATCATAATTGACCCAACTCTAACGACAAACTCCAGCCATATGTCCTTCATATCACCACAAACAGCTGTTAAATCTAGAGAATCCATGTCAAGTGTGTATAGATTTAATCCTGTAATTGACAACGTCATAGAAATACATTTTCATAAAACATTTTAGGTAAATTTGTTCCTTTATCTCTTCACATAATATATATATATATATAGAGAGAGAAGGAGACAGAGAAGCTTATCAATTTCAACAATCAATTATAGTTTTATATTTAATGTCATATAGGAAATAGCTTACCAACACTGTGAAAAGGAGATAATAGGACTACTTCATAGGATTAAAATTTACTGTGTATGGTAAAATTCCCGTAACACTACACCTACTTCTCTTTTCGGAAGTTGTAAATATCCAAGATAAATGACCTCGAGTGGCCTATATGTTTGCTTTCTACATGTACACATTTGACCTTGATGTTAAATGACATAGTTCTCTTCCTGTTCTAGACCATAGATTTGATGGCAAAATTTTCCCCGAAATATATATAGATCTATAAATAAATACATTGTACATATATCTGTGTAAACATAACTTCTTTAATTGGGATTGGACATCATTTTTCAAGTTTTTAAACATTGTAATCATAGTGTTTCCTGTAGATTAAAATGTATGGTAAATGTGTGTTCCCATAAAACTTAAATTCTGGTATATATATATATATATATATATATATATATATATATATATTTATATATATATATATATAATATATATATATATATATATATATATATATATAAAGGCACCTACAAACTCATCATGCCCCAGCTGAGGTTCAAACTCTCAAACTTAACAGGACCGACTGCCTGGCTCCAATGCTCGATGCCCTAACCACTCGGCCATCTATGCATTCCCAAAATGAATGTTTCATTAGCTGTGTCTATAGTTTCAAACATTAGAGATAAAGGTGAAAGGAATTAGCCTAAAATTTCCAACAGAAAGGTCACATGACCATGAACAATTGAGGGTCTATTAACCCCTAAAATATATATACAGTGAAACCTGTATATAGGGGCCACCCAAGGGACCAGAATATATTGACCTTTATATGCAGGTGACTCTTATACACAGGTTCAATTTAGTTGAAATATGCAGTCAAGGGACTTGAAAAAAACTGGCCTTTATAAACAGGTTATCCTTATATAGAGGTGGTCCCTATAGCAGGTTTTACTGTATACACACACACACACATATATATATATATATATATATATATATATATATATATATATACACACACACACACATATACTTATATACACACACATTAAAACTTGTATATATAAAGACCCTCTTACTGACACAACAAACCCTGGTCTTTATAGGGAGGTGGTCTTTATACAGAGGTTGATTTGTACACAAATGGTACTATTGGGGGCATACATGTACTTGCCAAGTCTCCCCCATAAATAGGGAGACTCACTTTTTTCTACAAAAAATTTTGATAATTTCTTCTAAAAAAATGCATAGCTCCCCCATGAAAAATTTAAGTTTTCCTATTAATTCTTACTAATCAAAGGACTGAAAGTCCTGAAAGGCAAGTACTTTGTCAATTCTGAATTGGTGAATTTATCTGTACCTACATGCAGTTACTGTTTAACCTGGGAATATACATCCTTGATCTACTAAAATCAGAAATTAATATAGGCTGTCATATACCATGGTACATCTTTAAACCAAAACATTTATTTGAAATATATGAAATTAGGGATGCTTATTTTTAATTATGCATCAGTAGAAATTTACCTGGTATACATTTTATGATATGTTTACATTGTCATTACAAAACAGCAGACATACAGAGCCGGACTTAGATTTTCATGTACAGTCATGGGACATATATATTTGTCACTTATGTTATTTTCTTCTTTGTTTTATATACAACCAATAATTTTTATATGCTGGTAAAATCCAGAATTTTGCAAATTTGTACAAATTTATGGTAGATCTAGGACAATTTCATATTTCTAAAATATATATGCATTTTTAAATTATCATGTTTATTTACAGAAATGACAGTATTTTTCTCACGAAATAATTTTGATAATTCTGTAATTATTCTTTCAGTCTAATGAAATATGTCAAAATTTACCTGAAGTAATTTTATCCTCCACAGAATCATTATTTTCTCAAAATAAACAAAAGTATATCTAAATTTCAAAATGATTAAAAAAATTAATTCAATTTCCTTCATGTAAACTTAAAAATATTTGAAATATTACTTAAATTAGTGGATTCTGTGTTCATTTAAAATTGTTGGTTTTATATAAAACAAAGAAAAAAACAACATCAGTGACAAATATTTATGCCCCATGGTTGTAGATCTATCATGACTTTCAACAGCTTTAAAAAATGTTGCATTATTCAGTTCACTTTACTCCCTAATTTTTTAACAGAAAAACGTTCATTCAACAACCTTAAAATTACATTGTTATTTGGTATGTAAAACAGAGAAATAAATGTAGATCGATGTCACAAATACGAATTGGGTTAAAAAAATTAAACATCGAGTCGAAATGAATTAAAGTCGAAACAACCATGGTAACGATGACCAATGTAAATACATCAACTAAAACCACCTGGCTAGACTTTAAAACTCTATTACTGGCAGGAATCATGCAATCGCTAGCTGCATTGATGTTTGTGCTATCCGACCAGAACCACGATCGAGTAAACTGGTCTTTTATTCTATCACGAATCGAATTTACAGCACACCAGCTGTAACCAGGAAAGCATCTTACTCGATGTCAGACATTCGAACGGTTTAATCGTGAGTTTGTCTATTATCCCTGGTTGTAAGCTTAAAAACTTCAACTTTTCTATCAGTTAGGTAAGTAATTCATGTTGTTATGAATAAAATGGAAACGATGATGATTCCAGTTTCTAAATAACGCGAAGCTGAAAATGGGCTTCAATGTCAAAATCGGCAAAGCTAAACCCATGAGGGAATTCTGAGCCTGTTTTAACAAGTGTCCTATGCCGTGACAATAATAATTCATCACAGAATTTTCCACTGTCTTCGTTGTTGAATTTTAGGTTCAATAAGTTTTTAAATTAAAAGGAAATGGTGTCCTAGTTCAAGAGTTATAAGGGGAGAGTATGCAAATGAAACAAGATTCAAATTAGACACAAAGGAGTATTTTAATGGTTGAATCTCAGGTAACTACTTTATTTGAGTAGTAGTTCGGCAAGTTCCTATGGCACATTGATTTTTGAATGGGGAAGCTGACGATGCTTAATTGAGTACACGGAAAAAGTTCTGAGCCTGTCATAGCAATAAGGCCTTGCTTGCGAAAAAATAAAATTATATCTGTAATGAATCAGATAATAGTATGATGAAATGGACATTTGAAATTGCGAAAATATCAATTCACAAATAAATTTAGAATATGTGCATCACGAAAATAAAGTCCCACGAAAAATTCAAGATTTACAGTGTACATATAACATACATGTATAGTAATAACAAATTTTAAAAGAAACCTGATGTGATTGAGAATGACTACATGCATGCCCTGAAGAACAAAATCATATCCATAAAGTTTCCCCGGCAAATAAAATTGACCAATTGTCAGCCATAACTTGTACCACGGACTGTTGCCAGTGTAGTGAGGGCACATGTTCTTTAACATGACTGACCAAGCACAAGGAATCAAACTTGTGATTTCCCGTTTGTGAGTCTAATGTTCTACCACTGAACCACTACAACTACAAGATGGTACGTGCTCCGCGATTTTTTTTTCTGTTGTATAAGCCCTGATTGCCATGGTCGATCGTACAGCTCTAGAAGAATCAAAAAGCATTACTAGTGAATTGTAAGACCGTAGCGTTTACTGTGCATACTCAGCTGTCACCATACATGCTTATGGTTGAGTATGGTCTTGAGAAATAGTGCGATGTCCTTGTATGCCATACACTATTTTATGTCAAATTTCACACAACCTGTTGTGACCGAGGCTTTACTGATATAAAGTATTATAAGAAATGCTGCGAAAAAACAAAAAAACAAAACAAAAACAACCTCAAGGTATTTGATGTAGTGTTTCAAACTGACAAAAATATATATGCCAAGACCTTTAGGTATGGAAGCACTGAAAATAACATCCCACACAATTTTTTATCTCTCTAGGCATAAAACCTGGACAATAGCATAAATAGGAATGAAATTCTTACTCTGAGTCATATCCAATGTTGAAGCAGGGGATAAAATCTTTCCTCTCCATTTTGCAACATAGACTAGGTAGATACATCATTTCCCGCAATAAATTTCAGTTATTCACCATTGAGAATACAGACTGCTAGAGGATATTTTCATTTTTTATGAGGATCTTTTGATACTGTAAGCTGTACTTGGAATATATATCTGCAAAGAAATATATGAATGTCAGTTATATATTTGTTAATAATTGTCCATGATTTTGTTCATCTTAAAAAGTATGACTTAATGGGCCATTAGCTGTGTTTACCAAAAAAAATAAATAAAAAAAACAAAAAAAAACAATAGGCCCAAGAGGGCCTCAATTGCTCATCTGAGAACCATCTTCAAATGTGGAAAGAAGACCAAGAAGAATATGTACATGTAGACTGATCTTGCCAAGAAACATAAATATTGCTGTTTTAAGAAATTCATCAACAATACTAGAAATCAAATTTTGGCAAAATTCTTGCACAAAAACATTTCTTCAACTATATACATGTAAAACACTTGCATCATGGTGAATGAAAGGGGAGATAATTGGGGAAATCATGCAAAAATTAATGAAAATGACAAAGGCTGAAAAGAACTCAAAAATGCGTCAAAAATTAATATTCCGATTTCTATGAAAAATACAAACTTGAATCATACATCCATGTAGATCACTATGAAACAATCCATTTTTCAATTCATGGAGTGGTTCTGGAGAAGAAGATTTTTAAAGAGGGTACCTTTTGTGACCTATTCTGCCCCAGCCTAGTTCCACCCCTGGGCCAATCTGGATGAAAACCAGAAACTTGGTAAAGGACCTTGAGCATTTGCTTCCTACAAAGTTTCATCAAAATTCCTTCAGTAGTTTTGAAACAAAAGCTGATAGTGTGAAAAACGCACCCCTCCTCTTTTTTTGCAGTTTTAAAAAGTTCATAAAAATTCTAGAAATTAAATTTCTCCAAAATTCTTGCACGAAAACATTTCTTTCCCTAATTACAAGTAAAACAAATTAAATGAATGCATCAAAGTGAATACAAGGGGAGATAATTGAAGAAATCGTGCAAAAATTAATGAAAATGACAAAGGCTGAAAAGAACTCAAAAACGCGTTAAAAATTAATATTGCGATTCCTATGAAAAATAAAAACTTGAATCATACATCCATGTAGATCACTCAGAAACAAACAGTTTTTCAATTGATGCAGCGGTTCTGGAGAAGTAGATTTTTAAAGAGAGGTACCTTTTGGGACCTCTTCTGTCCTGCCCTGGATCCACCCCTGGGCCAATCTGGCTGAAAACCACAAACTTGGTAAAGGACTTCGAAAATATGAAAAGTTTAGGGACGGACGACGGACGGGGAGTGATCACAAGGTGCCAAGCCTGGATTTCTCAAGCAATTCTCACAAAATATATGGGAATTTAAGAACTAGTATGCCTGTGTATATCTCCCTTTTCTTTTTTTTTGTTACACTATATATCAATAGAAGTAGTAACAAAGGAAAACATTTTTTTGAGAAAATAACACAACTAATGTCCCTTTAATGAAAAGGATGATTAATTATCGTTAAAAATCAATAAGTTTACATTTTGTATGTACATGTAATTGGGAGGAGACCATGATCAGCTTTCTGCAAATAAACTGGCAAACTTTCTCACACAACCAAGAAACTAAATTAAGCTCTAACTGAATGCAGATTTTTAAATTCTTTTATTTAGATTTTTGCTGAAATCAACTATTTTTTCAGTTATGTGGTGGCGGCCATTTTTTAACGGTGGAGGAGTGAACAAGGTTACATTGTACCTGGGAACGGACCACTGGCCTTCCGGAAGTAAACTGGCCTTCCGGAAGTAAACTGGCCTTCCGGAAGTAAACTGGCAAACTCTCTCACAAAAAATCATCTTAGGTTCCAGCGAGACTTGAACCTGCGCCAAGCGGAAGTGAGAGACAATTTCATGTAGAGAAAGAAGAAATTTAACATTTTATCAGAGTTATCTCTCTTTGTTAACCAATGTATTACTGTATTTCAATCCATCTGAATATCATTAACTCATTAACCCACTGAAAAATAATACTCTTCTGTAAATCAATGAATTAGAACATTCCAAATGTGTCTTTAGGGATAAACGGGTTAAACATCACAGAACTACCAAAAGATGGGGTTTGAAAGAATATTTTAAAACATTTCTTATAACTTAGAAAATGTCATGAATTACATTATTTTGAACATTAAACCTCAGGCAATCCTTAAATCAAAGTATTTAAAGTACTGAAAGCAGGCCTAGGGCTTTCATATGCAAACTAAGCAATACTATAAAAAAGTTGAAACCCTACTACATTGTAGATGCACAATTAGACATGCAGATCTAACATCATCCAAGTTTCGTGAAGTTACGACTTACGGTTTCCAAGAAATCGTGCAGACAATATAAGTGCCAAGAAAGAAGAAACGGAACAAAAAACAATAATAATAAAATTATATGTCTCCAAACTTCATTTGGCAAACAACATATAATAGAAAAATAATTTATTCTGACCGATAACTGTCTCATTACAGGGCCTTTTACTATAGAAAAAGGCCTGTACTGGAATCAGTTGGTGTTAGAGATTGGTATAGAGCTAACCGACTACATGTACAAATTAACAAATATTCAAAACTGACTGACTGAATGACTCGATCTCTGACACAGAGGTATCGGTCCTTGCACTCCAGAATAATCTATGTCAACGTCTCAGATTTTTGCCAGATTCTGACAAAATATAAATATACTCTTGATTATACTCTTTATAAGCTATTTGATTTCTTGCAGTAAGTTTTAGTGCTGATATAGAATATAGTATTATTTAAAAATGGATACAAATATAGGGACTATATTTTTGTGGAAAGTATCCTTACTTTGAGTAATTTGGTTTATATATTCATTCAGTAGGTTACATGACCACATGTTTTGGGACTTCTCTCTATATGTTGACAGAGATTGATTGAGAGTGCAAGAACTAACAACTCTGTGTAAGTCTGTAAGAGATTGTGGGTGACTAACACATTCCAATGCCCCCTTGCTTTTGTGTAAGCTTGAGGGAGATATATTTAATGTATTGCTGCAATGTGAGCTGGATAATTTACATTGGTGATGCTTAACCATGTCCACTTGCAATATACACCTGTCACAATACAACTCAAAAGGCTCAAGCTATTACATGTGTGTGTGTGTGTGTGTGTGTGTGTGTGTGTGTGTGTGTGTGTGTGTGTGTGTGTGTGTGTGTGTGTGTGTGTGTGTGTGTGCATACACAATACCAACAAAATATGATATAATACTGATTCCTGTTAACTTATACCATACTGTCCCCTGTCTGAAAGCATTCTGAGAGTACTGATGAATCAATACATGTCCCCTACCTGTGAGGTATTCTAGGAGTACTTATGAATCAATACATGTCCCCTACCTGTGAGGTATTCTGAGAGTACTGATGAATCAAACCATGTCCCCTACCTGTGAAGCATTCTGAGAGTACCGATGAATCAATACATGTCCCCTACCCGTGAGGTATTCTGTGAGTGCTTATGAATCAATACATGTCCCCTACCTCTGTATGAAACAATTACAAAGATAAAGGTGAGCAATTACCGAACTGTAACTCAAGAAAGGTGAGCAATTACCAAACTATAACTCATGATAGGTGAGCAATTACCAAACTGTAACACAAGAAAGGTGAGCAATTACCAAACTGTAACTCAAGAAAAGTGAGCAATTACCAATCTGTAACACAAGAAAGGTGAGCAATTACCAATCTGTAACACAAGAAAGGTGAGCAATTACCAATCTGTAACTCAAGAGAGGTGAGTATTTACCAAACTGTAATTCAAATTTTAATCTGACAGACATGAGCATACAAATCCTACATATCCACCTCTCCCTGCCCACCAAGGGTTTCACCACTAAGAAACTAATAATGTTAGACATAATTTGAAATAAAATTAAGATATATACCGTGATTTCTCATTTGTGAGTGACACCTTCAGTCCTCACTATAATCATATACATGCATACATTTATATATGGTACATGTATCTGATCGTGAATTCAGCATTCTTTATCCATTCCGCGAGTTACCATATACTAATGAATGATATACATATACATATACTCTAGAAACTGAGATAACCATACATGTAGATTCTAACAGTAAGTCGTCGATTTCAAATCCATATCAGACTAGAAAGTTATCCATTACATGTACATATACAATAGGCACCAGGAAATCAGTTCGTTCATGGGAGATTTTTAGTTTTGATTTCCTACCCTGACTATGAATATATATTTAAATTGTTTGAGAGTGACATCAGCTTTGTTTTTGATTATTTCCCTGAAGATGAAATATAAAGACAAGTCATTCAGATTTTCTGCCAGTGACCTTCAGGTCTCAGTCAGCTTGTTCTAAATCAAGCATCTATATAGCAATTTTTACTCGAGTTGTCTCAGAACAAAAAGGCATGTCTATTGCAGCCCACATATTTTACACAGACTGACAGAGAATAATATGGAATTGTAGATGAATTATTAAGACTTCAGCCCTGTGCTGTTTACTATGAATGCTGTTGAGACAGTAAAATAAACAATATGAGACGCTTGTTAAACTACAAGAGTATTTGTTGTCTTTGAATGAACAAGAACAAACAAAACAATCAAAGGATTGAATGGCCACAAAGACACAGAGCACTTCAAAAAAGCCTATAAGACTAAACAATGAGAGAAATGGGCGTTTGTGTGTGTGTGTGTGTGTGTGCATTTCTATGAAAACAAGACACATGCATTCTCATTTCCATATTCAATGAAACTTGTATATAAAGATCCCCTTTAGGTCACAACAAAACCAGTCTTTATAGGGAGGTGGTCTTTATACAGAAGTTGATTTGTACACAAATGGTACTATTGGGGAAAGCAAAAAATGGTCATTATGACCAGGTGGTCTTTTTACACAGGAGGTCGCTAAAGCACATTTTACTGTACAGTGAAACTTGTATATATAAATACCACCTTAGGGACACAAGAAAACCGGTCTTTACAGGGAGGTGGTCCTTATATAGAGGTTGATTTGTACACAAGTGACCAGGTGCAGGGTTTTCCCTTAGGCCTTACGCATGATTTCTGCGTCTTTGAAGCATAAAATCTTTTCAGGATGCAAAACATTAATATTAGCGAGTCCTCAGGATGCATAAAAACTCAGTAATTTTTTTTTAACCAGAGACTGAAAATATGTTTTCATGTATTTTCTTGAATTTCATTGACTTGGGGACTCACAAATTTAATGAAGGACTCAGGAATTTTGTTCTTGTGGGTCCCTGGGACTCACTAAAATGACATCCTAGTGAAAATTGGGAGTTTCAACGTGAATTTATGTCAAATTGGGAAAAACTGTTTGCACACATGGAAATTTTAAAGTACTGGAATCTCTTTTTTAAATGCCATGCTTCTTTTGACGGAGGAGAATTCTTGGTTCTGTACAATAATATAAATACCGGTATATATATATTACTTTCATACACACAATATATATATATATACATATGTATCAGTTACAAGGAAATTTTTTCAATTCTATTTCATGCTAAGTAATGAGTGATTCAGCACATTCTTGTTTCAGTTTATTTCAGTATTTGTTTTCTTTTATACAAAGGTTCAGACACTAAGGAGCAATAAATATTGTTTCCTTTCAGGTATTAAAAAATAGAAATTTCCCAACAGGTGTAAAAACTGGGACGCTCACAAACAAATGATTTCTGGAGCAATAACCGATTTGTTAAAACACAACAGTTGATTTTTCAAAATCTTAGTCATCACTCAACCTCAATGAAAACTCATGTCTGATATACAGCCACTTGCCAAACGTTCATTGACATGATCATTTTTTACTATATAATTCATATAAAACCACATTTTTTCAACAAAATATTGTGAACCCATTTCTTTTTGCATTTGAATAGATTTTTAACTGTTAAACAGAGAATGTTTCCAAGTTTCATTGATTATTTGGATGTAATTTTCTAATATGTAATTCCAAAAACATGAAGAGTTAAACAAAAAGTAAAAATTACATACGGTACACAATTTTACTTACAAAGATAAGGAAAGTTCATCACAAAAATGAAACTTTCTGTTTAAATTGATGAATTTTTAAAATTTCTTATTTGGAAAATATAAATATAATACAGTCAACTCTTGTTATAACGGCCAGGTTGGGATCCAGTAAAATTGCCGTTATATCAAATTTTCCCCATTATCTCATCAACCCCCTAAGTTACATGTGGACCTGCCCATTTCAAATAATGGTTAAATCCACTGTCAGAATTCGTGGGGGTTATGTTTTAGAATAGAAATTTTATATGATTTTACATGCAATATGAGCTTGTTCACACCTGAATAATGGCAGCAGATCACACTACATATGTACTTACTGATTTGGGCGAGTCTAAATGTGACCACAGGGGGTGAATGGCTTAAATGTTAACATTCAATTCAATATGATTGCATGCATGAAATAGAATAACTACTACACATAAAGTGGTTTTTATTGTTATTTTCATTCTATCAATTTAATTTAATTTAATCAATTTTTTATTTTTGATGCTTTGCCGCTATGCTTTTTTTGTTGCCAAAAATCACTGTCGGTGCAAATATGGCGTTATATATCAAACAAATTACCATGTATGTAAATTCGTTCCCATCAAATTTCTGCTGTTAACCAAAAATGCTGTTATATCAAGTGCCATTCCAACAATAACAAGAGTCGACCTTATATACCGGTACTAAAAACTACATCCAAATCTTTATCTAACAGTGAAAATCCTATTGAAATCTGATAAGAAATGGCTTCACAATACTGTTTTGAAAAAAATATGGTTTTATGTGAAATATGTAATACAAAAATATTTTGTTTCCTGTAATCCATGAGTAAAAACAATTTTTCCCAATTTGACACAAATTCACATTAAAATTCCCAATTGTGCCACAAGTGGCATTTTTTCCAAAACTGACAGAAAAAGGCCTGCAACCTGTCTAGAGAGACCAAATTTTGAAATCTTTTCAGTTAAATACATGTACGTGTATTACTGAAAATAAAACATTTTTTGAGAGAGCACCTGTCTTGAGTTGAGAGACCACCTTTCAAGGGCAGAAGAGGTGGTCTATCTAGGCAGGTTCCACTGACAAATATACATACATATACAGTAAAACCTCTTTTTTAATGTCCCTCATTTCATATGCCACCTCACTTTATGCCACAAACTTTGAAAGTCCTCTTTCCCAATTTTTTCTTTAATTTCAATAGCGTTAGCTGTAATGATCAATTTTTTTTTTTAATTTTTTTTTTTTTTTTTTTTTTTGGGGGGGGGGGGGGGGGGGGGTCCTATTTTTGCTACATGTACTTGATGTACAACAGAAACAATTTAGATATATACACAGGCAAAAAAAATCTTATATTCCTATATATTTTGTGCTAATACAGTCAGGTCCAGTGTGGTATGCGGCTACAAATAAAGTAGTAAGGTTGAAATACCGTAATCAATAGCGGCAAGTCAAATTCAAATAAAATAAGTCAAGGAAGAAATCCCTGTAACAACTGGAATAAACAACTCAACAACTGCCACCAAACAGCCAACTCAACAGTCAACTGTACACCTCACCCTAAATACTGAATATTTTTCTTTAATATATTAATATATGAATAGTGGATTTTCCATTCTCTGATTGGATGTAACTATGGCAATTTTTATTGATAAATCTGATTATTAACTGTAGAAGTGGCTAGTGCTACTTTCATTCATTCGGCAGTCCAGAGGGCTAGGATTGTTATGTTGCCCTCTCATGCTTCCATTCTTTTCTGATTTGTGTAAGCATATATGGTTGGAAGAGTCAAATGCATAAATTGTTCAAATAAATAATATATTAGAAATATACATGTACATGCAAACACTGTCAATCGTAAAATCCTGTTTCTAACTCCGAGCAGGAACTAATGAATTTAAATCTAAATTGTGGCTCACACTTTGGGATGATGGATGCAGTGAAGCATGGATTCTACTGAATAAAATTAAATGTGTACAGATATAACACAATACTAGCCTATATATAGTATATATTTTTTTTTTACTGAGGTGCATAATATAGCATTGTCCTATGGGCTACATAGACAATATTAAATCAAATACAAAAGGATGAAAAAATGTGGGTACTCCTAGATGAAATAAATATTTGATAAAGGCCATCGACCTCATGTTAACATACACATCTATTTAGCCTATATATACAGTAAAACCTGCTATAGCGGTCACCTCTATATAAGGATTACCTGTTTATAAAGGCCAGATTTTTCAAGTCCCTTGACTGCATACTTCAACTAAATTGAACCTGTGTATAAGGGTCACCTGCACATAGAGGTAAATATTTTCTGGTCCCTTGGGTGGCCCCTATATACAGGTTTCACTGTATACATACATACATACATACATACATTACATACATACATTACATACATACATTACATACATTACATACATACATACATACATACATACATTACATACAATGTACAAACAGCCGAACCTCGTTATCTCGAAGCTGTTGGGACCAAGCAAAGAAATCGATGTAAACAGGTCATCTAGTTAAAAGCTAACTGGTTTGTCACTACTTAGATTCCTGATTCCTCTCGTGAGCATCTCAGTAATTGCTGGAATACTTGTAGCCCTACATTTACATGTATATTGTATGTAAACTGGAATGTTTTGTGAAGATTTTTAATCATTGTTACATGTATGTACTCCAAAAATGATAAATAAAGACTATTTTTTTTAACGCTAGTAAAACTGATTGTCACATGACAATTTAACAAGAATGTAAAAAAAAATTTATCTTGAGATAAAAGGAAACTTTCACATTGAAAATTAAGAACTGGGACCATGTTTCAACATAGACATTAGTGCTTTTTTTCTACTTCTCCGATCTTGAGTTATCAGGTCTTTTTTTCAGTAAGATACAGAAGGAAAATTGCAGTGAATAGCACAGGATATTGAGTTCACTGGTTAAATTCGAGATTATTGATCTCGACATGACAGGTTTTAATGTAACTTAACAATAAAACTTAGATAACAATGTCAGTGTGTGGAATGTAGGATTTACATGTATATTGTCTACAAGAGATGGGTATATCTAATAAATCTCGAATTTCATCTCAAGCATAATAATTTGCTTGCATCAACTAGTAATGGAGGTGATTTAGAAGTTAATGTGCAATTAGCATGACAATTACAAAGTCATAGCTACACCAAAACAGTCAGCTATTTCTGAAGGTCAGATGATTGTTGTTAGTCATATTTTGCCGATTTTTAACCGATTTGCGCAAATGTTTTAATGCATATGATTTTAATATATGTGATTTATCAGAGTAGATGTTACATCTCACTAGTCCGAATTAGGACCAGTGAAATTATGAAGACAAAACTAGTTCAATAAAGAGTATTTTTATACACAAAATTATACCTTTGAATGTTACACTTGATTTTGGGACATGTCATTTTTGCATTCGGACAAGTATATCTTCATACTACATGTACTTGTCCAACAGGGCAAATGGAATTGTTTATTATTGTTGACTTCTATGTTGACAAGTTAACCTACATGTGACATTAGTAGTACCAGGAGCTGAATATTCCTCAAGTCCGTGGTCAGGAACCTACATATTTTACTTTAGGTCGAATCATGTCGTTTTCTTGCTGTACCAGTCTGAGGACCTAACAAGTCTGAGTCAGTGAATGACAATTCTGTCAATTTCTTTCCCTCTCAACTTTATCTGTTTCCTTTGTAAAGTTCAAATTGCCATTTTCTAATATGATTTTGTGTCTATTTTTTTTATTATATAATTTCGTGTTCCCACCTTTGATAATACATCTTATTTCCATTCGTCAGGGTAAATATTGTAGTCCAAAGTAACTCAACATTCCAACAAGAAAAAAAGATGAACTTCTTGACTTATGTAAGATTGCTGACGCATTAAATTTGCCCAATGGCGAGTGTATGACACATTATTTATTTTAGGTCCTTCTCGTACATCTTACGATTATTAAAATCTAGCCACTTTTTGCGGCTATTGCTAATCTTTTGGCAACTGGTAAAATTGAATATGTTTTTTTCTGCTATCCGAGATGCACTTCTACCGTGATGAATTGTTTAATATGTATAGGGCATCCATTTCAATCTATCAAGCTAATTTGTTTTTATTTATATACATTATCGCGTTGTCCCTGTAATCTCCTGAGATTCGAGGTATTTTTGTTCTTCCTGTCAAAAGAGTGATCAAAGGGCGGTAACTCTAATACAGTGGTAATAAGAAGTATTGTTTAACAGGGATTTTCCTACCTTCAAAATTCCGGGTCCAGGAAATAAGGAAAAAATACGACATTTTTACTAAAATAGAAACATTTGAATTGAGACATTTGTTTGAAAATATTTTATTTTTTATTTGGAATTTCAACATTGGAAATTTTTGAATAATTTTGGGAAAATACAAACCATCTTTTGCATTGGGAATGGGTCCTGTAACCGGACCCAAAATCAGCCTAAGAAAACCCCTGTTATACATGTACATGTATGTTTTGATTAATTACATTAAAATCTAACTTATATCTATTGTAATTGGACCAGACTCAGGCAAAACTTAACAAAAAAAAGGCCTAGTCCCAAACAGTGGAAAGAAAATATTCAGCCCCTGTAGTACATGTACTTCAAAGCAAACATATACTCGGAGGTAAGTTTATACATACATGTACAAATTTGTAGAAAGAAAGATGCAACCTTCGGAAATTTTTTTTGACATATTGTAACTTACGAGTATATATTTATAGATTTACATCTACATGTAAAGTTATGAACTTTAGTGAAACTGGCCCAGGTTGTTACATTGTAAGTGTTCAACTCTAGAGTAGAAAGTCTCAAGAATGATTCCAACATAATGGTAATTAACCGAGTCGCATCGAAGATTTTCAGACAGGAAGTGTGTCTGTACCTTACAAATGCTCTGCATGTAGGCCAAGAAACGAAAGTCACAAATTTATGGGACCCGACTTATAACTCGATTTCCATGTCAGAAATCGTCATTGTGTTGATGTCCGTCCGCAGAGCAGGTCAAAATTTGTGTAACATCTCCATATATATATATATATATATATATATATATATATATATATGTGTGTGTGTGTGTGTGTCTGTGTGTGTGCATGTGTGTGTAACTAGAAAAAAATATTTATAAAAAGGAGAACACCAAATAACCAATATTGGCAATAAAACAAAAGTTTAAATGGAAAGATTTTGAATGTTATATATTATTATCACACAAAACAAGAATGCTATTATTCAATGCTGTTCATGTTGTGTTAGCAACATCACCTTAGATTCTAAATTAGTATTTGATATGTCTAGGCACTTACCATATATACATGTACATTTCAACTTCCTGATTTTGAATACTAACACACAGGACTTTAAAATAAATTGTTAAATCAATTATGCCCAAACTTGCTTGGCCTAAATCTGGTAATCTTTTGTTTGGAAAAATAAACATGTACCTAGATCTATATATATATCTACTCTGTATATCCCTACTCAGAGACACGTAAAGCTCAAAAATAGATCTGGTTTGCTGGCATAATCTTTTTAATTACATCATGATTATGACATGAACAGAGTATCATCATTATTTATGGGAAAGTCATGAGATTAGATATCAGTACAGTATATATATATATATATATATTGTATTAGATTTAGATATATATATATATATATATTTATATCAGCAATATATAAAGCTATTAGCTTTATATATATCGCTTATATATATATATATATATATATATATATATATATATATATATATATATATCTAATACAATTAGTTTATTATATGCATGAGTTAGCAATAGATTACTGTAAGTTTCCATCAAAAATATTTCATTCATGCAGAAAGAATGCGCGTTAAGAAATCCTCGTTCATACTTTGATATTTGTGTGGTATGATTCAAGTTTGAATGGTGTACATGATTCATGGTCAGCTAATAAATAGACGGGTGGGCCATTGATCAATGCTTAAGATAAAAACAACACACCCAAAATGTACTCGAATGACCCAATAAAACGTGAAAAACAACAACGCCCACACCCACGTTACAAGAATCTAGGCCTGAAATAGACCTATATCTAAATTCACATAGGGTGCTGTATTTGCACGTTGTAATACACCAATGGTCATTTACGATATTTTCTGAAAGACTACATGGATCGAATTTAAAGTCAAATAAAAAGTAGAATACAAAAATAGGTTACCTTATCATTGTTTAGGCATCTATGATAACACATGTTTCATTTAACCGTGTTTTTGAGCACCAGGAATGACCGGAATTAAAATATTTTGCATCGCAGGAGAAATATTGTTAATAAATGGCGGACATGTTACTCTTGTCATGCCACAACGGTGGGGGTTTCCCAGTTCTATTTTTACACATAGATATTTCGCAGTTGTTAAGCCTAGTATAGATCTATTTAGATTGAATTTCATATATATTACAAAAGTATTTCAAAATAACAATAATGGATCCGTTAAATGGCTTCAAGAATGATGGGATGGGGAATTAATCAATTATAATTTTTTATGACATTTGTGAAAGACGAGAACGCAGTTACCTCCCTTATGTCACAGTTTAGTGATTTTTAAAAGAGGCACGTTCTTTAGTGTTAAACGAAAGTTCTTTAAAATTTTACGACTATTTGTGTGGCTCGAACATTCTGAGATTGAAGGATTACATCGATCAGGTAAAATAATAGTAACAAAACAAAAAATGCAAGAAGAATCCACTTGTAGGTTCCTTTGTCTAAACTAAAACTTGCACTATCTGTAGATCTGAAATGTAATTTATATAATGTTTATAATATTTACATCTACAAAATAAAAATCACGGGTCAAAATTTGTGGCATTTAATATATGAACAGCTGGTGAAGTCAATAGCATAGGATCTGTTAGAAAGAAATTCTGTCCCGATTTTAAGTAACCAGTTTTTTTTCCGTAAAATCATACACCCCCCCCCCCAAAAAAAAAATCAAAGCAATCGTAAATTTTAATGACGTAAAATACACTCAGTATACTGAATACTTTTTTAATTCGGTAAAAGAAGGTTTTACAAAAATAGTAACAAAAATCGGGTCAGACATTTGACCTAACATGAGTAAATGGATTATTTAATATGCAACAAACTACAGCGATTTGATTATAAAATCTCGTCCTTTCATCATATTAAATTTCTATGCGACAGGGCAGTATTATACCGTTACGCTATACTTCCTATTAGTAGCCTTAAATCTCTAGGTCAATATGTGTACATGTAAAACATTTTCCCAACTTCAAAGACTACTGAGAGTTTCTCATCAGTTAAGATCACGTGAATGAGGAATAAACGCAACTTCTATGTCCAACTTCACAGACAGATCTTGCCAACGCACAGTAAGGAAAACTTTACCAAAACTCATTTGCATGTTAATAGTGCACAAGAATTGTTAACAGTGCAGTCTATCGCTTTTAATGTAAATTCTATCACAACAGTATAATGGTAAAAAATAATTGAAAAGTAACATTCTAAAGCAAATTTATAATTTTATAATTTTCCATTTCATTTTGACTGTAATTTGTGAGCAATGTGTGTATATTAGTTCTTTTTATAAATAAAGTTTAAACTAAATTTATAATATTTTGTAATACATAAAGGACGCTGAACTGACCCTTAATAGCATATAAGCAAAATCAGCAAATAAAAGTGTGATTTGGAAATTTAAATCTTGAAGTTGAGTTTATGTTGCTGAAATGCACATACATGTGGCATTTTGCGTCATTATAATGTTATTAACCCCATACTGCAAAATGTGCTTTGACTTGTTCCCAATAAACAAACTTAGCATAACATAGCTGCGTTGATGGTCCATCAACTCGTAAAACCCACTTAAAATCCGGACTGAATTTCGGCCTACTGTTCGGTAAAAATTACCTATTGGACGTAGAACAAAAATAATCATTTAATTATGATAAGAAATATGGACTGATTCATTTGACAAAATAAAACTACATGTTTCTGTAATAAATATGTTTCATCTTATGGAAATTATGAAAAACTACTGTTTTTAGTATAAACATACACATCAGTGCCTCGGATATAAGAACTGCCGATCCTGCTTTTACGGGTTGTGATGGTTACTTGCTAAATAAAGAAGATACGATCAGTGATATAAAACTAAAAATACCGTTCTGGTCCGGCCAACAATTCTAGGTAAACATTTTGGTGTATTCTCGTGACTGCGTGGAATTCCAGTGTTCCTAAATTTTGACCGGAATGTAGTTCAATAAATTTTACATACTGATAATACTCAGTTAAATTAAAGAGAACTCCAAGAACACAGAAACAGAATGAATAAGTTTTGATTAAAACCTGAGTTGCATTTTGTTAAGATTCAAATATACGAACTTTTATTGTAGAACAATTTATCGCTCAAGTATACACGCCCTTCCTTTCACCCACACGAATATAAAGAAAATTGTTTGGTGTCTGTTCGACCAGCGCGACAGGCTTAATGTATACCGTATCGCTGATTCGACAAATAAGATTTTCTTCCTACGCTGGAAAATAGATCGAAAAAATGATTTGTGTTAAATCAATTTAATGCCCCTCTCTCGGCTCGTGTTTTATCAAACTATTTTTTCTTGCCTTCAGTTTACAAAATTAAATCGACGTCGGTCTTCCAAATGAAAAAAAAACAAAACAAAACAAAAAACACCCCATCACTAAAAAGTTTTTTTCCCCATGGAAATAGAAATATCTTGAAGCGATAGAGAGTTTTGTGAAAATGTCGTAAATATTACTGAAATTAAGTTATTTTACTAACTCACACACACACACACACACACACACACACACACACACACACACACACACACACACACACACACACACACACACACACACACACACACACGTTACCTAAAACGTTAATTGAATAATACACAAAAATGTCCTCCGATTCAGTATATTATTCAATTTGAGTACAATTGAATTTTTAGCGTGTACACATTTCCAAGACTAGATTCCATAATTTACACGCATGAAAAATTGCTTACATTGCACCGGTTTTTATTATTTTAATATTTCATGGAATTTAATGTTTTGAAGTAGCCTAAAGAAACTGTCATTTAATTATAGCATTTGCTTACGTGTTGATAATATACTTTTAAGAATTTTGCTTTGCTCTCTCTCTCTCTCTCTCTCTCTCTCTCTCTCTCTCTCTCTCTCTCTCTCTCTCTCTCTTTATATAAGTATTCTTTATTTCCGTGATAATTGCAAATATTCAGCTTTTTATATTTTTGTTTTTTACAACAAATAATAGAACACATCTGCTTTGGAAAAATAAATCACAAAACATTAAGTAATTAACTTTAGTAAATGCGACAAAATAACATGATTACCAAAAGATAAAGATGCAATGATTTCATTTCATTAAATCTCTCTCTCTCCACTTCGTACCCCCACCCATGCCGATATATCTAAAATAAATAGTATCGTTATTTTTTACACTAAACATTGATGAAAATATTTACCACACACATGATCGTATTTGATATGTATCTTATATATATATATAAATTGTTTAAAATAGGCCATAGACGAGTCACGTGTCATCGTGTTACCGAACAAGGAACAAAAATGGCGTGACATGATTCTACAGGCGATAAAATATTCTGTGACCTGGTAAGTTTGGTGGTAAAATTGAATATATATTCATTAGTGTGTTAAATTTAACAGTTTGGTATCAATTCAAATAATATGCATGCATATTAACAGTGCAAACACGTTTTTAGTCGATGTGTTTGATTTATATATATCTTTTAAAATATATGCAGGTCTAAATGCGTACGTAGGCCTACGGCTTCATGATCCAAGTGATCGATAGGATGCAGTTATATATAGCTATGAATGGATGTTTTGACATTTTTATGAGTTTAATTTTGTTACATTTTTTCTCCACTATAAAGGTGACTGAAACAGCGATCTGATGAAGTTCGACAAAGAACGACTTGTGCTAAAACCTCACCCTAATGCGTAGCCTATCGCTGCGGATCCGGAATCGAAAACACACGGGATATTTATTGACAGAAAAAATGGTTTCAGGTTTGGTTTTTGGTTTTAACATGAATTGAAACTAGTTTCGTTCAGTTTGAAGACATCCATTAAATGACACGAGTTTGCATTTTCAGAATGACCGACATATAAGAAATTGCTGAGTACGCCTGCTTAAACCGAGTTTAGTGTATGTTAAGTCGGCATTATTTTCAAAATTTTATCAATAAAAATAAAACATCTCAGATACCAAAGCATAAAACTTTAGGATGTCCAGGATATAGATACAAATCTGGTAAAAAATGGACAAACACAGACCTCTTGAAATCGAGAGGTGGGATCAGGTGTCATGGAGAAGTAAGCATCCCCGTTTTTATTTTCAAACAAATGCCTCAAATTAAGCTTTTCCTTTTTAGTAAAGATGTTGGACCCTGAACCCAGAGTCTTGAAGGCAGGAAAAACCCTGCAAGTAATCATATTGATACATGTATATCCAAACTGGCCCATTCATATATTGGAAAGAGTAACAGGTTGTGAAGACCTGTATGCATCATCCCTTCTTGTCGTTATCAACACAATAGATTTTTTAATTATTGATACATATGTTACATCAGCGTCGGAAGCAAATTGAAAGTGGGGGGGGGGGGCTAAAACCAACTTAAAAACACATACACACGCCAGAAACGTCTATGTCCTATGTCTATATTTGCAAAAAAGCCCCCCCCCCCCTGTTTCCGACGCCTATGTGTTATGATGAACATGATTTCTATATTTCTTTCATGTCAGTTACATTTTGATAGACCTGTGACAGTGTTCTAGGATTTTCCTGCATTTTCAACTTTACAAGGGAAAGTTCATACTTGAAAATGACTTTCCCACAAACCAACTTAACTTTCCCTGACTTATTTTGTACGTGAAGTTTGTCATAATTGTTCTTTGAATTTATACATTTGTGTTATAACTTGTAATGATTAAAAGTCATAGGAAATAAATTTCATATAATCCTTCTAAAATAAAAAAATATAAAGGAAATGCATGTCAAAACTTGCACTTCTTTCAAAAATATTGATGGTAAAGTGTTGTTTAATGTTTGTCTTCCTTGACTGTGATTGTCGCACCACGGTTGAACACCCATTTTCAAGAATTCAAATGGAAAACGCCAAGGTTTCCGTGTACATACTTTTTTATTTGTGTCTGTGTTGTGTATTGTGTATGGATTGTGTATAACATCTACCGATCATAAAATACTGTAAGCTGATGCTCGTCATTTTTATGAATTTTAACGCCCTTCCCCCAAAAAAGCGTAATTAATTGCCAAGCAATCTAGCACTCTATTTCCCAAATTAAATTAACGTTTTTGAGTTGCTCAAAAGCTATTTAATATCAATTGAATTCTAAATATGAATTAATTAAGCAAGTGATGTATATGTATCTACTTTGATTCTCACGACATGCCGAAAAATAAAACAGTAGACCTAAAAACAATATGCTAGAGAACGACTATATGGCAGAGCTGTAAAATAGCTGACGTTTATGTTAAAATTACTTTTCACCCAGAAACTTGTTTACATACAATACACCCGAGTGTAATGATTTACAGCAATGAACTGAAACGGATTAAACTTTACACGTATACGTTTTTCTAAATACTTTGAAAGATTTCAATAGATCTATCAATGTTTAATTAAAGCAAATTATAATTTACAGCGCAAAGTAAAATGGTGCAATGATTCCGTCGCCGAGATGTTCATGTCAAAATGAGGGACTTTCTCCCAAGTTCCAGTCATCGTGTTTTTCGTTTCAAATGGATACATGTTTCCCGCTGAATAATGATATGAAATTTTGAATGAAGAAAATATACTTGTTTTAAATACAAGTGATCTTTTTCTATTCTTTAGTTTTCAAAATTGTCCTCTATTTCCAAGTTGCCAAATTTTCCTTTTCATAGTTTACCTTGTTCAAGACGGAAATCGGAAAACAAAGAGCAATATGGGCAAAATTAAAATATAAATTTTCATTGGATGATAAAATTAATAGGGATCATATCTATTTTAGTTCTGAAAATGCAGTGATGGGATTTCCCGGTGTCGCAAAGCAGAGGAACGTCAGGTATTGACCGCATTCGTGCTGAAATGCCGACTTATTTCATGTAAGAAAAACAAATTTACAGTCAGTAATAAAAAGAATTCATGCATGTATTTATTTAATTATTTGTTTAACTTGCCCACGGGTAATACGAGGTTGAAAATTGACTTTCCCGTTTCGAATATTGACTTGCCACGGGTGACGGGAGATGGGGATCTTAGAACACTGCTGTGTCATGTTTTAATTTTTGAATTTACTAGGTGGGTGGTAAATACAAAATTAAAACATGACAATTAACTGTTTTAATCTTTATATTTACCACCCACCTAGTAAATTCAAAAATTAAAACATGACACCTGTACATGTATTTTAGGGCGACTGTGGGTGTGTATAGCCTACTCGTGCCAGATCTAATTAAAATTTTGACTTGACTACCAGAAAATCTGCGAGAGAACTTTTTAGGAGAAATTTTCTCACATCCAAATTACCCGAATTATAATTCGGTCGTTCTATTCCGTTCACTACGAGTACTCGAGCACTTCATCAACCTCGAAAGATAGAGAAAATCGGAAACGGAGCGGGCTTGATTTATTCGAGTTTATAGCCAGCTTCTTCTTTCCAGGTCGATTAATTAGTGATAGCGAGACCACAAATTACATTGTATATTATACTGAAAAAATGAGGCCACAGATTAGATTCGACTGGCAAAACGAGGCCACAAATTGTATTTTACCGCCAAAACGAGGTCACAGATTATATCATACTGACAAAACGAGGCCACAGATTATATCATACTGGCAAAACGAGGCCACAAATTAGATTATTCTGACAAAACGAGGCAACAGATTATAATATATTGACCTGGGAAGATACGTTTTTAGACGGACCCTACATGGGCAATAGTTGTACTCCAGAGTCCGAGATTTGAAAAAGTGATTTCTTTTTGTGAATGTATTCTCTATCAATTACAACTGCTATATCTAAAACCGATTGGTATAAATCAATGAGGTTTCTGTTCTCTATCAAATACAACTGCTATATTTAAAACCGATTGGTAGAAATCAATGGGGTTTCAGCGCAAAAAAAAAATGATAATAATAATAATAGTATGCGGTTACTTTTATAGTGAACTGGATTTAAAGCCTCGGTCAAAACTGGCCGTGTGTGTTTGGAGATCGTAAGGTCCTACGTGCTCTGCAATTTTTGGCAGCCGTGATCGCAGTGGCAGATCGTACAGCTCGAGAAAGGATATATAACTAGCGCATCGCCATTGTAAAACCGTAGGAATTTGTGTGTATAACCAACAGCACCATACGTCCTTACGAGCGGTACGCGCTCTCGTAGAAATAGTACGATATCCTATTTTCGACAAAACGTACCCGCAGTTGACCACCAGCAGAAGCAAACACGGTCTGTTAAGACCGATTCACATCAGCCTTGCGGTTTGTTTTATCCGGGGCGATTTCGCGGTCCCGGGGTTGATTAAAGTATTTGCTCGTACGGTAGACAGCTGAAGGGTCTTCGTGCGATAGCCATGCGATCTTCGTAAATAAAAGGCAATAATTTATTGACCACAGATCCAACTGAATCGTACGATGGTTGTGTGGATGTCTCGAGTCTGCCGAACAGCAGCCTTGCGAACTACAAACTCTTCCAAAAAATCGCAAAGGAAAATATGCATGACGAAAATTTAGTTGGCGACGCTGCTGCAGCGCTGCGGCCTTGCGAATTTGTACGGTGAGTTTTTGAGGCTCCCGTACAAAACTCGTTGATATCGATGTTCCCTCTAAAATTGGCCGTAGACATTTGTACGGCTGCCTCGAAGTTGGTCTTAAGGGACCGCGTTGAGACAACGCACAAATCATGCGAGGCAGTCATGATGGAGTGACGTAGGGCAGTGTCCCGGGGCCCCGATTTTAAGTCAGTGTTTCTTTATTAAATTTCTTAAAAACCTTTTTTTAAGCATTTATGATGCCCCATCAATATAACTGATAGATGTCATTAACTTTTGTGACCCCGATATGTGATACCATATATACCCCGTCCCGAACTGTTTCTGAAATTAGCTGGTTTTGTTTTTTGTTTTGTTTTAAAAAAGTTTTTAACTACTGAAATTGAGTGTTTGTTTGTTTATTGTTGTTTAACGTCCCACTCAAGAATCTTTCACTCATATGGAGATGTCAATTAGATTGATGTACAATAACAAATAAGAGATATACACAGGCAGAACAGTCCCTATATAACAGTCCTCTGAACGTGTTTATATGAAAAAAATAATGCTTTCACTTTTTGATTCATCAAGGGATATACCAAAATGTGAAGATAACCATGTTTTAAATTTTTGATTCACAGGAGAATTTACCAGACTGATGTGAAGATGACGACACAGCCATATTTTCACTTTTAAATTCACCAGGGAATACACCAAAATATAAAGATGACCATACGGCCATATTTTCACTTTTTGATTCACCAAAATGTGAAGATGACCATGTTTTCAGTTCTTTTTATTAACCAGGGAATATTCCAAAGTGGAGATTACCATGTTCTAACATTTAGATATCCTGTTAAATTAAATCGACCTAGTTTAAATCTGTTAGAAATTTCTATTTGATCATTACATTCTTAATTGAAGGTGTGTATTAATGTTTCCGAGCAAGGAAATGTTACGCATATATACATGTACATTTAAATGAGTTTTAAAGAAAATATTGAAAATATATGGGTATCTCCTATTACTAAACCAATCCTATATTCGAAAAGTCATATTACCGATCCGGATTTCCAAAATATCCGAAAAATCCGGAAAATATTTTTGTTTCGGTGAAGTTTGCAAATTGTAGAGAGACAATTATTTTCATTTGAAAAATCCATTCACCTAGTCCATAAAAACAGATATAACATTTTTGAGATTTTGCTATTACTTCCTACAGCGTATTATTTATCACGTGGACGAAAACATGCTCTTTCTCTCTCTCTCTCTCTCTCTCTCTCTCTCTCTCTCTCTCTCTCTCTCTCTCTCTCTCTCTCTGTCTCTCTCTCTCTCTCTGTCTCTCTCTCTCTCTCTCTCTCTCTCTCTCTCTCTCAATTTAGGTGTGTTTTATTTTTTATACTATGGACGCTTGTCTATATCGCGGGGCGCGGCTCCCTGATTTTATTCCTTGTACCGTTTCATACCCAAAACTTTTAAAATTGTAAGTAAAATTTCCTTGAATAATAATAATGAAAACACACACACACACACACACACACACACACACACACACACACACACACACACACACACACACACGGCATTCGCATTGAAAAGTATGAATATTAGGTCAAAATTTGTGACACTAAATTCACCTACAGCTGATCTTGTCTGGATGCCAAAAAAAAAAAATGCAAGCAAACAAATATTCTTACGCTTTGAACATTAAGTGTATCAAATAATGTTGAAATTGAGGTAAAAAGGAAAGTATGATTATATATTAAATCTTGCGACTGGCTTCACATCGATTGAGAAAGTCCTGTTTTAGATGTTATATCATCACCGATCTGGAGGCGTGTTGCTCTAAACAGAGCGTAAATTTACGTGATAAAATTATGTATCATATCTTACAAACTGTTATTCCTCATACATTTATATATATATATATATATATATATATATATATATATATATATATATATATATATATATATATATATATATATACACAGGGTTTTCCCTGGGATTTTCAAATGAGGAGTCCATGGACTCCCACAACTACAAAATTAGGAGTCCATTTTGTAATTTAGGAGTCCATTTGCAGTCCACTTCAATTCGATCAGAATTAAACTGAATGCCAAATGTGCACTTTTGTTGATAATTACAGACATCCCTATAAACCTATAAACATGAAATTAAATAAAATATAGTTGTTTTAACTATATTTGAAATCATATGGAAATTTTATATCAAAAATCTATAAATTGTAATACAATTACATGTTTTTAGAAATATAGATGCAAAACTGAAAAGTTACTAAATACATGTAGCCTACTAATTGATGCCTCAAATTTATTTATTTGAAAATTATATCTATTTTATCCATTTCAATATTAAAGTACTTTATCATATGTAAGATTTACATAAACATTTGTGTAAATAAATCATTTTATATAACCATCATTAGTACTTTCATTATTATTTTTTAATTTCCATAATTCAAAATGAAAGTCGGGTTTGGTATCCCTTCTTTAATTTATACTTCCGGAAGTACCCATAAAGTGATGAACGATGTTCTCTTGTTGATTCTAGATCTATATTAGAGGTAAAGATTTTCCTGTTTTATTGTAAATAAAGTGATGAATTCAGTTTCTTGGTTTTTTCTTGTGGAACTGCACTAGAACATAATACTTAAAAATGGACATAAAAAAGAAGCAAACTGGTAGAAATAGGTCGCATGCTTGGTTTATTTACCCAAACGATCTTGAAAGACATCAAGTATTTAACGCGTCCACTAGGACGCAATAGATCTTATTTTAGGCGTCATTTAGGATTTTTACGCGTAAATACGCAGAATTATTGCGTCAGGGAAAACCCTGTATATATATGTGTGTGTGTGTGTGTGTTTTAAAATATCCTTGTACAGATATCGATGATATTTACCACAGGAGACCGAAACTATGTCAATAAATAAAATCTTGTATATACATGCGTCCGTCTAATTCTGTATTATAAATTTTACATGCGTCCGTCTAATTTTGTATTATAAATTTCACACACACGCGCGCGCTCGCGCACAGCCTCGCATACGCAAATACAAAGTTTCGTTCAAATCGCAAATAATAATCACACTTTGAAGGAGGCCATTTCATATATATAGCTTTAAATAATTTCCTATGTATTTTAATTAATATGCATGTCAATAACAAAAATCATTATTCGGACATTTTTGTGTAATTTGAACCCAATCAATGTTTTTTTTATCATTTAGTGATACCAATCATCGAGTCCACAGGGGCCCAACGAGGGTAAAAATCTATCAAGTTATTGGACTGTTAATTAAAAAAAATCAAACAATTTTTTCTAGTTAAAAAATTAAATCAATAAGTTTTACAAATAAATATATATCAGCATTTAACTGAATGCCAGATTATTATACGGAAAATCATGTATTTACTCACCTTCCCATGTCAAGGTTTTCTGATCCACTTCCTCCCTGTATGAGGTACAACGTGGAAGAGAAAACTTTGGCTTTGAAAGATGACATTTACTTATCTAGATATTTCTACAACGTGTTTTGTCAGAGAGAGGGTTAGGGTAGATATAAAATTTAACAATTATGTTTAAATATAGTAACATTCTTAACCTACTTTTTCCTTAGTCATATGTTTAATCTATTCATTGGCATGTGAACCATATTCACATGATTTTGGCGAGATTTTGAAATAGCCAGAAATATTGGCAATAACAGTGCAATATTGAATCACGTGTAATTCCATGCAGAATGACAGGCTTTGAAATGGATGGTGGAAATAATAAAAAAAAAATGACGGAACATCTAAAAGTGGTAGAAAAAAAAAGTTGTGCCGACAACCACGCTTACATGGGTCACACACCAAAATACATTTTGAACCACGCACTGTTAAAGTTTTAGGACTGGGGGTAAACAATACATTTTGAACCACGCACTGTCGAATTACTGGGGCTAGATACCCCCACACATCTTGGGAACAACAATACATGTTTTATTTTTTTAGTTTATCTACTCTCTATCATAGCAATACGACTCGCTGTTTAAAATTTCTAAAAGTGATCTCTCCAAACCTTTACAACACTGTACCCGATTTATTTTCACAATCACTGTCTTAACTTGTCTTTACTCGTAACACATACCCATTATGAAAGGTATTTGTGGTAAACATGTTTACCAGTTTGTTATAAATACATTGAGGTCAAACTTGTTTACTCTAGCTATGTATCATCCGTGGATCCGCCCATCAAATACGCTATTATACATGTTGGTTACACAGTCAAGTAGATAGAGGTGTAGATATCATGTGGCGAAGGACACTCACACACACACACACACACACACACACACACACACACACACACACACACACACACACGCACACACACACACACACACACACACACACACTATATATATATATATATATATATATATATATATATATATATATATATAGACATATATATCACACACATATGTATATATATATATATATATATATATATATATATATATATATAAATATATTTATATATATATATATATATATATATATATATATATATATATATATATATATACACCCTGATTCACTTACAACTAAAAGGATAATTAAATAATATAATTAGGATATATAATATAAAAATTTAGCCCCCCCAATTAAAATAAAGGAAAATCAAAAACATGAAAAATAAAAAGAATATCATATGTAGACCTTAATGTTAGGCCTTATTCTAGATTAACCAACTAGTTATCCCTCAACTTGTACTGGAAAAGGAAAACAGAAAAAAATCCAAAATTAATAAAAAAACACCAACCTTTTTTAGTGACACTCATCTAATTTTGTTTCATGGATTTATAAATTCAGCTGTCCTTTTGATAAAAATATGTATCCCACCATTAAAACTATCAAAAATGATATTTTGCTGTAGAATTTTTTCAAAATATCATCATCCATGCTTATATTGCCTAGAATAAATGAAATACACAACCATTTGTATTCCTTCTTTTTGATTTACATTAAAAATACATATTATAACAAGTCAGAGCATATTTATTTGTAGATTGATTATTTGAATTTATTAATAATAAAATAAAATCTATTTTGACAATATGTATGTCTTTAAATTTGACATATATATATATATATATATAAAAGATATTTAATTATTCCCCTTTATTTCATTTAGTATATACAATTAAAGTCAATTGAATTTTCCTCTTTTTTGTTATTATCTGCCATGTTTACTCTCGATGTAGGCAACTGACCGTCTGACAGAATGGGCGGTCGATATATATATAGAACTATATCCAATCAATAGACTTCGGACACTTAAGCGAAATTTATGCATAGGCTGCATAACTATGCATATTTTCATTCCCGAAGTTACAACGAAATCGAGCAATGCGCGCTAAATAATGATGTTATGAGAATGCATAATTATAATACATAAATATCGCATACTACAACACCCGTATATGCTATACATAGTGCATAAATTTAACTAGACCTACTTTAAAATTGACTTATGTAGCACACGTGTACAAATATATCGCACGTGCTCAGTTAAATACTGTAAGATGCAAGACTTACTGTAGCGTAATTATTAATCCAAAATTTTTCATGGTAGATATGCCATAGCTGTCATCCTTGGACAGGAGATTATCAAGGACTTAAAAAAAAGAATTTACGGCAAAACCAACGAAATTCCCGAAAGGTGATTCCCCACGCAGGAATTCCAGCGTTAGAGGTTCGGCAAGGTTGGAAAGTAATTAACGCATACGGAGTTTATTAGTTACGCTCAAAGTAAGATTTTAAAGTATTTCGTTTTATTTATTTTTCTCGTTGAAAAATTTGATATGAAAATATTAAACTCAATACCTTTGAATGATTTTGATCTAGATGTAACCAAGTGTCGAGGAGTACCTCATATTTAGTTGATATCGGGTCAAGATATACACACATACATACATTTATATATATATATATATATATATATATATATATATATATATATATCTATATATCTATATATATATGTGTGTGTGTGTGTGTGTGTCTGTGTCTGTGTGTGTGAATTTGAAGTTTTTTTCGCCACATTCAGCAATTTTTCAGCTCTGTGGTGGTGGCCAATTTGTAATGGTTGAGGGAAGAATCTGGTTATAAAATACCCGAGAAGATTCCTCCGATCTTTGGTTTACTGGCAGATTTTCTCACAATATATTGGATCATGACCCCCTTTTCTCTGTTATCGATTGATCAATTCAATTTCAATTTTCATGACTTTGTTTGCTTTCAGTCTGACCTATTTCTCATGACCTTAAGTAACATTCCGCTACACATCGTAAACCATATTATAAAGCTAGGCTCAAATCCATAAATAGGCCTACTGATCAAATCAAACTTTTTATAAGTCTGTTCTGTATTGTTTATGGTTATGGTGTTCCCCGAGGCTCATGGGGCTTTACGATGTCGCTCACAACCGGTTAGTGCAGGCCCGAGCCCCGCAAGAAGATATGCGGAGTTTAAACAAATTTGCGGAAGAACGATGGTCACTTCCCATGTACACTGTAACCGCCAGCAAATGACCGAGTGTGCATTAGTTACCCGATAGAAAATAGTTGGTTATGTTTTGATACACCATGGACGGGCGCATAATTTCACGAGGGCGCGTTAAAGAACCCTCGCTGTCTTGATAAAGGAAGAGCGGGAAGATTTGGGACAAGGGAGGATTGGGACACCCGCTCTATTTTTCCATATTTTTTAACCTATAGTATCTGTATACACCATGGGAAGTTAGGTACACCAACATACCTTACATCCCTAATATTTGCACTGGTCCAAATGCTGATACACTATACACTTTATAATGAGATTTTGATTTTGATTTGATTTGATTTTTTGTTTTACGCCATACTCAACAATTTTTCAGTCATATGATGGCGTCCAGTTTTTATTGGTGGAGGAGAAACCCCCGTTACCCGGGTAAAGACCACCGACCTTCTGCAAGAAAACTGGCAAACTTAATTCGAAATGAACCTAGCGGGATTCGAACCAGAGGTGAGAGGCCGTGTGATTGAAAGCGCAGTGCTCTAACCACTCGGTCACGGAGGCCTCATCTTTATAATGAGAACAAGAGGCCGAATGGGCCTTGACGGTCACCTGAGCATAACTCCAAAATACCCCCATTTACTATAGTGCCCCCTAGTGGCATGTTTATTGACGGATTTCATTTTAATTCGCAAACTTTGTAGACAATGACTTATCAACTATACACACAGAATTTGAAAGTCATCTTATCATTGGTTCATAAGTAGAAGATTTTTAAAGATGTACCAAGTTTTGGTACTTTTTGGCCCCTTTTGAGTCTTTGGCTCAGGTGACCTAAAAAGAGGAACAAGTCGTAAAACGTCATTCAGATCAAAATCAAATCAAGGCTCACGCGCCCAATCTCTTACACAGAGTTGTCGGTCCTTGCACTCCCGATCAATCTCTCTCAGTGCATAGGCGTCGGAACCGGGGGGGGGGGGGGGGGGGGGGGGGGGGGGGGGGGGATAGACATATAGGTGTTGAAATTTGGGGCTTAGCCCCCAGACATATCTGGCGTGTGTGTGTTTTTTAAGTTGGTTTAGCCCCCCCCCCCCCCACTTTCAATTTGCTTCCGACGCATATGCAGTGTCTCGATTTTTTTTATTCTGGCTATACATAAGTATATTCTAGATTTTGCTAAGCTATTTGCTTTTAAGCATAAAGAGAGCCGGCCTGGCTCAGTCGGTAGCGCGCTCGACTCTGGATCGTGAGGTCGTGAGTTCGAGTCCCGCCGGCGACAGGTTGGTTTCCTGTCTTTCGGATGAGACAGTAAAAGCTGGAGGTCCCGTGTCACAGTAGGTGTTGGCACGTTAAAAAACTCTACTGCTCAATGGCCGTAAGTGCTGAGCATAGTCCAAAATTTGAAGCCCTTCATCGGCATTTGGTGACATCTCCATATGAGTGAAATATTCTCCAGTGGGACGTTAAACAACAGAAAACAAACAAACTTTTAAGCATAAAGATGTTGAGTGCTGACACAGAATATAGTACTACTTGGGGCGAAAATACTTTTTAAAAATAGGAACTATATTTTTGTGAAAAGTATCCTTACTCTGAGTAGTTTGGTTTTTATATTAATTCTGCTGGTTACATGACCATGTGTTTTGGGTCGTCATTCTAGACGTAAACACAGAGTCATCGAGAGTGCAAGGACAGACAACTCTGTGTAAGAGATTTCACGCGCCTAGAATGTTTTCTTCGCAATGCTGGAACTATATATGATTTATAACGATCTCCGGATTTAACCTGTTGGAAACATTCACGTTAATCTATCATTAGAGTGTTCGGTTTACATGCGGAAAATCTCGGGTAAATTTTGTACCGGGTATCAATTCTTATTTACCTCAAATTTATGTTAGTAATATTCTTCGTCAATCACCCGTTGTAAGAAGTGAATGTCACGTACGTGTCTTTAAACTGAAGTCACGTGTCATGACAGGTTTGGCGCGTTTAAGAACCCTCACTGTCGTGATAAGGGAAGAGCGGGGAGATTTGGGACAAGGGATGATTGGGACACCAGCTGTATTTTTCCCATATTTTTTCAACTTATCAGATTGCAAATAACGTAATTGTCGAGCATTTCACTTCCTTTCAATCATATAATGCCCGGACCATTCTACAACCATTCATGTAAAACTATGTCTTATTTTCAATTTTCGTCCATAAAACATGATGAAACTGAGGACCAAGGTAGCATAGCACGTTTTAGATTTGTAATTGTTAGAACCCTCTGAGTCTCTGGATTTACAGAATTATGACCACAGTACAACTCCAGTTTTTTGTACTTCGCCTATGGAGCTCTGTAATGTTAGTGTATATGATATGGTATGTGTGTGTGCGTGTTTATAAGTGTGTGTTTTAGTTAACCGGGATCTCCTATGTCCTGTTTAAGTGTGATTGTACATTTTGTTTCATCATGGCAAGGTATCCCCGGCTAGGAGTTTAAAAATATCATTTTTTTTGTAAATAATCGTTATAGGCATAACTCTTAGTCGATTAAATCTCCCCTTTATTGTAAATCATATATCCATGTACAGTTCACCCCCGTTATAACGCCCTCCGTGATAATGCCAAACCCGCAAAACAGCGCTATTTCTTGAAGAACGGATTTCCTTCCCTCGTTGTAACGCCAAAACCCGCATATCGCCATCCGCCGCCGATTCTCTGGTACAAATGTCCATTTATACATGTAAATCCCGCGACCATGTCGCCAGACCAGATGAAAAAAATAAAAAAACAGGTGTGAGTAAAACTGTTTGCCGAAGTAGCTTGTTTACTTCATACTTTGACTGGAAAGGGAGATAACTCGAATCTCGACTGTCATAAATTGGTATCCGGTTGTATGAAGTGTAGAAGTCAGACGGGACCATCTTACGAGTGTCACACTACCATTAGAGTTGGGAAAAAAAAAACGTCGTGTGTTTACACAGCAATTATAACACGTCAGCAAATAATTATGAGTAGATGAGATATATAAACTTAAAGCCTTGGTATTATCGGCCTGCGAAAGAGTTATTTTAAACAAAAACCATGGAAAGTTAACATTAGAAATGTTTCCGCGCGAATGTTAGATTCAGGCTGTCGAACATGCACTACTACATATTTTGATTTTGGCCATTTTAATAGGGTGGACAAATTGTCCGGACTTAAACAGTAGACAAAATATCCGAATTTACGATAGTGAGTTGTAAACAGGATATGATATATAACAGGGATTAAAGACATGTTATATCGCCAAAATTCAGGAAAACAAAAGGTGGCGGTATATCGGGAGTGAACTGTATATACACGCCAGAAATAAATACTGAAATGCGGTCTACGGCCAGGGCATATTCGCCACCCGCCACAATTTGTTTTATTTTGCTTATGTTGTTTTAAGTTGCTTATGTTGTTTTTAAGTCGCTTTAGTCCCCCTTTTTTTAATTTTTATGTTGTTTTTGTCGCTTATTTGTTTTAATTTGTTTTAAGTTGCTTTAGTTCCCTTGCTTTAAACTGTTGATGTTGTTTTAAGTTGCGTATGTTGTTTTAAGTCACTTTTCAATTCTTTTAAGTTGTTTATTTTGTTTTAAACTGTTTATATTGTTTTTGAGTCGAATATGATGTTTTAGTCGCTTATGTTATTTTAAGTCGCTTATGTGGACTGGCAAGTTCTGTCTCAAGGTCAAGATCAAGAGACAGATAAAGAATAATCTTACCACAGCGACGATTGGTTCAATGTAATCGAAGTTTTAGGACTTCCGATTAAGACGTCAATGTTAGGGTTAGTGGAACTTCCACTCTGGTTATTATGCCATTATCTGTCAAGTCCCAAGCCCCAGGGGACAGAACACGAGAGTCTAGTCGCTTATATTGTTTTATTCGCTTATGTTGTTTTGTTGGCTTTTATTTTAGTAGCTTATGTTGTTTTTAATTGCTTTGTCGTGTTAAGTCGCTTATGTTGTTTTAGTAGCTTACATTGTTTTAAGTAATTTATGTTGTTTTAAGTCGCTTATGCTGTTTTAAGTCGCTTATGTTGTTTTTTAAAAGTCGCTTGTTGTTTTAGTCGCTTATGATGTTTTAGTCGCTTACATTGTTTTAAGTCATTTATGTTGTTTTAAGTCGCTTATGTTGTTTTAAGTCGCATATGCTGTTTTAAGTCGCTTATGTTGTTTTTTTAAAAGTCGCTAACATTTTTTAAGTCGCTAATGTTGTTTTAGTCGCTTAATATCTTGTTTTAAATCGCAACTCAACTCTGACATAATCTCAATATGAATTCTAAGTACCATTCTTTTATTAAAAAGGACAAAGTTCCCGCCAAAGTAACATTTGACCTTCCACACATGACCCTAGTCCTTTTAAAGAGCAATTTAAAAAAAACGATTCAACCACGCGCAGGCGTAATGAACTGAAAGTTACACGCTCGAATTAAAAGGAGAATGACTTACTTTCTACAGGAAACAGTTAAAATCTGTTTATAAGAACCACAAAGTCACCTGATACACATTTCCACCTCCCACATTTATCACTTTACATTGTAACAGTATAACATTACCATATCATTTCATCCCACGCCCTTTCAACCTTTAGTTAGTGAAATAAAATAAAATAATAAAAAAACCGCGACTTCCTCATTGTAATACGTGTTTACATAAAGGCGTGTTTGTTTGTTTTCTTTTTTTTTTAAATTCTTTTTGTGTCAAGTATGTTTTCTTTTATAAAGGAATATTTAATTTCTCAAGACATGTAAAAGTTGAGTTATCGCGGACAATAAGGGAAGTTAGAAATACGAGATAAATTGTACGTGTACATTAAAGTCTGAAGTAGGAATGAGTAAACAATGATAACGTACGAGAGCAACTTGATGTCAAATTGGAGTACATATAAGTCTAATGGATTATTTGTAGACAGTCGTAATTGCGAGAGCAGAATTCGTAACTACGAGATAAAAAGTCGTTATAACGAGAGTTGAAGGTTGTAACTACGAGATAAAAAGTCGTTATAACGAGAGTTGAAGGTTGTAATTACGAGATAAAAAGTCGTTATAACGAGAGTTGAAGGTTGTAATTACGAGATAAAAAGACGTTATTATACGACATAAAAATCCTCCATTACGAGATTTCAGAATGTCGTAATTACGAGATAAAAAGTCGCAATTAAAAAGTGACAATTACGAGGTTTTAAAATAAGTCGTAACTACGACGTAAAAGCAAAAATTACCAGATTTCAACCTGTCGTCATTACGAATCTAAAAGTTCTAATGACGATACTTCAAGAAGTCGTAATAATTCGATTTCAAAATGTCAAAGTTACAAGTTGAAGTTTTCAAAAAGTCGTAATTACGAGATAAAAAATCGTATTAACGAGATTTCAATTATACATTTGAACCCTACAAACAGTCGAAGACTATTTCATAGAGAAGGTGTTGCAAGGCTTTGTGTGTTCTTGTTCAACAAGAGACGGCCTGGCTCAGTCGGTAGCACGCTCGAATCTCGCTCGCGATCATGAGTTCGAGTCCAGTCGGCGGCAGGTTGGTTTCCTGTCCTTTGGATGAGACAGTAAAAACTGAGGTCCCGTGTCACAGTAGGTGTCGGCACGTTAAAGAACCCTCACTGCTCAAAGGCCGTAAGTGCCGAGCATAGGCCAACATTTGAAGCCCTTCACCGTCATATGGTGACGTCTCCATATGAGTGAAAGATTCTTGAGTGGGACGTTAAACAACAATAAACAAACAAACTTGTTCAACATCCCTATAGTTTGCTCTTCTCGTTAGTTGTAAACCAATTGCAGCTCAGAGAGTTGACGTTGCTAAAGACAACAAGATGTGCTATTATAGCAAGAAATTAATTTGTCAAAATAATTTTGAATAATATAAATCTGAGATTAAAGTTAAAAAATTTCATCTTTTTATTTAACCTAATTAGGCTTGTGTAAGATAAAACATTGTAAAAAAAACCCCAAAACTTATTGAAAGCAATAAAAACAGGAAAGGAACAATGATAAGTTAAGATTTTATATTCAGCTGATTCTATGAAAAGCATGTAGAATAGTGTTATAAATAGGATTTGATTTAATGACGTATATCTATTGATCACTAAACAACGCTCTAATAAAACCGCGGTCTTCTTAGAACTGTTTATTTCCGTGTTTTGCGCAGATTCCTAATCAGGCCACGGGAATATCATATTTTGGAAATTTTGTTTTAAATATAGTAGCATATTTCCTAAACGAAATATTTCGTTTGCTTTATTTGTTTTTTTACGCCTTACAAACTGCTTGCGATGTACTAGTGTTAGAGCGTTCGGAAGACCAACGCCTTCATTTTTAAAACGGTATAGTGACTGTTTCTTCGCCAAGCGCTCGTCTAACGAAGATGAAGACTTTTCAAAAAGAAGATTTTTTAAGACTTTGAAGTTTGAGTGATTTTGTTCAACATCAATTGCTAGTTTGATATCTTTGTTATAATCTTTGGTATAATCCATTACAACTCTTCTAAGAATTGACTATTTATAAAAATATTATCGATGTGCCATAAGAAGAATTAAATTTCAAAATTCTGAGAAAGATATGTCCGAGATTAAAGTTAAGCCCTGTAAACTGGGTCGCTTTCATGTTCATGCTACAACAAATGCTAGAACATTTTCCGTTGCTTGCTAATATGATATGGAATAAAGTGGTAATAATGTCAATTTATCTCTTCATTACGACGTTTTGTAAACTGTAGTTATCACGAATGTTTACCTCATCACGACTTTTTAAAATATCATATTCATGACTTTTTATCTCGTAGCGATAGGCTTTTGTAAGATAGCACATTGTAAAAAAAACCTATCGGAAACAATAACATAATAACATAAACATGAAAAGGGGTAATGATTGGTAAATATTTCATATTCGGCTGATTCTATGAAAGGCACATAGAAATGAGTTATAAATAGGATATAGTTCAAACACATATAAACAACGCTATGATAAAACCGAGGTCTTCTTGGAACTGTTTATTACCGTAATAACGTCACGAGAATATCAAGTTACGGAAATTTAATTTTAAATATAGTAGCCTATTTCCTTAAAGAAATATTTTGCTTTCTTGGTTTTACGTCTTACAAACTGCTTGCGATGTACTAGTGTTAGAGCGTTCGAAAGAGCAAAGACTTTGACAGTTTAAAAATGGTGGCAACCGCTCCTTCACCAAGCGCTCGGCATAAAAAGTGGAAGCCATCGGTCTTATAGATGATACTTAGACCCAAGACTCCGTGTCGCTGTGGGCCTGGCGCATAAAAGAACCCTCACTGCACTAGTGTTGGCGTTAGCCTGTTGTACATAAACATATTGGACACTTCAACTATAGCTGGTGTTATCTCGATATAAGAGAACAAGTCTTTGGCGCGATGAAAAAAAACAAAAACAAAAAAACAAACAAAAAACAAAACAACCCCCCCCCCCAAAAAAAAAAAAAAAACAACCCAAAAACCAAAAAACATTCGGCTGTAAGTGAAGTATCAAAATTTTTACCTGTGGAATTGTATTTTGGGTTCTTTAACGTGCCTTGTCTACGGTGCCGAGCTGCCTCGGTTTCACATCTGGTCCAAAAGACCGGTCTTAAGGTTAATAAAACTAAAAAATATATCATGTTCCCACTTTTTGATTTACCAGGGGTTTTACCAAAATGTGGGAACATGATAATTATAAGTCCAATTTTGTCTCATGTGAAAGTTGTTTCAATTTTTATTAGCCTTTACTAGCATACTCAAACTAAATTTTTTACAGTTTTATTCAATCTAGATGTAACAGTAACAAAAAACAAACACACAAAAAAAAACAAAAAAAAAAACCGGGTTGATTTTACGGCTGTAATATGCCTTATATGGTTTATATCCGTAAATGACGTAAGACTGTCATCAATGATAGTAAGTCTTGTGTTCCTGATAACTGATAATTTTATACTGATGTAATATTACGAATGGATAGTACGGACCACTATTTAAATTTTTAAAATCAGCAAATGCTAAGATAGTAATCGTTTAGCAGAGTTTTTTCTCTCACTTGAGAATGAGTTGTCCGCGAATTTAGATGTCGAGGAAAATCTTATCTCACCCTTCAGTTCCAGGACTACCGTTTAAAATGTTGTTGTCGTCTGTAGATGGACTCAAGCCTCGTCATGGACAAACAAAATTGTGTGCACTCGGATTGAGATTTCTTCATCCCTCCCTCAAAGTGGTGTTAGATTTAGTAATATATTTAGGTAAGCTTTTGATCCTGCATGGCACCACTTTTTGTTTTGGAACTCTACATTCTATTTCAAATCAAATCTCATTTGATGAAGTTGTATTGACATAAACGATCGTATTGATCATTTTCTTTGGACCACAGTTGCAAGTCTATACCTTTCAATTATGTTTATAATATCTGCATGATGGCGACCAATGTCTAATGGTGAAAGGGAAAACCCGAGAAAAAGCACCGGCCGCGATCAACTTGGGAGGCACACAGGCATAATAAACATAGGTTCCACCGGGGCTCGCTCCAGCCATGATTTAAAATGTTGTCAAAGATACAAGACCGATTCATTTGTTTGTATGTTTGTTTTTTTAATTTGTTATATGCCACACTCAGGTATATTTCAGTTCAGTATATGGCGGCGGCCTGTTTTTAAACGAGGATGAGACACCCCGGTTACAATGTACCCGGGAAGTGATTCTTTCTTGTTCCAAAATTATTTTATATTACATGTATACCAAAAAAAAAAAAAAAAAAAAAATGATGTATGTTTTAACGGCTAGCCATTAGTTTTTAACATTTAAACTGGTATTCGAAATATTCTTATGCCTTCAGCAGGTTAAACATTCAATAAGAACGCCTCCTAGTCGAAATGGCGGGATTTCACTTACAAGAACAAAGAAGACAAATTACGGATTTTAAGCCCATATTGCAAATACACATATACAACCAGATCAGCCAATCAGCGTCGCTAAAATTTGGTCATTTTGGTCACAAAATGAAGGGTTATTTTTTGGCCAGTTAAATTTTGGTCATTTATTTTAACAGTCTAACCTGCCTTATCAACCTTTTTCAACACCCACCATGTTTATTTCCCATTTTCGTGACCCTATATAGTGACTACATACTCTCTGCGATCAGCGATCGCTCAAATTCAGCCGACGGTTTGTTTGTTTACTTTATATTACGGTTGCAAATGGAGATAACTCGAATATCGAATGTTTCCAAATCTCGATTGATTTTAAACAGACTTGATGACCAAAACAAAAAGCAAATGTGTATCCTTTGCCCAAACTGTTGATTTATAAAAAACGAATTTGTAAATCGATCATACTCTCATTCTCGCTATAACATAAGATTAAGAAACGGATCCGGACTTTCTGGCAGTTGAACTTGTACATATTTTGGCCATTTTAGTATTGGGGTGAAAAAAAAACCATGCGGATTATTTAGATATATAAAGCATAGTGACAGACGTGAGCACACTAGATATATTTTATATAAAAACCATATTTTTCAAAGCAATCAGTCATTATTAAAGCTACTTCGATCAAACTTATAACATAAAACTCAATACAATCTATACTTATTACATTGTACTTTTATTGTGTGTTTGTTCATAATGTGTTTTTTTTTTTCTGTTTTGAAGGTCTAGTCATTTCAGTAGAAAACTGTGTTATACAAGTTAAAGGGAGAAAATAAAACTGTATCTTGCAAAACTTATCAATTTTGGTAAGATGACACAATGGATATCTATAGCAAAACAAACACATGCACTTCCGTGCATTACAGTTTTTATTCACAATGTATAGGAGAGGACTTTGTATTGCATGTGTTTGTTTATAAAATATGTTGTTTTTATACCACATGCATAGAGAAACGACGACTCCAAGCGTTCAACAACATAACCTTGTGTAAGTAGATTATTGGCTAGTCGTTTTGCTCTCAGAATAAAATATTCATAAGAACTACATGCCCTGGCATAACGTATATGTTGTGAAATGAAAACGTCATAGGCAGGAGAAAAAGGAATATTACCTTCTCTGGTAATTCATTGAATACTTAGCAGGTACATACATAGTCATTGTAGTACACGGTTGACCTTTTCACTTCCATTTAATTTTCGTCATTTTCGCCCATACATGAGCGGACAAATTTAATATGAAGGTGGAACTTTTAAGCTACATAACTGAAGCAAAGACATATATGCCATTCATAAGACTGTGGTGATACAGGGTTTTTTTTAAAATGGGGTGAAAAAAGGTCGTAATCAACGGGGAAAAATAATAAAACATTATACAGTATAATAGTGTGGGAAATAAAACATGTTTAATTTGTGTTTTGTAGATTCAACGAAGACGACAGAGACAAGATTTTAAGGAACAACACCTCTAGACTACAACTGTATTTTGGAGATGGCGAATTACTCCATACTTATAGTTAGCGTATACTTGCTGATGTAACTAACTAACCCCACAATTCTACAAACCGTGAACTGTTTGCCCGGGGGATAAACTTTATGAATGACACAACGAGATATAATTTGTCAACTGAACTACTACACGGAATACCAGAATCTTACATGGATGTGCTGAGTTGATAGGGATATGTCGCTCTAACAGTAAGAATCTTGTTGAATAGTGTTTTTAGATAACTGGACTTCTAAATTCATACCATGATTGATGTGATTTCCCTTTCGACTCAATATGACTATTTTTTTCGCACGCTTGAAAAATGAGTTTCCGCACGCAAATAAAGCCATGCTTAATATTTTGTGTACTGTATTCTCATTACAGACACCTTATGTCATATGATTGCATAGTTACGTTTTAGCGCATGGGGTTGACATGAACATATTTCCCGGAAAAAAAATTGCATGGACGTACGAACCATACTCATCGGGGACCAGTAGCCGGCTATTACATGATTTCGACTATATAGAACACGATTTTATGAGATAATTTTTAGATCAATCATAAGCTGTTGGATATTTTTTTTCAAACAAAAGTGAAAAATATCATCGTGGTACGTACTAAAGACGAACTCATCCCATAGCCGGCTACTGGTCTTCAGACAGTACTCAGTTACTTCAAATAGTCAAATATTGTATGTCTACGCCCTCATCACCACTTTACCTAACACCATGCAAAGGGTTTGGCTTATATAAATTGCTGAATTATTCCCAAGTGAGGCTATTCACGTTGCAGTGTTATAGGATACATTGTATGTCTATTATAGAACATGCACACTACTCTTTCCTTTGATATGTTGCCCTGGTGATTTTACACTTTTGTTTGAGTGGAATTTTATGCAAATCGGACAATTATTTCAGTTATATGGTGGCGGCCAGGATTTAATGGTGAAGGAGAGAACCCGGAAAAAATGTACCCGGGAAAAGACTATCGGTCTTCTGCAAGTAAACTGGCAAACTTTCTCATTTAAACCAGCTCAGGTTCCAGCGTGACTCGATCCCGCTCTGACTAGAGGTCAGAGACTCCATGGTTGTAAGCGCTATGCTCTAACCATTTGGCTACAGAGTCAAACAAACACTCTGTTGTTTAGAAGTTAGTATAAACGTTTTTACATTACAAGCACTAAACATAACAATCCAAGGCTTATTGCGTGAGTAGCCATGACACGTATCTTCTCGTAGCTTTGTCAGGTAGTACAACAAGTTCACTTATATCAATAAACAGTAGGCTCTACGCGTCTTGCATCGTAGTTGGGTATGCAATATATATATATCATTATACCTCATTAATAAGTCAGGGATTGGTTGAGAGCCGTCACGTGTCAGGGAGACTACATTTCATGTATCCCTCGCGTGCGTCATGTCTCCCTCATGCGAAAAACCCTGCTGCTTCTTTGACAGTCTTTATTGATTCTATATTTCGGCCACATAAACAATTTATTGCCCTGGTTGTAGGGAAACATGAGGATTTGTTTACCCGCGACAAGTCATATTCATATGATATGTCTTGGGTAAACAAATCCTCATGTCTCCCAACAACCAGGGCAATATATGTATAATATTTTCCGGTAAATAGGTAAATGTTGTGAAATAAAATAATATTAAGATTTTATGAAATTCGGTGAAGGAGAGCAATTAACTTAAAAGTTTTTTTTCCTGAAAACAAATATATCCGGGTTTAATAATTATACAACAGAGCTGATGACATTGAGCACGTAAGATGTACATGCAATGTATTCAATATCATACGACGGTCATTATTGTTTTTCAGACGTGATTTACTCTATTTAATGATATGCCACTTGGTACAAATTAAAAACAAAGCATGTAATTTGTGAAAATTGATGCTGACTTAATTATGATACTTTTCCAATTTCTTGGCTTTATAATAAGATTGTCATGTTCCAAATAATGTACACAACATTTCTAAATTACGACAATTGTTTTTCTTGTTAAGACTCTTTGACTATTATAAAGATATGATCTGTCAATAGTGGTTGGTAAAATATACGAAAATAAAAACACAAAAATGATTCGCAATGCCATATTTTTGTAATGTTTTAGCTGTGTTCACCAACACATCGCCTTCACGTAGCTATAATAAGTCAGTCGGTGCAATTGATCTCTTGAAAAAAGATTGTATTCTAAAATAAAAATGAGGACCAGCGAAAAAGAAAATAATAAAATCTACAAACCATGTCCATATAGACATGTAAAACTGACCTCATTATCTTAGTGCAGCATGGTGGTTGATTCATTTGAACTTGAGTATCTTGATTAAAATCATTCTTCCAAATAACGACAGAGAATTCGAATAACCGTAGCAATGATAGCGCTTGAATTGAAAAGGATTTTGAATGACCGCTTGAAAATAACAGTTTACATTGAATCTGCGTGGAAAATCTGAATTAAAAAAAGAAAACAAAGTCATTAAATTGATAAATCTTTATATTTCACTACTACAGAATGTAATGGTATATTCACGTGACTTAATTTTTACTACCCTAGTCTACTTTTATCATTTAGGGCATTCTGATACATTATTATTGTATTTACATTTTGAACGATTTAGAAACGAAAAGCAGAGAGTGAATTTATTATTATCAGTTTCCTGGAAATATAATAGGAATGTTATATATTAGGTTTTATACGATTAACAAGTTTACTTTTAGTGTAGTCGTTATTACGCACTATGTTTATCCTAACATGCTTAGCCATTCACTACTAAAAGGTTTATATTCCTAAATATTAGATACGATATTGTAAACATAATACCAAAGTAGTAATGCTCAGGACGTTTCAGTCAGTTAAAAGTTCTTCAGTTGAGCTCCAATTCATGAAAATGCACATTTTCTAAAGAGACAGGGTCGAATAATAGGGCCTACATCTGAATGTATAGCCAAAGTCCGTCTAAAGGTAACCACTGTTAAAAGTATGTCTATCTTAACGTTTGACGTGTAATTTTTGTTTTGCTTCTACATAATTTTAAACCTTTATCACAGTCCTTTAACTGTAAGAATGTTTGGTGTGCAGTACAAAATCAACATACGAACAACGTTTACGAGAATTTAGCTGATATGACTTTAGTCGAAGTCCCCACACTTCCGACTTATCATGTTATGACTTATGGCTATTTTTGATAACAATGACGCTGGTGTCAATGTTTTCTAGGAATGAGGTACTTGACTATGAAAGGCCGTTTGTTTTGAATTGAGAACTGGGCGTACTGAAACCTCGGGATCTGCATGCCAATACAAGATTAGCATGAATAAAGTGTGTTTGTTTTTATCAAGTTTGTTATGTTTTGACATGAATGGTCTTTAGTTATTATTCTTTCTATCTTAACATCTTTCTATTTTGGGGAAAAAATCATACACTGCAGTTTTTTCGCCATGAAATGAAAAGGTATAACTAAAAAAGGCACTAGCTATGTTTACCAAAGTAGTTTTGCATGCATTTCGAGTTCTTCTACTTTCACCACTTGTAATCGATGTACAGTAACAAATAAGATCTATTCATTATATTTAGATACAAGACTATGAAAAAAAGATTTTAATTAATGTGTTTTATAATTTGGATTTAAAACATTGCGAAGTTAGTGTTAACGACCTTAGTAACCAGAACTTGAATAATAATTTTCACATCTTTTCCCCATTTTCATGCAAGACATTATTTTATAGTGTCCATATCTAACAACAAAACTTGAATAAAATTAACTATCAATGTATCATTTTCCAGGTTTCACAGCTGAACTGCTACTTAAAGGCTTACAGGCTTACAGGCTTTATGAAAAAAATATATCCCGCGATTAGATCAATACTTTGATTAAAAGAGCTATATAGATATATCGCCGTAGAATATTTCAACATACCATGGTTTGCATAAAATTATATTGTCTAAAATGAATGAAATGCGGCGACGGTTGTTATTCCTGCATAGTATCATGTAAGAATACAAATCTAGTCTCGCCCATTTTTCACTTCGATTTCTTTTCACAAGTACGACATTATAATAAATCTATTTTCAACCCGGGATTAAAAAAAAAATATTTTATTTGCATAGAGCGTCGTATTTTCGAAACTTTTAATAAAAATAAACAAAATCCCATTTTGACAGTCTGTATATTATTAAAAATTATGCTGGTTATTTATAGATGTCGTTGTGTTCAATTTACAAAAAAATATTTTGACCGTAAATGGAAGATCGATCTGCTTGCAAACTGAAGGTTCAGGGTTTGGTTCATGGTACCAGGCCATTCCATCTAAAAATGGTGACTATTCCCTCGCCAAGCGCTCGGCATACAGGTCACGGGTCTTTCGGTTAAAACCTAAAATTGGACTCGTTGTCGGACCCGGTTTTGCATGGTAGTATACGAAGTGACCCAAAATAGGCCCGTCGGTATAAGAATGCTTAAATTATTCGACCTCAATAGATCTTTACCGGTATTGCAGTTTCATCTTTCTTTAAATGTCTTTATGGTATTTGGGCAGGAGATAATACTAACCTTTAAGTTTGTTTCTGTAGACAACGGTTTATGGACAATAAATGCGTCGTTGCTGTAGATACTTGAGCTCAGAATAGATACTTGTATAAATACAAGCATATGTTACTTGTTTTCAGACTTATTCAGCACATTTTATACTTTCGCTTTCACATTCAAAATTGTAATGTAGTTTCACTTTCATTTTAAGTGGAAATCCATTTCCGAATTTTCAGAAATTCGCGATAATTAATTATTTTGGTATCAGTTGTAGATTTTGAAACTACATAAACATGGATCACATCTCACAACAATAATTGTAATGACACGAATCGGTTCCTGGGCTCGTTGTCACTAAATTTGCTCAATACAAGCTCAACCTTTATTTCATTATTTCGACTATACAGTCGTTTGTAAAATTTCTGAAGTTAAGTGAATAGGAAACATTATTCTTTTACATCATTCATATTTTAATTTGTGGATCACATTTATGATTTCCCTACAAAAATGAATACATACGTTGAGTACGTACTCAAACGATTTTTAAACATTGCTGAAGTTATCTACAATTGTATACCCTCAATATACAAATATGTCCAATCAGAGTATAAATTTTGTGTGTTTTTGTCTTAAAATTATTCACTTGAATAATTACTGCGCTCTCTTCCGGTCAAAGTCCATCCAGTGATGTAATTATACAAGTGAGAGAAATGTAACGAGTGTATTATTCGGGTTATAAAATTATATGAAATGTTAGTTAACTTCGGTTTGTTTGTTTGTTTATTGTTGTTTAACGTCCCACTCGAGAATATTTCACTCATATGGAGACGTCACCAAATATGCCGGTGAAGGGCTTCAAAGTTTAGCCTATGCTCGGCACTTACGGCCATTGAGCAGTAGGGTTCTTTAACGTGCCAACACCTGCTGTGACACGGGACCTCCAGCTTTTACTGTCCGAAAGACAGGAAACCAACCTGCCGCCGGCGGGACTCGAACTCACGACCTCACGATCCAGAGTCGAGCGCGCTACTGACTGAGCCAGGCCGGCTCAAGTTAACTTCGGACCCATGTACTATAAAACTTAAAATTTATTACTCTACGGGGGAAGCAACTCACGATGTCAATACTCCTTATGTACACCCTGTTTTAATAGATTTGATAATTTATTATGAGCGTTATATGTCCTTTTGAATCCTTCACACCACAATAGAGCATACCATTTAGATATTTAGTGGTGAAAGGTATATTACAGATTGCCTTTACAGGACCTGAAGTTATTTGAATGACACTTTTGATCCGTGACTTTAAAATAATAAACACTAAACAGTGATCATGTCAAGAGAGAGAAAATCGTTAAAATTGAAATCCATGGAATTAAATCCCTATAACAGTATTTAAGTCTGAAAATATTTACTGAATCTGATTTGATGAGCGGGTAGAGTTGAGAATTTTCCCAGACTTTAATAAATTCTCAAGTTTTATAGTGCCATACCCAGTTCTCTGATGCCCATGCAAGTTTTCACCTATCACTTTTGTCCGTTAGCGGCGTCCAACACCCATGTTTCATTTTTTTGCTTACGTTTTACACAAAATACCCTTCATTTAAAAGGCATGTCTAAATCAGCATTCCCAAATGACAACACTTATTTTTGTTTTACTTAAGAAGCGAAAGTGAGTAGGGGCGTACAATTTTATACATGATCGTGCATATTTTAATTTTTCAGAAAGCCTCAGCCAATACGAGTAAATGGTACTCGCATTCGTCAACCAATCAGATCGAAGTTTTTAAACAATTTCAGAATTTCATGAAATCAACAGAACTATGCAGTAACTTTCGTTACCATTCATAAACTACTGTGATTGGATAAACTGAACATACGTGCTCCTTGTAAATAATTATTAGCTGCGAGTGATTTTGGTTGCATGGTAGGAAAGAGCATGATAGCGATTCCGGACGCTAGATTAACGACGATACCTTACACAATGCAAAACGTTAAAAAGAACAATATGTTGAAGGTGTACATGGCGTCATCTGGTTCGGCGTTACATGGCGTTATATAGGCCTACTATTTAACATTTCACTGCAAAGAACCTCTTCATTTGGGCCAGAAAGTAATTTTTATTGAAGTGGAAGACTCCACCCCCAACCCCAGTCCCCGGCTTCGGTTCCTTTCTGAATAAAACTGGAAACTCTTGCTACCACTGTTATACTACCTCTAGGAAACATGTAATGCTTGAGATGAACAATTAAATATACCTGTGTCAATGTCCGCATTAGTTCGTATAGCATGACTATCATCAGTTCAACGTGACTCATTGTTAGTGTGTAATACACAAGAAATAACAAATAACACATAAGGGTACATATGGAACCATGAAATCTCTGAGGGGTCACGCTCGCTTTGAAACTTATGAAAATCTCTCACTTCACTTGCAGCGCAGCCGAAATCGAGCCACACCGAAACTTAAGTTGATTTTGTGAGAATGTTTACCAGTTTACTTGCAGAAACAGCTCCTAGAGTATTAACCGCCTGGTGGAGCAAGGGACAGTACTTACACAAATCTGATGAGAAGCGGACGAACACGAAACTCCGGGAGATCCAGAGGTGAACTCAGGTTGCCTGGAGGAGTAGGTATCACCACCTTATCACCGGTTACACCCGCCACGAATCATATTCAAATGAAATAAGTCAGGAATTAATGATCGTCTCAATTAGTATGAATTAGTCGAGTCAGCATTTTAGTTATTGGAAGAGCATGAACCAGATGACGACCTGGAAGTCTCATCACACGTATACCACCACATGCATCAACCATACACTTGACCGTACCATTTAAACACCATACTCGCCAGGGACTCAGAGTAAGAGTCCTGGGAAAGCGATGTATTGTTGGCTTAAGGGCCGAAACATGTGTTATTGTATTCAATAGCAAAAACAGGAAGATATAACATTGTTGTAGATTATTCTTTACTTATGCAATGCTTTTATTATTATTATTATTTTAATGGTAATTTACAAAACACACGAAACCATTTTTGAGTTATATAATGACAGCCATTTTAATGGCGATTGGGGAGGGGGAAAACGCAATCATAATGTATATGGGAATTAAACTACCGGTAAACGTACTTAACCCCTTTCACCCCTGAATATCCGAATGGTATGCTTTTTCCATTGATAAAGACAAGTCTATTATGGTCTATAAGGTTGAAATGGTTAAGCTTATGCTTAAGATCGAACATGTTATGATTATAGCTAGAGGTACGGTGGGAAACTATGATTTGAAGCTCAAAACTTGAACCACTTGATGCCGGAACTCAAGTTTACACTGAATTATAAACACATCTACACACTAAAATGACTACATACAATGTTAAATAAATCAATTTTATTCTGCAGACAACCAGACAATTTTCCTCTGTTTTTTTTATTTTATTTTATTTTATTTTATTTTATTTTTGAAGCTGATGATTTATGTTACAAGAAAATGTCAAGCTATTATCTAGGTGAATACATGGCATTGGCGTATTTTTTTAATGACATGTCACTGCAGCGCTAGACTGCAAGATAGAAAATGCTTTATTTTCTATATTTATAATTTAACTCAACAGTACAAAACATACTGGGCATGTCTTTAGCTGTGTCTTTTTTATCAAAAAATTTATACTCATTATTTTTACTATTTAGATTGATATACTTTGATATCTGAAATTTTTAATATATTATAACATAAAAGAAATATACACAGGCATAACCATTTTTAAATTCTGATTATGCTGTGAACATTGCTTAGGAAACAGAGGTTTGGCACCTTTTTAACTGCAGTTGATTAACTCAACCTTACTTTTTGTATATGGATATCATACTGGAGCTGTCCTTATTTTCACAGAATATATAGGAATACAATTTGTTATGCCTGTTGTATAGTTCTTATTTGTTATTGTTGTCAAGTACAAGTAGAAGAAATCGAAATCATTGTTTTTGATATATATATATATATATATATATATATATATATATATATATATATATATATATATATATATATATATATATATATATATCAAATCACAACTAATTAACAGCCGACGACAGCCACTGAACCTGAAAAAACTATTAACCAGGGCCAAGTTTGCATCAAAAGAAACAAATCGGGTTCAAAAGTGTGGAGATCCTCGTTGTGGGACATGTGATTACATTGAAGAAGGCGAAAAAATAATTTTAAAATCTGGCAAAATATTACGGGCGAATGCCACCATGAACTGTAAATCGCTAAATATAATATATTGTGCAACATGTCCGACATGCGGGGAAAATTACATTGAACAATCGGGAAAATTAAATGCAAGAGTAAGAGTTCATAAACAACAAATTAGGGACCCAAGTGTCCGAAATACTCCCTGCAGTGAACATTTTGCTAACTGTGGAAAAGGAAAATTAAAAATTTTTCCTTTTTATAAAATGTGGAATGATAACGAAAATCTCAGAAAAAGCAAAAGAAGACTATTTTATCAAAATATTCGATCCAGAACTTAACAGAAAATAATTTAAATAATTTATATGATTTATATAATCTATATATTTAATATATAATTCTGTAAAAATTATTGCTACCGCGTGACGTCACTAGAACGTCATTTAACAATAAACAATAGTAACTGTTAGTAACTACAGTTTCCGTCTGAAGAACCACGGTGGTGAAAGCGCTAACGGATTAAAGAAAGAAAGAAAGAAATTGTGATGTTCTACACTTTTTTATTTAAATATGTATCGCTCTACCAAGAAAACTAATATATATATATATAATGTCCATTTAAGTTTTCAAAAAAAACGTTATTAAACACGTTATTAAACGTCTGAAATTACAGATGGGGGTGTATGCAATGATAATATAACATTCCTAAACCGGAAACAAAATTATATATATATATATATATTCGTTATATATATATAGTTATTCGTGAGCCTGGATTAATTCATTGATATAACACATTATATAAAACATATCCCGCGTTTCCACGAATGGGTTCCCGTTGTCTGCTTGACATGGTTTAATTATGTATCATGGGTTATTTTATATTTGTTTTAATATGATTATAGGATTACATTTATCAATTCATTGCATGAACAAATCTGGTCGTATGTACTGCTTTAAACACAACCACAACAACAGAAAAACCAACAACCATGTCGCCACTCTAGCATAGCAGTACTAACAATAATCACACTAGTATCATTTCTAGAAATTCGTGTGCACAAATTCTAACAGATGTTTAATTTTAGCCAGCGTAAATTAATAACAGGACCCATACATGTTGGATATATTTAACTATATGTTCACCATACATATTGATAAATCGACAAAATCCGTAAAATAACTATAAAATAACATTATATGCTCGGAGAATATACTTGACCTAAGTTGGATTGTATTTTCATTTCCTGAAATCAGATCAATAGTTTGAACTAGGGGCATTGCGAACTCTCGATTAGGTGTACAGATAAAGATCATAATGACATTTTTAAGTGCATTGTAAAAACAATGTTCCATACCATTAGAATCTACCACAGGAATGCGAAAGGAAAACTTACCTTACCTTATCAATGCAACTTACATCCTTTATTTACAAACAATCACTATATGTTAACTTGACATGGATCTGAAGCTTTTTTCCGAGAATTCTATAGCACTTTGTATATTGGGAATTGAGTGAGGACATAGATTCGTTGATTATATATATCATACGTCATCATGTTAACCGTCAATGTAAATTATCAAAAGTAATTGGCGTGAAACTTTTGAGATTACGTACGTGAAGTTCCAGGCCGGACATTTGTCCATGTCATGTCATATTTTGTTATGATGGTTTTTTTTACAGGAAAAGTTCCATTCCAGGAAGCCTTCTTTATATATATATATATATATATATATATATATATATATATATATATATATATATATATATATATATATATATATATATATATATATATATATAATTGTACATATACGATTTTTGTGTGCACGTGTATGCCACTAAAATTGAATGATATGTATCAGACGATGTAATTTGATTATTATACGTAAACTTGTCAACTATTTGGCCAACTATCACAATGTATGTTGGGATAAATGTATGTAATTTGCAAATCAGATTCTGTATTTTCATACCCATATAAAAACATATAAAGAGCACAGATGTAAGTAAAATGACTGGATGTTCATACGAAACAAATAGTTTCCAAAATATGTGACAGTTTTGGTGGAGTATTAACAATTGAATTAATTGTGCGAAAAACAAAAATGACAAGGTTTGCATAAAGTATCGAGATCCTGCTGCTATCGAAATAATTACCTCTGTTTAAGAGTGTAGTACTAGAGTTAGCGTTATCTAGGTACGTGACGGATTAAATAACGACTTCAAGTTACATCTAAATACGTGTATAAACTTAATAGTATATATACTATTATAATATTCGATGCGTGCACATTTGCATGATTTACAAAAACCTTACAGTAAATCCACTAAAAATAGAATGTTTGATCTTTTAAAATAATTATCGACCGTTCGTAATTTATTATTTTTCGCAAGTGTTTGGAATAATTTGGTAATTATTTCAATATGTTTTGGAGGAAATGTATGGGTATTTTAATTTTTTTCGTAACCACATAAACCTTGTATACAAAACATTTATAATAAAATTTTTAACAGATTGGATGTTAAAAAGAAACAAATAAATTTCAAAGTCCAAAAATAGTTATTTTTAGTTTTGGTTAGCTAAAACCTAATTATTTTATAACGATCTACAACCAAGTTTAAACAAGCTATTTAAATGTCTCTTATTGACTCTGATGTTGGCGTTATGGGGTACTTGATGTGGGAGGAAACCGAAGTACCCGGAGAAAACGCACGTGTCCGACCTCCGGACCGCTATACCATCTCACATACTCGCCTGTCCAATCCGAGTTTCTGTATAGAAGGGGCACAGTAACTACGTGTATATCGGGATTATTATTGCTTTACGATACAACATATAAGTATACTTCATTCTAAAAGAGTTAGGTAACACATCTTTAATGATATTTCATTTAAGATGTCAAAGGCTATGAACAGTTATACTACATTTATGTTCTATTTGGATTTTCTCAATCGAACATAAAATAGGATCAATTTCTGTAAAAAGATTATAATAAAGCATAATGCAAAAGATATAGTTTTGCAATAAAAATGCTAAAGACGATCGTTTGTGTCAATACGACATAGAATTTCGAACCAGGAAGTAAATGAAATGAATTCCTAGTATAATATATGGTTTGTTAAATGTGTATATAATGATTTTTAAAATTTAAATGTTCCGAACTGCATAATTTTTTTTCGGAATTTGGAAACAGCGTTGCATATACATAGAAAATGTTTGGAATATTGGTTAAAATTAAACACAACGGACCACTGTAAAGTCTGTTTAAGAATCTATATACGATATATTATGAATTAACTATAGTACTTTTCTGCCCAAACAATATGAAATTCAAAACTTGGCCACCATTGACAAAACTAAGCCAATATCGAAAAATACTAAGCAAATTTTGAAAAAAAACTAGGCCAATATTGAAACCGCGTCACCAAATGGAAATTCAAGCGAAAGCAGCCACCATCTTTTTTTTCAAATCGAACCGTACGTGCATCATTTCTACACAGATTGGCCTCGTTGAATTTCATATTGGCCGAGTTAATTAATAACATGCTCATTAATATTATTTTGAAGAGTATTAAAACTTTATCTTGTACAGAAACTTACCTGATACAATTTTATACAATATTATCTCAGAAAACATCTAATAATTGAATCATAATTAAAAATACTATATCTGCACATTTACGTAATTTCGAAACGATAGATACACTAATGTGGTGAGAAGCGAACGTGTTTGTCAATGTTGTTTTTCTGGACACCTTGTCTAATCACGTTGACAATTTTTGACAATTTGAAATTGTTTTCCATGTTGAGACCATTTGTTTATCTGATTTTCATATTCCATTAGTCTTGGGGTTTGGGTTATCCATCGGTACTCCTTCATTTTTACTTTTTAAACGAGTTATCAGACGACTTTATTTATTCAAATGTTGTTCCTACATATAAAGATCGATGTATGTTAAACGCTGTAGATCTTTTAAGGTAAATTGGCACACGTTTACAAATATCAGTAACGAGTCTAAATTAAATCATATCAGGGATGACAGGATACTTGTTGACACAAACATATTAGAGCTTCAGTAATGCATGGAGTCCGTACAAGGCAATACAGTTAATCTGTACAACCTATTTTTGGAATCACAAAACCCGGATTTGCCACCTTACCTTGGAAAACCGGTACTAGAGTTATATTTATAAATTAGCCATTAAGAACGTTTGTAAAATCTAACACGTGTTTATGTAACCTTGATAAAAAATGGGGATTTAACCATACATACATTTTATTAACAATTATTTTTACAGACGAGTCCATAACAAATGCTGGAAACGACCATTTGTGTCAATAAGTCTTAATCAGTTGAGCACGAAGTTAATATATACTTAATCGGTTGAACACGAAGTTAATATGTATTACCGAAAGAAAAAGTGACTTCAAACAAGGCAAAATTATATAATCTAAATGTCTCCGAGTACCCACTGTAGAAATGAATATCTTAGATTTGAAAAGTTAATAATTTACAAGGAGGTATCTAAGGAAACTATTACTGTAGTATAAAACAATCGACTGGTACCTAAATACAAGGTAATGGGTTTACGTATACCCTTGGGGACTGAGATGATCCACAAGCAAATGCAACGATACAGTGGTTATAATTATCATTAACTATACCAAAGTTATAGTTTTACAAAAGCGTATCAAGAGTCTCAAACAAATGTTCAATTCGATCGTTTCTGTCAATAAGACTTCTTCACCTCGAATTAACGTAATTAGAAGACTTGTTACATGTACACGACGACATTCTTATCTGTATAGTACTTTCTAGAAAGTGAAGTTTGTTATAAATCTGTTGACTTTTTACATTTCTAGTTTTATGTTAATTTCACGCCGTGGCATCGAGAAGTTAAGGCATTCTCATTTAAGTTATCCACGAATTTCCAGTGTCCATAAAAGCACTGGATCAAACAATGTACTTCCGATATTGTTATGTCGGCTGCTTTTGATAGGCCTATAGGAAATCCTATTTTCCTTGAATGTATGAGGCATATTAACAAAATAAACCATCGTTTACCAGTTGCAAATTCTTTATAAAAGTACAACGTCATTCTATCTTTCTATTTATGTATGTATGTATGTATGTATGTATGTATGTATGTATGTATGTTTGAATGTATGTACCCAACCATGCATCCATCCCTCTGTCTGTCTGTCTCTCTATCTGTCTCTCTCTCTGTCTCTCACTGTAAACCTATCTGCCTGCCTGTGTCTTTATATATATATATATATATATATATATATATATATATATATATATATATATATATATATATATATATATATATATATATATATATATATAATGCTAATTTAATACATTCATACCGAATTATAAATAAAAAGATGTAAAAAAAATCAAAGAAGTACTAACAAATACAATATGCTAAAAACTGAAAAGCAATTCTTTTGGATTTAGCAATAGCACGACATACCATATTAATTACACAACAACTCCGATACGCTTTGCTTATCCCAGTTACTTGTCGTCATGAATCCCGAGGTCAGATATATTTAATAAAAAAGATAAATATCATTCTAGTCTCTTTATTCTTCAAAGTCAAATGTTTATACATCAAAAGCTGTTTTACCTGTTAATCCGTACTTCCCATTTTATGTTCTGATTTATGTCATAGTTTAAGGGTTACTTCTATAATGTACTAGTAATATATAACAGTAAGACCATTCCTGTTTTACTTGTATGTTTAGCGTCCATCTTCCTATCAAAAAAAAAAAAAGACAGAAAAAAAACACAGGACATTTTAGGACAATAAATGCAATATAATGCACGTTTAGATATGTTCCTTAAAAACCATAAAATTAAACTAAAAAGCCTATATCTAAGGCACATACTTATCAATAATATATTAAGTGATAGTTTTCAAAACGATGAAAACAAATGATCGTGTTGAAATAATCTATTTAGTGCTACTTTCCAATTCCCCCTAGATGTTTGTATTTTTTCTGCTTTATGACCTCAAAATCTTACTTACTTTCACGATATTTCTTATGCTGTTATTTGATAAAATAAATTCTATATATTTCGTGTGTGTGTGTGTGTGTGTGAACAGGAGTTAATATCCACGAATCTCTACACATTCTTTTCGGATAACTACGGTTTGTTTTACTTTCTCATATTTAACAGAAAATCATCGTTGACATTTCCGACTTACACACACTATCGTCATGTCTATAGATAATAATATCTTCTATGCCTTCAGCTTTCTAATCTAACACTCTTTTCTTTTAAACATCGTAGTTTAGGAAATCCCCTGATGATATCATGAGGGCAAAAATAAATTGTGGTCTGACTTTGACCTTTTTCAGATAGTTATAAAATAAATATTTAACCTCTTTGTGGGAAATGATGTGACTTTTATCCCTGACAGCAGGACTTCACAAGTAATCATCTTGTCCGGTGTCAAGAATGTATGTGAAGTAGATCAAATTATATGTGAAACTATGTCTCACACATCCTTGTAACCAGCTGTGTCATTTTTAAGTGAATTATATATTTTCTCTCGTCAAAAGATTTTCTCTATCCAACATCCTCTTTATAAGTTTTATGTTCAATCAGCTTTATTTATAGAAAATGGAAAACTAGAGCATCCTCATGAAATTGAAATATTGAGGAAGTTGGAATGTAGATGGTTATTTTGAGAATATAGTTAAATAGTTGATGGGAATCGTTATCAAGAAGAAAATACATTAACTTTTTTACGGACATAAACAAATCCTTTGGATATGGTCCTCAATGCACTTTAAATATTTTAGGATAATTTTTGAGGGGCTATAATTGTCAATATTGTTTACAAATGACAACTGAGTAATTATCTGTAATATAAAATCACACACTAGTAAACCAAAGTATTAATCTTCAGGGCATACACGGGACAAATATACAAATCTGGCGAATGCTATACAAACAAGGACCTCTGGAAATCCTTCGGTGGGATCAGGTGCCATGGAGGAGTAAGCAACTCCTGTTGACGGTACATTCACCGCGATTCCATTGTTAAATGCAATGGAATAAGTAAGGATTAAATCTCCGTCACAATTGGTACAGATGATTGTTCAACTGCTATTGAACAGCTAACTCGCATTTTATTTAGTGAAACAGAGTAATGTGTGTGTGTGTGTCTGTGTGTGTTATTATGTAGAAAAGAATGTGTGTGTTTGTGTGCGTGTGTGTGTGAGTTTGTGTGTGTGAATATGTAGAAAAGAATGTGTGTGTGTGTTTGTGTAATTATGTAGAAATGAATGTGTGTGTGTGTGTGTGTGTGTGTGTGTGTGTGTGTGTGTGTGTGTGTGTGTGTGAAAAACACATGTCTATCCAATAAATCATTTTTGTGTCAATCTTTTATATTTTAACTTTTATAAATCTTATTTTAGCTGTTTAAAGGTTTTTTATTCGGGATGCAAAATGAGCATAGTTCATTTAACAGGAAGATAACAAAACAGGGTGATTTAAACATTATATTGAATGTAGGTCACGGTAACTAACCGTGCCATTGGAATAATAATAGCTCTCTTTATCTTTTATCTAGGAACTTTGTACAAGGAAGGGCTGTCTTCAAACTATGCATGATTTACATTTATTTATCAATATGAATAATTCTTACTTAATTATAATGAAATTAATTTGGTGTTAAATAGTGTCTCTGCATTTCCATGTATATATTTTGCTAGGCCTATCAGGGTCAAAATTTGAAGCCCTTCACCGGCATTTGGTGACGTCTCCATATGAGTGAAATATTCTTGAGTGGGACGTTAAACAACAATAAACAAACAAACAAACAAACAAGCTAGGCCTATAAGCTGCAATGAATTTCGTGGCAGTGTTTAACCCGTGTACCCCTAAGTATTTAGATGATATGCTCCTTTCTATTGTTTAGACCAGTCTGTTATGGCCTGTAGGGTTTAAAGGGTTAAGCATTATTTGCAGGTACTGCTACTCACAATAGAAGGAACTATGTCATTCTGTATAACTGTATAAAATACTCTGGATGTATGTTAATGTGTTTCCCGATCAAATGTTGTTTTGTTTTGTTCGCCTCAAGGAAGTCAGTCAGTCTGTGGGAGACTGATTTTGTTTGTTTCACTGATTGTATACGCCACACTCAATAATATTTCAGGTGGATGCCAGTTTTTAATGGTGGGGGAGAGAACATGGTTACAAAGTGCCAGAGAAGAGACCACTGGCCTTCCGCAGGTAAAATTGCAAAATTTGACACATAATCAACTAATAGGCAACATCCCGATAGTCCGACGGTCCAATAGTCCGACGGTCTGAAGGTCCAATAGTCCGACGGTCTGAAGGTCCAATAGTCCGACGGTCTGAAGGTCCAATAGTCCGACGGTTCGAATGTCCGACACTACCTAAAGTTGTTATTTCTGTTGTTTCTTTTTTACAGAGATTTTCTCCAAATTAGAGAGCCGGCCAGGCTCAGTCGGTAGCGCGCTCGACTCTGGATCGTGAGGTCGTGAATTCGAGTCTCGCCAGCGGCAGGTTGGTTTCCTGTCTTTCGGATGAGACAGTAAAAACTGGAGGTCCCGTTTCACAGTAGGTGTCGGCACGTTAAAGAACCCTCACTGCTCAATGGCCGTAAGTGCCGAGCATAGGCCAAAATTTGAAGCCCTTCGCCGGCATTTAGTGACGTCTCCATATGAGTGAAATATATAGTGGGACGTTAAACAAACATCCAAATTAGATAGAAACGCACATGTGTAGCCTATAGCTAATTCCATTTCAAAAACGTTGTAGTTTTTATCGCTCTGTGACATAAATTTCTAAATAACCATAAACGCGTACGCTTATACTTTATTTGGAGGAAATATACAGTACCTATCTCGATTTTTAGTGCATAAGTCTAAGGAAGCCCTCAGAGGCTCAGACGGTGATAGTATATGTGATAATAGGCATGATAAGAGATAAAGACTGATTGTATGGTATATGGAAATTAAGATGTAGTCCGTGTACTTTAAATGAAGTTTTGCTTATAACTTATAAAAGTTAAGACTTTAAATTTTCAATGGGCGAGAATCCATTTCGATGTCCACTCATCCTTTATATATTCCTTCTCTTCAACGATACATGGCTTGCTCTATTTCGCCAGGTAAGCGGGCTCCATCCACGGGGGTGGGTGAGTGGGGTGGGGGGTTACTTGCAATGTTTTTTTGACTTACCTTAACAGTATTTTCTCTGTTACCCATTCATATATTTGGCAAAGTGTTGAAACCATACCTATTCATATACTGGACATAGTGAAAAGCATATGCATTTATATGTTGTTTACTCTGATCTATACGCCGTCACATCCACCAACTTGTTCATTGTTTAATTTGCTGTACGAAATATCTAATATTTACATTTACTATATATGCTGTCAAAATCTAAATATCGTGTCTTCTCCATTGATCTCCACACGTTTAAACTATTGACATTATTATTTTATTAAACATATATTGAATCAGCAGAACGTCTGTATAAACCAACACTCCCCAATAATTACAGCCCCAAAATAACGAAGTGTCTATATTCTGGTTCTTGAGATGAAAAACGTTTAGTCTTGTTGATTGGTTTTAGCAATTTTCAAATTATGTCCTCTTACAAGCGGGGGCACAAGGTCGTACAGGCCTTCCATTGAACAAACTTGAATCTGCACATAAAAGCAATGCAATATATTAGCTGTGTCCAGCTTGCAGTTCTTAAGAAAAATATTTTAAAATATTTTTCATTATTTTTCATGATTTTGCTTAATTATCACCCCTTGGCAAGGGGAGATAATCATCATTTGACAACAACAGAAAGCCCGTCCACAAGGATGCTCCCTGCCAAGTTTGGTTTAATTGTGTTTAGGGGTTCTCGAAAATGTGAAAAAAATACGTCAAGTATGAGATCTCTGACGATACACCGACGGCAATTCACAAACAAATAACACCTTTTAGCAAACAACAGCGAACACTTTAGCGAACATTTGGGACACTTTTGCGTTTAAAATACGACTTTTGCAACGATGGGTACAGATAAGGTCTAGTGATAGTCTGCGACCAGTTTCTCTACGGTTCATGTATACAACAATTATAAATTACGGCCAGGACGAAATTACGGCAGATGAAGGAAGGATTATAGTATATATACATAAAACTGATACAATTTGTAAATTTTATTCGCAGTTAATCCCATCATAATCACTAATTGTTGAGAAGAAAGATACGCAATTGGTTGACTATGTTGTCTCTTTGGAAAGTAATAAAGGACTGATACCAAATTGCAGAAAACCCCAAATTTCTATCTAAGTCTTGAAATGTCGCCTTCACTCGTGCATGCCTCGTCGATCAATCGTCACATGTCGTCACAGTCTAGTGGTTTCTGTGGCCTTGACTCGCCATAACTCTTACACTCTCGTAGAAAAATCGGGCATTGTTGAGACAGTGTCGTTCACAAATCGTATGAATGTTGGCTGTTAACACGATTGTCTTACAAGTATCGTGTCAGTGTCGACTGGAACTCGAGAAAGAGTCGAAATAATGCCGCCGTCATTAAAAAATATAGCAAATTCGTGGAATATTCGCCGAGTTATAACTCATCTTTTGTCGTAGTAACTCGTAGCGCCAACTCGTGACAGTGTGACCTAGGCTTTAATGTGTCGTCTTACATGTGTAACCTGCGCCTTTGTCGTTAATGGGGTCGCTGACAATGGGTATACAATATCTGTTTGTTGTTAAGTGTCGCCATGTTTGCAAAAGATTCTTCTTGTAAAATGTTTTTTTTTTTGCATTAAATTCGTGCAATTGTTGCTAATTATTGTCAAAGAGGTTGCAAACGATATTTCAGTTTTGAAAGTTCGCTGGCGGTCTCCACCAAAATAGATCGCAAACTGGGGCATTACAACCTTTTGTAACTGACTTTATCTGGTTGTTTTAAAAAATACAAAAATTAGAAAAAAAAAGTTTTGTTTGTTTGTTTATTGTTTGTTTAACGTCCCACTCAAGAATATTTCACTCATATGGAGACGTCACCAAATGCCGGTGAAGGGCTTCAAATTTTGGCCTATGCTCAGCACTTACGGCCATTGAGCAGTGAGGGTTCTTTAACGTGCCGACACCTACTGTGACACGGGACCTCCAGTTTTTACTGTCTCATCCGAAAGACAGGAAACCAACCTGTCGCAGGCGAGACTCGAACTCACGACCTCACGATCCAGAATCGAGCGCGCTACCGACTGAGCCTGGCCGGCTCAGAAAAAAAAAGTAAAAGGTCACGACCTTTCATTTCCACAGCATCAATTTGTTCACCTGGAGCAATGTCGCCACCTCATTTGTCTGTCAGACTATCGAACCGTCGGACTATAGACGTGTAACCCGTTCAAACCTGCGCTGACAATATAATAGTAATAATGTGAAAGTCCCATTAAAGTCTGGAAAGTTCCCAAGTAAATGTCCCAATCATTCCTTTTCCGAGGTTTCAGAATTTTGATCATTATCTACATGTAGATCTATATTTCTTAATTCGTTTGTTCAATATTTCGTTTCCTTTTGTCATTTTCATTTCTCTGCTTTTAGTTTGGTTACTACTTTTAATAGGTGATGCGGCCGGGGACATCCCGATAGTCCGACGGTTCGATAGTCCGACGGTTCGGTAGAAAACTAGTTGCTTCCCGTCAAGTTTCGATGAACTCGCTGCAGAGGAGAAGCAGTGTCACCACGCAATTTGTAATAACGACACAATTTGTAATAAAATTTCAAAATCAGAGAATTATTTTAAAAATAGGGGGAAATGTTTGGGATGACCGTCTTAAGACACAATTTGACCAATTTAATGGAGAAAACTTTGAACCCAATAAGATGGCTTTTAAAAAGTTATTACAAATTGCGTGGTGACAAAGCAGACACTGCGTCAAATATTTAAGTGACTTTTTGTTCTGTTTAATCCTCTTGATAGCCATGAGATTTAACTGTCGGACTATCGGACTATCGGACCGTCGGACTATCGACATGTCACCCGGCTTCCTGCAACGACTTCTATTTGGTTCGACACACCCAGTCCCAGCTACATACCGCCTCCCATTTCTATCGAATTGTTTAGTTAGGACCCCAGATTTGGCAATCGGACCCAAGTCTACTGTATACTGAAATCATGACTGACCTTGCACTCCCAACCCCCTGCGGCCAACATTATAAGCATATCGATACACTATTGCATTTTACCGTCTACCGAGTACCGAGTAACTCTATGAGAAACCAAAAATATCCCCAAAACACACAGTGTAACTAATTCTACAAATCATTTAACGGTAACTTCTGTAAAGTTTTACCTATAAGAACGGCACACAAAATATTTCCCGTTTGTTTTTTTTTCGACGTCAAAGACAGGTTTCTGGGTGTACAACTTTTACACTGTTCCATCTTGTACACAGAGTTGTCGGTCGTTCACGAGTGTGCAAGGGACGACAACTCTGTATAATAAATTGGTAAAATGGGTGCTCTTTTGCTATGGAGGCGTGAAAATGTTGGTGTTATGATGAAAAACAACAAATGCTGCAGCCTGTAAAACTGAATCCATGCGTTTTGTACCAGGAAATAACACCGCATGTTGTGTGTATAGTATTTTTTGTTCTTTTATATATTTTTTCCACTTTCGGATGTAACAAGGTGCTCGGGTTCAGTGAAAAAATAAGTCGAGCAATATCTACCCAACACTGCAGTCTTACACTTACAGTCTACAGACTACAGTTACAAGTTGCATCACAGACACAGCCCTGACAGGGGCTGGAAATATATGCCAGTCGACTAGCAATGCGTTGTAGATTATGTATAGACACAACCTAGAATGCATGCCAGTCGACTGGCATATATTTTCAGACCAAATACGAAGCCCTGTGGTTGGATGTAGAACTACGCAAATAGATCAAGTGATGTACTTTATTTAAGCAATTTTTTTTTCTGACTGATTTACCCCCCACCCCCCACCCCCCCAAAAAAATCGGTTAAAATCGGGGCAGTAAATTCGGCCTACAAGTGATGCAGCCTAGGCCCTAGCTGTCAGTCAGAATTTTTATTTCTTTATATATATATATATATATATATATATATATATCCTCGAGACACCGTTTTCGCGCACTAAAAGTTCTTACACACTAAGTTTATATGTAAACAAAACACACCATAACTTGCGATTATCAGCATACTTTTATCTATTATTGATTGTTAAATTTGGCTAGTTTAAATTATTATCTGGAAATAGCAAAAATACCGAAGAATATCGGGAAAAGGATACCAGAATGCATGTTTATTGATGTGCGTGAAAATAGATGGTTGGATGATATATATATATATATGTATACATATTGAGTGACTTGGTATTGGATGTACTTCAAATAAATTAAATACCAAGTCACTCAATATGTATAAATATATATATCATCCAACCAACATTATGTTGGATGATTTAAATGCAGTCATTTGTTTGCATCTAAACTTTGCTAATTTTTCACTATTTTTTATACTTTGCCTGACCACGATTAAAACTCACGCCTCCTTAGACTCACTTGACCAGTGCTCAAAGTCAAACGGGAATAATGCTTGAACACCTCACAAATTTACGATTTCCTAATCTATACAAAAGAGGCCGAACAACCAAAGGGAGACATAATTATGGGATATGATCTGACCTATCTATCTTCTAGTTAGGAAATGACATAATTTGAACTTCTGCAGAAGACACTTCATGCCAAAATTGAACCAAAAATTATTAAAAATTTGTGTTGAAAACTTGTGTTTATTTTTCCCAACCATGTTAATGTACCTGAAAATAAATAACACTGCATCTTAAAACAGAAAGAAGTTTTAATATCAGTGGCATGATCAATGGAGGGCATACGCCCCCCTTTCAATGCCAAAGTATAGATGTATGTACAGTAAAAACCAACTCAAAAGCTCAGAAGTGGACAAAAAATGGTTAAAACCTATATATAAATATATTTTAGAAAGTTGAAATATTCATAAAAATGAATAACCAAAATTTCTGTGCCTCACTACTCTCAGCGAATACATTTCTTAACTATTCCTTCCCTCTGACTTGAAATCCTGGAGCCAACCTGGCATTGTCTGTATGTTTAGGATTTTATGGCTTTTGATTACGCACTCTGAATTATTTGCCCTACATATCAGTAAGGAAATTTTTCGTTTGCATTTTCTCAGCATATGTATGAATATGATAATGTATTTTATTTTCTCTTGTGTTATTATCAGTTAAAGATTGCAAAATTTAATCATCAATGATACTCAATTCTTTACACAGACTGAATACACCATTTTCATGCAAACAGAGTCCTCTCCCCCCTCGCATAAAAAAAAACGAAACAAACAAAAAAACTTTAAAACTTTATGCTCCCTCTTTGGAAATTCATGGATCCCCCACTGAATATCATGTATCAACTGAAATTAAACAAAAAATTGCATTTACAATAATGTATTGATATTTTGTGGAGTTCGACTACTTTTCCAGTCTGATATCGATTTCCACCATTACAGTGGTGTCATGTGATCAGCTGCCAATAATACATTTTAAAAGTAAAATGGTTCCACATTACAGAAAATACTCGACTTGTGTCTGCCATAACCTCAAAATTTATTTACTTAAATCAGTGTACTATCTGGGGTTCCAATTAACGAAAAATTTTGTTTTTTTGTTTGAGCACTGGTGAAGTTAGTCAACGCCGAACTGCCGCCATTTCAATTTTTTTTTTTTTTTTGCAAAATGAAGGAAAAAATGTCCTATATGTATACTTTCTTCATAGCAGAATGCAGTGACATTGTCACAGGATTGCAAGGTGATTCTTAAATAACTATTGGTTTGCTGTAACATGTCTCCAATTTTTTACTGTGAGTATGTAGGTAGGATTTTTATTTAAATATATTAACTTTTTTATTTATTTTTTGGAGAGAAAAAATGTAAACCATATACATGTACAATATAGTAATAATGATAATAATAATAATAATAATAATAATAATAATAATATTGACTTCACATCTAAGAGTTCACCCTCCCATAGTTGACCCTATCTTTTTTTTTTTCGATTTCTCTGCATTTCTTGGTATTATGCAGACATAGCGGATTTGAGAAATGCTTAATCTTCATGATTTGAACTCAAGGTTTACTTACTGCATTGATCTATGGAGGCATGCAGTCAAGTTTTACAAAACTGAGCCCCAAAAGACCTGACACGCAACGGCCATTGATGTTGATGTCACAATCTCCGCAGTGACAGCAGTGGATTTGAAAGAAGAATAGATACATATACAATGTAAATCTACTGTATGATGTACATGTGTACAAAGCATTAGATTTCTAATTAAGCTTCAGTTATATAATGTTGATACATGTAAAACCTGATTTAGAACCACCTGTGTGTAAAGGCCACCTGGTCACAAAAACCGTTTTTTCTGTGCCAAATAGTACCATTTGTGTACAAATCAACCTCTATATAAATACCACCTCCCTATAAAACTGGTTTTCTTGTGTCCCTAAGGGAGTTGTTATAAACAAGTTTCACTGTTATTGTAATATCTGTGCCATGGTATGCATTTACATCATCAGATTTTTGTAGAAACTTGTCTCTCATTTCAGATTTTGATGACCTGAAAGGTACCGGTACTTCATTACCTGTACATATATACGTTGCTGTATGATTACAGTTTTCATTCACTCTGATTTGTGAAGTCCTCTGTCCATAATCAATGTCTCTGCTGGTAGGTACATGTAATCATATTTTGTTTGATTTATATAAACAAAAGTTTTTTGTTTGTTTGTTTGTTTATTTATCAGGGGTCCCAGTGGCTAAGTGATTAGAGCATCAAAAACAAATCTCATGGATATTGCCAGGATGGGTCCAAGCCAAGCCCCACTGGAACCTTAGCTGACTCTGTTGGAAAGGTTGCCCGTTTTTGCTGCAGGCTCTTTTCCTGGGCACATTGTTACCTAGTTTTTCTCCTCCTCCGTTAAAACAAAAACCAACAAGAACAAGACACTTCTTGTTGCTGGATATTTAGACCACTGTCTGGAATTACACTTATGAGTCTTTTTGATAAGGGCTATTCCAGAAAAAAGTGTCTCCGGGGGCAGAACGCCATTGATAAAAAAATGTGTTGATGGGGGGGGGGGGGGGGGTAAAGTTGCATTTAAAATGTGTTGGTTGGGGTATGAATAAAGAAATATGGTGGGGTGGGTTTAATACTGATTTTGAAATGAGCATTCGACCCTGAACTGCCCCTGCAATAAAAGGCTAAAACTGTATAGAATTTAATCTTATCCATTATGATATATGGAAAAAGATTTAATTTTAATTTAAATTTATTGATAGGGGGGTGGGGGGGGGGGTTACAAAAATATTTACATACCGACTGCAATTCCCTTTATTGCAAGTATATAGAGAGATATATTGTATATTGTGTATTTGCAGTCGCGTTCCCCGAGTATTAATCGCTTTACTTTTCAGCGTAAGAATACATGAACGAATCAATAAAGAATAGAAATCACAGAAAGAAATCGGAAACACAAGATTACATCTGTTGCACATTGTACAGCCTACAGGCCCATATCGCAATATATCTAGATCATGTTATGGCCAGAACCACAGATCACAGTCTGGCACAGAAACGGAAGTTTGCTTCGTAGTTACAACAGAAAAAAAGTTAGGCTTAGTGCAACTTTGTCAAGCATCTCTGATAAACAGGTCGATTTGTTTGCCTTCACCGGATATTCCTATCAGAAACAATTCGTCACTCGCATCGTGTGAAATCACGCCGTGTGAAATACTTATGTAATTTAAGTACCAATCAGTCATCATGGTTCCCAGTTGATTGGTAAAAAAATATAAGTGGCTACTTTCAGTAGTCATGAATGAATATTAGCTGTCTTCCTTCTCGTAAGTCACACTCAAACTTTCTATGGTATATCCCATTAGTAATATATCAGAATTCAAACGCAAATTAGTTGTAAATACATTATACGGCATACTCATGGGGACTGCCATTTGCATTTTCAATTCTCTTCTGACACATTTGAACTTCCGGTTACCAAGCAGACAAATATTTTAAAATAACTTCAAAACAAATCTGACACTTATTCAAAATTTTTCCATATCACTTGTTTCTTTCAAAATGATATGAAAATAAGAAAATAAACCTTAATTACATTTAGTATTTCTACACAGAAAAGGGAAACTACTTCTTGTCTCACACAGCTGTTTAGCTGTTACGCCATATGAAAAACTCCCACCGCAAAGCCAATTACATAGACTGAATTTTGTAACCAGCTGACTACAGGTTCACAGAAAATGGTAATATATATAAATATAAGCATTGTTTTTCATTTATCTTAAAGCATTGAGAATAAATGCAATGGATTATGGAAAAAATTCAATGTGCAGCATTTTTTTTCATAATCCATTGCATTCATACTCAATGCTTTCAAAAAAATTAATGTAAAGTAGTTGATGGGGGGTAGTTTTTAATTAAAAATTCATTGGTGGTACCTCTGAATTTCATGGGCGTTCTGTCCCCAGGAGAAACTTTTCTCTGGAATAGCCACAAGTCCTCTTGGCCAAATTTGAGGACATATCATGTCTTGGTGAAAGAAGAAAAAAAAGACCAGGAAGAACTCAACGAATTACAAAGAAAAATTAACAATTTATTGTACATGTTCTTGCTCATTGCAGTTTATCAATTTTTGTAAGAAAATACAGATATCAATCAGTTTGGAAAATTTGAAACTTCTTTTTTGTTAAAAAAAATGGACAGATTGTTTTGTTCAGATTCAGGATAGTTTTAGTTTCCAGTGCTTTGATAACTTATATCCAACCAGAAAGTTTATCGTTTTTCTAGCAATAAAAAAAAAATTGTCTTTTTCATATAACAGCAGTGTGCCTGTACCAAGTCCCGCACCCTGGAATCCACCACTACTATTCCATTCAGTGAGAAACACACAGTACAGGTGAGTTGCGGTCATCTTGGACAACACAGAATGGTCAACCCAGATAAAGCATGCACGTCATGTGTGACATCTGAAAAAAATATTATAATATATGTGATCATGTTATGTTTGTTTCTTGGAGATTTTGTTGTATTGAAATTCACTTTTGTTAGAAAACTTTAAAACTTAGTAGATTTCAGAAGCTTAACTTTATAGGTACATGTAATAATGTCGTTTTTCTCTGTAGGTAAGCATGGGATTTTTCTTACGTATTGGTGATTTGGGTCATGGCATTTAGCAGGTCTCTGTGATGTGATAAACAGCAAATCTGCTCATCGTAAGAGATGTCACAGGGCTTGAAATTATCTCTTTTTCCTAGGTGGCATACTGGACCAGTAAACATAAAAAATCTTCTAGCCTACAATATATATATATAAAAAAAAAACAGAAAAATTATCTTTGTTAATAACTTTGATAATCTTTAACAAACCTTTGGTTTTCATCATTTAAGTATGGGTATTAAACATTTATTTCAGTTCATCTAAAACAGATACATGTATTTAAGAAATATGTTTACATTTTATGGTAGGAAAGAAATAGATTGTTTAGGCGTATTTACAAAGTAATAATTTAAGCATACTGATAAGCATTTCGTTTACTAAATTTCTTCTGGAAAACGGGGCCAGTCCAGATGAGAAATTTACTGGCCCAATGGATTATTTATAGGTCACAGGCCAGCCGACCACTGATAATTTCGAGCCATGTATCACTTCTTCAAGTTAATTCAGTACTTTCTGTGGAATAATTCTGAGTCATTCTATTCCATGATTTTTGGGCTAAAATAGTATGTTTATCTAAATATTCACTGTCTGTGTTGGAAGCTTTAATTTCTATTATATTGTCATATAAACAATATAATGTACATTTGTCCTGGCAATATCCTGTTGGTAGGTGAAATTGTCAAAATGTGAAGCCTATTTTAAGTTGTTAAGTTCTGGTAAGTATTCACCGCTGTTAAGTTCTGTCAAGTATTACTACTATCCCTGTTAAGTTGTGCTCAGTATATACCATTGATAAGTTCTGTAAAGTATTTACTTTTAGTCCCTGTTAAGTTCTATGTATGTACATTGTACCACTGTTAAGTTCTGTAAAGTATTTACTGTTAGTCCCTGTTAAGTTCTATGTATGTACCACTGTTAAGTTCTGTAAAGTATTTACTGTTATACCAATATTAAGTTCTGCTATGTATATACCACTCTTAAGTTCTGCTAAGTATTTATTTATATACCCATGCTAAGTATTTACCACTGTTAGGTTCTGCTAAGTATTTTCCACTCTTAAGTTCTGCTAAGTATTTATTATATACCCATGCTAAGTATTTACCACTGTTAGGTTCTGCTAAGTATTTTCCACTCTTAAGTTCTGCTAAGTATTTACTATATACCCATATTAAGTATTTACCACTGTTAAGTTCTATAAAATATTTTACTATTAACCACGTTAAGTTCTGCTAAGTATGTATATCAACCACTGTTAAGTTCTATAAAGTACTTACTATTAACCCCTGTTAAGTTCTTCTAAATATATATACCAATCGCTGTTTAGTTCTATAGAGCTAAGTAATTTGCAGAGTATGTATCGCCATGCTATATTATTTACCTTACTAAGTTCTGCAGAGTATGTTCGCTGTTTAGTTCTATAGTAGTTTTTTACTCTTACTAAGTTCTGCAGAGTATGTATCACTGTTTAGTTCAGTATTTACCCTTGCTAAGTGCAGATATGTACCACTGTTTAGTTCTATAGAATATTTTACTATTACTAAGTTCCAGAGTATGTATCGCTGTTAAGTATAGAGTATTATATACTAAGTTCCAGAGCTGTTTCAAGTTCTATAAAGTATTTACTTACTAAGTTCTAGTATGTATCACTGTTAAGTTCTATCTATTTACTATACTAAGTACTGCAGATCGCTGTTTCACTGTTTAGTTCTATAGAGTATTTACTCTTACTAAGTTCTGCAGAGTATGTATCGCTGTTTAGTTCTATAGAGTATTTACTATTACTAAGTTCTGCAGAGTATGTATCGCTGTTAAGTTCTATAGAGTATTTACTATTACTAAGTTCTGCAGAGTATGTATCGCTGTTTAGTTCTATAGAGTATTTACTCTTACTAAGTTCTGCAGAGTATGTATCGCTGTTTAGTTCTATAGAGTATTTACTATTACTAAGTTCTGCAGAGTATGTATCGCTGTTTAGTTCTATAGAGTATTTACTCTTACTAAGTTCTGCAGAGTATGTATCGCTGTTTAGTTCTATAGAGTATTTACTCTTACTAAGTTCTGCAGAGTATGTATCGCTGTTTAGTTCTATAGAGTATTTCCTCTTACTAAGTTCTGCAGAGTATGTATCGTTCTAGAGTATTTACTATTACTTCTAGTATGTATATTTAAGTTATAGAGTATTTACTATTACTAAGTTCTGCAGAGTATGTATCGCTGTTTAAGTTCTATAGAGTATTTACTATTACTAAGTTCTGCAGAGTATGTATCACTGTTTAGTTCTATAGAGTATTTACTATTACTAAGTTCTGAAGAGTATAGAGTATTTACTATTACTGTTTGCAGAGTATGTTTCACTGTTAAGTTCTATAGAGTATTTACTCTTACTAAGTTCTGCAGAGTATGTATCACTGTTAAGTTCTATAGAGTATTTACTTTTACTAACCCTGCAAGTATGTATCCTGTTAATTGTATTTACTGTTACTAAGTTCTGAAGTATGTTCGCTGTTTAGTTCTATAGAGTATTGACAATTGCTAAGTTCTGCTAGAGTATGTATTGTTTATCCTGTAATTTTTTCCTTAAGTATATACCATGGCTCACATGTGAGTTTTGCATTTACCAATGCAGTTCTGCTAAGTATTTGCCCACTAAGTTCTGCTAAGTATTGACCGTTGCTAAGTTCTACTAAGTATTAAGTTCTGCTAAGTATTTACCATGGCTACATGTGAGTTCTGTTTAGTTCTGCTAAGTGCATGTATTTACCCGTTAACATGATTAAGTTCTGCTAAGTATTTACCATTGCTAGGTCCTGTTTAGTTCTGCTAAGTATTTTCCGCATTAAGTTCTGCTCTAAATCCTGTTAAGTTCTGCTAATTGTCTACCTCTTCTAAATTCTGTTTAATCATTCCCTCTGGTTTGCTTCATTAGTTTTATAAGCATTTGTTTGTGTATTTTCCATACACTCTTAATATGTATACGCTGGAGTCATGACAAGTGAAAATATAATTTGACTTGTCACTTAAGGTCAAACATTTCATGATCCTACCCCTACCGCAATGACATAAAACAAGTCAAACCAGGATATATTGAAATCAAAGGGGAATGAATTTTTCTTTCAAATAAACAGGGTTTTTCAAAATAACCAGGTTATAATGGCAATAAAGATATTTGGCTTGAGTTCAAAATCGGTTTGGAATAAGTGGGTTCGAATGTATTCCACAGTTTGTGCGTCATTCTTAAACTTTCAACTTCCTTCCCGAAATTCCACAGCAGTTTCTCTACAAATTTGGAATGAAGAATCTATGGGGTACCATAATTCTTACAAAAAATATTAAATTACATCATTCCTGGGGGCATAGTTTCTAATAGATTGGCCAGAGACTGGATGACCATTAAAATATATAGTGCAATATGTTTTGAATTTTTGAATTGAATTGTGTGTTATGCCACACTCAACAATTTTTCAGTTATTTGGTGGCAGTCAGTTTTGATTGGTGGAGAAGAGTACCTGGTTACATTGTACCCAGGAAATGACCTCCACCCCTCGAGTAAACCGGCAAACTTTCTCACAATAATTAGCTAAGGATCCAGCAGGGCCTGAACCTGCACTGACCAGAAGTGAGAGACTTCGTGGTTTAAAGTACGATGCTCTAACCACTCGGCCAAGGATGTGAACTAGTATTCAAAATTTAGAGGGGAGATAACTTTTAATGTTAAGATTGAATTGTATTTTAAATGATATAACCTTAAAGCATTGTGTGTCTGTAGACCACAGAATCAATTTTCCCCGAAAAATTTCATTTCAGACATCCGACTTGGTTCACGTCAAAGAGTTTCACTTATGCATATATATGTACTTTGTTTATAAAAGGAAAAGAATATAAGACTGATGTGAAAAAAAATAAATAAAACAAAACAAACAACAACAACAACATAATATTTAAATAATCTTAGAGATATTTCTTGAATGAAAGTCTCAGTGGAAATGCAATAGATTACTTACAATTAGCACTAACAGTAATAGACATGGGAGGTAACTGGAATGTCCCGTACAATAATATGTTTACGTCCTCAAGATAGAAAATCGGGGATGGGGCATGTTTTTTTTTTCATGGATCCTCTGTCTTTTGGCAACACTCCGTCAAATAATTTGAGTTTCTATCGTCAAAATTAAAAACAAATTTGGAACAATTTGCTCTATATCTCTGAAACATTGGAAGAGTTCAATTTTGCCCAACGTTTTGCCAGATATATGGAACTTGGAATCAATTCTTTATGAAAGACTGAGCTCTTATTGGATGGTGTGTTTCTCAAATACATCTTGTAATGAGATTGGAGGATCCCCGTTAGCAGTGATTAGTTTTATTGTTAATATTTAGATTTTGTTTGCTGTTTGTATAACAATTTTGTTTTTTATTAATATTCTGTTGATGATTTTACGCCACTAACTTGTTGATTTCAGGGTTTTTTTTTCACTGAGTGATTGGTAAAATATTACTTATCATACTTACTTGGAAACATGCAGAAGGTAATTTCTGCACTTTTTAAAACAAATTTGCATGTTTGTATTTTTTTCTAATACATGTTCCTATAGTAACACTTTTTCTAATCCTGGATTCTGTTTCACAAAAACAACCTAAATGTAAATTTTTTGAAAAAAACACAGAAATACTGTATGTGGATACATAATTTTGTATAAAAATACTAATAGACTATGTGCTTACTGCCACCTAACAAAAACAGGAAACTTCTTCAAAGTGACATCTAGTGGCAATCCCCTGACATCTAGTTTCAATAAATTCAAGAAATGTCATTTTGTTTATTTGTTTTTATCTTAAGTTGCACTCAACATTCAAAACGCTCAGCATCCGAAGTGAAAATCACAGGTCTAAGACTCTCTTGGATGAGATTTCAAATCGAGGTCTCGTGTCACGGAAGGCATGGCAAATAAAAGAATCCTCACTGTATTGGCATCAGTTCACAGCACATGTAAAAATTTGTGGCACTTTGCCTATAGCTGGTGACATCTCTATCCTATTGAAAAAAAAAATCTTGAGGAGATGTAAAACAACAAACAAATAAACAAATAAAGCACTCAATAACTTTGAAGTCATGTGATGACTACCAGTATTTGTTGTTGTAGCAGAAGCATATTTACAATATACCGAGGAAATAACCCTCCCACCAATCCCTCCTTCCTCAAGTAAACTGGTAGACAACCAACATTATCACCTTAGGTTCTTGGATGGCTCAAACATACTCTGACTAGACACTCTCTCAACTCAATTGCCCTTGAAAAACAATGGACTCTTCTGTAAATCAATGACTTTGACCAATTCAAATGTATCAATAGGGGTAAATGGGTTATGGAAATACCTCACTAATCAGACTACATGTACAATAACTCATTCACCCCTAAAGACATATTTAGACTGATCTAAGTCATTGATTTATAGAAGAGTCCATCATTTTTCAGGGGTCAATGAGTTAAGGTCAGGATTCAGTACTAATGTTCCACTGTAATGTTACTGGAGAAGAAAAATCGCTACACAATAACTTTTAACTACCTGAGGTTGAAAAAAAAATAATGACAACAACAACAACAAAAAAAGCTAAACTTATTCACTCCCTAAAAACACATTTAGACTTCTCAAAGTCATTGATTATCAGAAGTGTCCATTGTTTTTCAGGAGTTGATGAGTTAACAAATGCACATACAGTATAACATAACTTGCGTCATTCTAGATAATTGACATTGATTTTGTTTTCTGGATTTATTACTATTTTGTATTGAAAAATATACATTTTGATTTATAGAAGTTAAAGCACATGTTGAAAAAATTACATAAAATTTCAAGATAAAAATAATTTAAAAAAATGATAATTTTATGTTGTAAATATAAAATGTGATTACAATTTCAAAAGGCTTTGTGTTTTTTATTTTTGTTCCTGTATTTTTTTTTTTTTTTTTTTTTTTTTTGTGAAATAGGATCCTATCAACTGTAATGTTTGTGTAACTTACATTTTGTTCCTGTAGATGCAATTTGTTTAATGGAAAGACATGTGACATGTTTCAGACTATTTTTCATATTAGTTTTTTAAAAAATATTTCACAGAAAATATAGAAATTTATGGTAGACTTGATTTTGTTTCTGGGTGGCTGAATTTAAATAGATTTCATTTAGCCGTTACCGATTGTCCTGTCACTCATCTTTGTTAACATGTTAAATCTGTCGTTTGCTTGTTTTGAAATTTTTGACTTTGTCAGAGATTTTTATTTCATTTTTTTTCTTTTATAGGAATAACATATATTATGATAAGATAACCCTGTTTTAATCTTTTAGACAAAATTTAAGAATTAAGTACGTTAGAAAATTAGTCGTTTTTTATTCCATACTTTGAAATGTAGCCTTCCATCTACCACATGTCACTGAAATAGTTCCTGAAACTATTTTTCAAAATCAAATAATTAATAAACATGGGTGTTCCTTTTTCCCAATCTGACAGTTTGCTTGAAGTCCTTTTGTACGGGCAATTTATTTGTGAAAGCAGCCTTAATATCTTATATTAGCCAGATTTGACTAAGTGTCTTATTATTTTTTTAATTCTATAAATAGCACTTTTCCTTTTTTTCATGTCCATCGTAATTATGATGGGATGTATTTTGTTATGGTGTCTCATGTACATGAACACCAATGCATCCATTCTTGCGGAAGGTCGGTGATCTTTACCCCAGTAACCTGGGTTTCTCCTCCACCAATAAAAACTGGACGCCATCATATGACTGAAAAATTGTTGAGTATGGCGTAAAACAAAAAAATCAAATCAATTCAAATCAAACCCATGCATCCATCTGTTAATGGTGGTTATCGCTTGCCAAAGTCATAGACCTGCCGTTCCTTAGCCTAGGCACATACTGTAAATTGGGATATTTTGGCGTCCCTAAAATTTGGCCACTTTGGTCATAAAATAAAGGGTTAATTTTTGGCCAGTCAAATTTTTGGACATTTATGTTTATATCATGTTTAAATTTGGCCTACCATCAAACCTTGGTCTTACCATATCGAACATTCCAGGTGGGTATCTGCATGTGTAGTACTGATATATGTATACATTTTTGGCAAAAGTGGTAAAATTCCAAAAATATACTTCAGTTTTTAAGTGAAATAATCTTTAAATTGATGCAAATTACATCTATAGTAGAATTAGTCAGCAACTAAAAGAATGATTGGCTCAAAGAAGCTTTATTCCGATAACAGGAAGTTGTTATCATAACAGGGTGACAGACAGGAAGACACTAACTCGAATTATTCAGGTACGCTCCATTTCTGATTCTCTTCATGAAGTGATTGCAGTAATCAGAATATAACGACTAAATAAGACTGAATTATTCGAGTTAGGAAGACACTTCTTTGTAACCTACATGTTGTATTTACATGGATGGGCGTGGCTATTAACAACCTTCAAACCTAGATTGACAAGTAGATACAAGTACTCAAGTCATGGGCCTGGCACCATAAAACTTGAGAATTACTTATGTCAAAAAATTTCGTTAAACTTCAGCTAATCCTGAAATCTGATTGGCCAATTTGAGAATATTCTCAGACTTAAGTAAGTTCTCAACGTTTATGGTGCTGAACCCTGGTATTACAACTTCAGAATTTACTTAACACTGAGAATATTTTATTTTTTAATTGAGCTGCTCCCTCAAGCTTTAAGGAATAGCTAAGGTAAAAAACATTTTCAGTTTTACATTGTACTCTTAGCAAAATTCCAGAAGTTGACCCTGAATCGGGAGGTAGTTGCCAATAACTAACTTGGTAATTGGATTAGCATTTAAAAAGTGAAATCACACTAGCACTGCTTGGCCAAAATGAAAAATGAATTTGTTTGATGATCTTCAATTAGAAAAAATTGCTTTGAATGCCAGGAGATACTTTTGTTTTTAGTAATTAAACGATTCTAAATATATTTCCCCCCCACTTTTTTGTATATTTCTTTTGTTTTGTTCAGTTTTCATTTTTCTTGTTTTTAATAAAACTGAAACATGTCTAAGTTGAAACCTATGATTAAAAGTAAAAGAATAGGTCATTGCACATCCAACATAATTTAAATGGTGGCTTTGTGAACATACATGTACATGTATCACAAGAAATAAAGTCAAATGTTATGTTTCAGATTCATGCACATACTTAAGAAAATGCTCCATTATTTTAGTTTGCATGAGTTACTCCTCATCCCCCACCCCCCAAAAAATAAATAAATAAAGAAATAAAAAAATTAATAAATAATGATTTGAAAAAAGCAACAAAAAAAAACAAAAAAACAAAAAACCCCTTAAAAACATTGGACCAATTCTTTATGATTTGGGTACATAGAATACACACACTCACATACAATTGAACATAATATATACTCCCTTAAATACAGTCAAACCTTGTTATCTCAAAGTTGTCAGGACCAAGCATAAAAATCTATATAAACTGGTCCTGGAGTGAAAAGATCTGTCACTTAATAGAATCCTAATGCCTCGCGCAAGCATTTCGGAGATTGCCAAAATACTTGTGGGCCTACATGTATATCGTTTGTCTCTTAGCGTCAGTTTGTCAGGATTTTTTTAGTAACATTAGTAAGATGTGAAGGAAAATTTGCGGGACCTGCACTTGATCTCGAGTTAACTTTTAAAATCGAGATCACCGATTTTGATATAATGAGTTTTGACTGTACATATATGGTCAAGCACACATAACATGTCTGTCTCATTTTTAGCAGTTATTCAAAAAATGTTCAAATCACTGCAGATGTAGTGATTAACAAGTCTAGCTTTTATTGGTTCTTTGAGTTTAAATTTTTTTTTTTTTTTTTTGTGAAAAGTTCGATACTACACAGGAACCTGTCTTGTGAGACCACTGTCATAAAAGACCACCTGTCTTATGAGACCACATTTTGAAACCCACTTGGTAAAATTATCATTTTGATAAAACATCTATTTAGAGAACACCTCTCATGTAAGACCACATTTCATTGGCTGATGAGGTGGTCTCTCAAGACAGATTCCAATGTATATAAGTTCCATTGTTGACTTTCATACATATACACTTATGTGATCTGTTCTGGCTAATGCAGTCACATGATATTTACATGTACATTAATTCTAAGTACCATATTCGACCTATTAAGCACCCATGTCCCTCTAAGCGCTCCTCCCCTTTTTTTTATATATGGTTGAGAATAATTTCTAGCTGGTAGACAATGGGATGTGGACCTGAAAAACTGTAAGTAACAATTTATCTGTAACACCCCAGCAACAGATTTATGTTAATAGGTATCCTCGGTAGTATTCACAACAATTTTTCCACTGTGCCTTATAGAAAATTACCTGTTTTACGTTAATTTGACTATTAATTGGTCCCATTAAGTGCCCACCCCTTTTTACCGATTTTTGTAGCGCCCTGGGTGCTTAATGGGTCGAATACGGTAATTAGTCATTTGTCCCTTTGCTGATCTTTGTTGATTATACATGTATAACAAACTCTAACAGCCATTTTCGGCAAAATAATATTTTCAAAAAATTGAAAACATCTGATATAGTATTTACCTACCGTAATCTCGGTGAAATATTACGATATCGTCACGTCATTGTTTTGCACCAGATTGTAGCTTATTTTCTGCATGTTACAAATATTAACCTATCTAGATATTTTATTGTTTGAGTCCTATGACAGATGTTATTGCCAGAGCCCCTCAGATATTTTGTCACTATTTTGTGTTGTTGTTTTTGTGTAGTTTTTGACTTTTCAATGTAAACACCCTACACATTTTTATAGATTTTTATGCACCCGGCCTGATAGGTCTGCCTGGGGAATATAGTGTTTGGATCGTCCGTCTGTCTGTCCATAATTCCTTCCTGCTTACATATATTTCAAGTTTGGATTGTGATACAGCGACCAAACTTGGAATGTAAGTTCATCTAAGGGTTGCTCACTCTTAACTGACATCACATGCCCACGGGGTGGGGTCAAAATGTAGGATATTGCAATAGTTAAAGTTTTGATTGTGACAGTAACCAAACTTCAATTGTAAGTTTATCTAAGGGTTGCTTACACTTCACTTACATCATATGCCCCTGGGGATGCACTTTGCTGACATGACATGCCCCTGGGGGTGGGGTAATTTTATTTGCCAGCATAGAAATTTGTTGGGACCTGGGGCATTTGTGTTTCGCAAACACATCATGTTTAAATTTTTTTTTTTCTTTCTAATTTGGATTTATGCATAGCACAGAACATTATTTTTGAATAGTTTTTAGTAAGTTATACCTTGCAAAGGTTGTTCCCCTTTAAAGGTTATACATGTAGTGTCAGAAATATTGAATATTGAATAGTGTTTTATGCCACATTCAACAATTTTTAAGTTATATGTTGGTGGACAGTTTCTAATGGTGGAGGAGAAAACCTAGTTACAGTGTACCTGGGAAGAGACCACTGGCCTTCAAGTAAACTGGCTAAATTACTCACAAAAATCAGCTTAGGTTCCAGCGTGGATCAAAACTGTCCTTACCAGAAATGAGAAACTTCATGGTTCAAAGCACAATGATCAAATCACTCACCCACGGAGACCCCGCCATTGTGTAAGGCGACATAGGTGTTTTCTTTCATATATCAGCTATTTTGTTGTTATTGTACAAAAAATGTGTTCTTTCACAGATAGTCATGCGTAGGGTCAAATTTTAAGTTTACATACATGTAGCTTAAAAAATGTCCATGTTGCCAAAGCTGTAACACTTGCTTTAAGAATCACTGTGACAGATTCTGACTTACAGATCACTCATGAAATGTAATCTAATTTTGTAGAAGACTGAATAAATATATCTTCACTGTGACTGACAAAGGGAAACAACTCTTACAAATTTGTGATGTTAGACTACTGACAATGGAAACTTGTTTTTCAATTTTATTTTTCAATATTTCGTAGATGCCTTTTTATAATTTGACCTAGATGTATGGTATAGACTTTTACAATTAACTTGAAGTTTGTTTTTTTTTTCTAAATTTTCTGGAAACACTTCACCAAGCTTCGCTACTTTTAATGGTTTTATAATAATGATATGTGTGTATCAATTTGGTGCATTTAAGAAATTTCATTTTAGCAATAATAAATCACAAATTTGCACTTTTGTAAATTTTATTGGTATCAAATTTAACACTCAGGAATTGTTCATCATTGATAGATAAGACTGGAGGGAATGTATTTTGAGTCTAGGAACTTTCATTTGAAAAAATTTCTGCATTTAATGATGCATGTACATGTATCCTGATAATAACAACTTTTTCATCTTTTTTGCATGATGTACCTGTATTAATATTTGTTGGTTTTTCATGTTTTCTGCATGGTATGTTTTGTGTTCTAATCATATTTTGTTGGGTCCATTACAAATTGGTTTAACAAAATTAAAAAAAAAAATTTTTTAATTTGAAAGAAAAATTGAGAAGTGATGTGTTTTGGGCGAAATTCTTGGTTTTTCACTTTTTTGGTTTTGGCTCATATTTTCAATTCAACCATTTTACATGGATGGCATTATTTGACTAGTATTTTAACTTATTCATCCTTGAAGACACATTTGGTCTAAGTTATTGATTTACATAATAGTCCATTGTATTCCAGGGGTTGATGAGTTAACATATAGTACAATATATACTCTACTAGTAGGTCAAACAACAAAGGTCAAGGTCAGATGAAAATGTCAAGGTCATATAGATAATATGTAGTCATATTATTAGTGGATTAGGAAACTTGTTGTATTTAGTCAAATCTAAATGGCAAGGTACGTTAACTCAGCGGCCCCTGTTTTCACATTTAGACTAGCCCAAATCAATAAATAGTATGGTCTACTGTCATAATTCAGGAGTGAACAAGTTTATATTGAATGCAAAATGGTTATAAAATTTTGATTCTAAATCATACACCCCTGAATTCTGATAGTGGACTAAACCATTCTTTGAAATGGGCAGGTCCAAATGGGTCTTTAGGGGTTGATGAGGCAACTCAAAATTGCCAAACTTATTTTGAAAATTCATGGATATTTTTTTCAAGGTCATTGAAAAAAAATGAAATTGACCCAATAAGTAATTTCCAAAGGCTATATGTATTAATGAAAAATTATTAAATAAAAAATGAACTTTCCTTATCAACCCATGATGAACAATGAACTCTTCTATAAATCAATGACATAGGCCAGTTTACATGTGTCTTTTGCAGCGAATGGGTTAAATGATAGCACTTTTCACATTACATCATAAATGTGACACAAAAATTTTATGTTAGTGATGAAAAATAATATGTTTCCTAATCACTGAAACCTAAAAGTTTACAAACTATTATATAATCAAAATAACAAGATAAAAGTTAAGCTTGAGTATTGAGTAAATTCTGTGACTTTAGGACCTGGACTTATTAGGAAATTCTTACTGAATAGTCTATATACACTATTAAAGTGGCATTAGTTGTGTTTGCCCCCAAGAAATATTTCAATCTTTTTTACTTATACTATTTGTTCTTGGTGTATAATAACAGATATAAGAGCTATAGCCAGGCATAAAAATCTGACATTTCTATATATTTTGTGAAAATAAGTTCAGGTCCAGTGTGGTATTACTGTATAGTTGCATTTGTTTGCAGAGGATTTAATTTCGCTATATTCCACAAATGTACTACCTCATACTATGAAATATCACAAAGACAATATGTCAACAATCAAAATTAAAGAAGTTATTTCCAGTCAAAATTGATTAATGTATAACCAAACATCATAAACAAGAATTACAAGCTTTACTTCAACTCCTATCACACTTCTGTTTTGGAAATGCTTTTGTGCGAAATTTAATACCAGTAAATAAGATCCTTTCAGAAAAATGCAAAATTTTCTCCCCATGGAATTAAACAACTATACAGTAATATACAAATGGTAAGATTGAGTTAATCAATTGTATGTGAATAATTGCCAAACCTGGGTTTCTCTAGCAATTTTTCACCAAATGTATAGGAATTTAAGAATTTATATGTCTGTATATTTCTTTTTTTGTTTTTGTATATCAATCTAAATAAGTAAAAAAAGGAACATATTTCTTGAAAAAAAAAAAAACACAGGTAATACACCTTTAATTTTAAATGTGAGGTGGTCTTTAGGGTGATTTTCCTCTGCACATATGAATATATTATATAAAATTTTTTAGTAACATACCCGTTATTTTTGGCTTTATGAAAAAATTGTGAATTCTATTTGTGTTTTATGTGACTTTGAAAAGAAATGTTTCTGGGACTACTAGCATACATCCAGAAGATTTACAAACTAGTGCATATTCGAAATAATAAAAATCTCTGTTTACCTTGAATATTGAATTCAAGTTTCTCTCACCAGATCCAGGATAAAGAAACAGATATTGTTGTATTTTGTAACACAAATTTTTCTCTTGTTACAGGATAACAGGAAGGATGTAACAAACTTTGGTAGCAGAGACAGTATAGATGGTAATGTAGAGAGTTGGGGTGGATTTGAACCAAGTTCCTCTGTGTATGAACTCTACACAGTCATAGGTAATGCAATAGACAGTTGTGATAGTGAGTTAGACTGCCAACAGTTTCCATGGTGACAACTTTCTGCATAATAGGTTACTCAAATGTTGAATTATAACTATAAGGAATTTTTCAAGTTGGGTCATTCCAAGTTTTTTTTTTTAAGTTTAACATCTGCCTTTTTGAGATTACAAAACAGAAAAAAACATAGACATCTAGGTAAATAAATTAGAACATAGCCCTAAAATGTACAGTTTTAAAAAACAGGGACATTTATTTTCATCATTGTGAATACTAACATTGCATAGGTTATTTATTAATATGTACCACAGGTATGGTTTGTATAAGTTTAATTTTGTTTTACTTTTGTTAACACATTAAGAAAATACTGAATGTGCATAAAATTTCATGTATTCCCATAAAAATTTCATGTGTTTTTTTTTCTGTCATTTTGTGTTTTTTCCTGAGAGAAAGATGGATTTTTTTATTTTAGGATGGATTCTAAACATAAAGAAACTTGAAATGGCCTGATCAGATAAACACAAAATAATATTGAATGTTACTAATAGAAATATTAATTCTATATTTGGTGGGCATGTTGTTGTTTTTGTCTTTCTCTCACATTTAGTAACAAATATAATAGTATGATAAACTATCAAAAATGTTATTGAATGCTGTCTGTATTTTTGTTTCTTTGTTTTTTTATGCCCTCAAAATAGAAGATCGAAGGGCACTTTGGATTTGGTTTATCTCTGGGCCATTTTATAACATTTTGGTTTACATGAGTTTGTTTACTTACCTTTTAATTATGTCAATTAAGTTCAAGCCCATCAAACCTTTTTTTTCTGCTTTAAATGATATGTAAAATTAGATTTTTATGCCCCTGTCCTGAAAGGTCTGCCATGGGCATTTAGTGTTTTGATCCTCGATATGTCTGTCTGTCTGTCTGTAATTCAGTCCCACTTACATATGAGCCAGCGGCTGAGAAAAGGATCCTTTCGACAAAACCAAAGAAATGCCAGGAAACAAGGAATTTCATCCGACGTAATTTATTTTGTAGATTTTTTACGCTAGACACAAAAAAAGCTGCTCTTGCCTGCACTAATTCTAATATATTTTGTAAGTCCAATGTATGTTCAAGTTTCTGAAAACATAAAAATAACAAGTTCCCCCAAAATTGTCCTTAAGACCCTTTTCTTAGCTCCTGGCTCTTATAAAGTGCAATATTCAATTTGTTGGGACCAGGGTGTTTAACAAACACATCTTGTTATGAAATTTTTTTTTGTAGGAAAAGGCCATTATGAAGCTGCAACTGTGAATTTAGCTAAACACATTCCATCAGGAAGGCGTGTCGCAATTAAACATACCAACATAGAAATTTGTAAATCTGGCATAGACATACTACAGGTGAGAACTGAATATACATAGCACAGCACAGGCCTTGGAAAGTCCTTGAATTTTTGGGTAGTCCTTGAAAAGTCTTGAAAATGATAATTGGATAGAAAGTATTTAAAATGTCCTAAAGTTTTATCTTCCATCCTTGAATTTAATCCTTAAAGTCCTTGGATAAATCTTCACATAGCATTGTAAAGTAGAAGAGTACAAAATACTGGTCAAAGGACGGTCACTTCCTGTATCAGGATTCGAGTATAAAAGTGTACTGATAACCAAGCCTTATCCTTTTTAATTGTTTTTGCAGTAAGAGACGAGTAATGTAAGGAAGACATCAAAAAGGTGTAGCTGAACTTTTTTGTATGTAGATAGAAATTAGCAATTCCTTTTTGAATATAAGAGAAAATGGCCGTTGACTCTGAGAATAGCTGATTGAATATGTTGGCCATTGCCTTCTGTTGAAAGGGCTGAAGCCCGGGACCCTTGGCTTCCAAGTTAAACACTACTACACCAAACCACCAAACCACCACACCACCAAACCAACACACCACCACCAGTCTTAAAACAGAACGGAGTTAAAAGCAATGATTTGTTTTCAGGATGAAGTTGTGCTATGCCGTCAGCTGCATCATGAAAAGATCCTCAAATTTCATTGTTCCTTTGTTCATAACAACGAGATATGGACAGTGATGCCACTGATGGGCTACGGTAAAATTTTACTTAATTATACGTATATCATGTATGTGTTACTTACATGTAACGTAGATGTACTCAGCATGTAATGTAGATATACTTACATGTAACGTAGATGTACTCACATGTAATGAAGATATACTTACTTGTAACGTAGATGTACTCAACATGTAATGTAGATATACTTACATGTAACGTAGATGTACTCAACATGTAATGTAGATATACTTACATGTAACGTAGATGTACTCACATGTAACGTAGATATACTTACATGTAACGTAGATGTTCTCAACATGTAATGTAGACATACTTACATGTAACGTAGATGTACTCAACATGTAATGTAGATATACTTACATGTAACGTAGATGTACTCACATGTAACGTAGATATACTTACATGTAACGTAGATGTACTCACATGTAATGTAGATATACTTACATGTAACGTAGATGTACTCACATGTAACATAGATATACTTACATGTAACGTAGATGTACTCAACATGTAATGTAGATATACTTACATGTAATGTAGATGCACTCACATGTAACTTATATATACTTACATGTAACGTAGATGTACTCAACATGTAATGTAGATATACTTACATGTAACGTAGATGTACTCACATGTAATGTAGATATGCTTACTTGTTACATAGATGTACTTACATGGTACGTAGATGTACTTACATGTTATTTAGATGTACTTATATTTTACTTTATGTATAATTACATGTTACTTAGATATACTCATACATTACTTAGATGTACTTACATTTTACTTCGATGAACTTACACGTAACTTAGATGCACTTACGTGATACTGTGACATGTGTGATATACTTACCTGTTACTTAGTTTTACTCACATGTTACTGGAATGCACTTACATATCTTTTAGATGTACTTACATGTTACTTAGTTGTACTTTCATGATACTTAGATATACACACATGTTACATAGATATACTTACATTTTACTTATATATACTTAAATTTTACTGATTTACATATATGCTACTGGAATGTGCACATAATGTTTAAGTAATTGTTCAAATTTGTTTACAGGGTCAAGTAGAGACCTTCTTCAGGCTTACTTTACCAATGGGTTATCAGAACAGGCAATAGCATACATACTGAGAGATGTTCTATTGGCTTTGGAATACCTCCACTCGAATGGCATAGTACATAGGTAAGTAATTTTGTACATCCTTGTAGAGATGTAGAATTTTACGAGCCGGCCTGGCTCAGTCGGTAGCGTGCTCGACTCTGGATCGTGAGGTCGTGAGTTCGAGTCCCGCCGGCGACAGGTTGGTTTCCTGTCTTTCGGATGAGACAGTAAAAACTGGAGGTCCCGTGTCACAGTAGTGTCGGCACGTTAAAGAACCCTCACTGCTCAATGGCCGTAAGTGCCGAGCATAGGTCAAAAAATTTGAAGCCCTTCACCGGCATTTGGTGACGTCTCCATATGAGTGAAATATTCTTGAGTGGGACGTTAAACAACAATAAACAAACAAACAAACATAGAATTTTACTCTGAGGTAACCACTTAAAATCTGGGATAATCATTTAGCTAAAAACAAAAGAAAAAATTGAAAATAAAAATATTCATATAGCTACTTAGCTTAATATGCCTCAATATATCGGTACAGGGTCATACAAAAACTATGTCAGTTATGCTTTGTCTATGTATACAGGGGCAAGCAAAACTATGTGATGTCTTTGCCTCATTCTATAACTATAGGGGGAAACAAAATTATGTGAGGGTTTTGCCTCCGTGGCTACAGGGTCATACAAAAGTATAAAGGTTATGTGTCATTGTAAAACTACAACAGCAAACAAAAATATGTGAGGGTTTTGCCACAGTTACTACAGGGTCATACAAATGTATTTGACTTGTTATGCCTAAAACTATTGTTTTGTTTGATCCTGTAGTGATAGACTGAAGCATAACTCTCAATCTATTTCTACAGGGTCATACAAAATATTTTAGAGTCATACTTCATGTTGTATATCAATCTAAGTAGTGAAAAGGGGAATTTTTTTTTGAAAACCCACAGCTAATGTCTGTTAATATTGGTGATAGATTGCTGATATTTTACACAGATTGCCTTAAATTAGCATAAATAATGTGAAGTAAAAAATTAAAGTTACAGTGAAAACTTGTTATGTCGAAAATTAGATTTGTCGAAAGTCCAGTTAGGTCAAAATGTAATGGCCAGTCCGGATTTTTTATATTACTTTTATTCCATACCTGATACTGTGGTGATAAAGTAAGGGCAAATTTATGACAAGTTGAATATGTTTTCTGTCATGAAAAGGCAAAAATAAGAAGGAGGCAAAATAACCAGGGGCAAAATTTTCCAGGTATACAGTACCCCTAACTTATTTTGGAGGGGATTTTAGCTTTAACTCATCAACCACTAAAAAAATAAACTCTTCTGTAAATCAATGACTTAGACTAGTCCAAGTGTGTCTTTAAGGGGTGAATGAGTTGTTATTTAGCTTCCATGCCATAGAGTTTGCAGGGTGATGATATTATTTTACAGTTGTGATAGGTTCTTTCAATTGAATACTTTACATTTCAGGGGTGTAAGAGCCAGTCATATATTGATATCTGCAACAGGTAAAGTTTGTCTATCCGGCTTACGCAACGTTCACTTCATGGTGCATCACGGGAAAAAGAAGAAGATGGTTCACAACTATCCTGAAAATGGTTTAAGTAATCTACAGTGGCTCAGTCCTGAGATTTTGGAACAGGTATGGCTATTTCTTGGTGATTCATTGATTTTTGTTGATTCAGGGTGCTTACGGAGATGTTAAACACCTGATTCCCAACTTCAGTTTTCTTATTTTTTTTTCTATTATTACTTAATTTTGATCTCTATTGAAATGCAAAATGTGTGATTTTTTTATCCACACAATTGCAAAAAGAAAATCACTTTGAATATTGTCCACCGAGGCATATCTAGAATTCTAGAATCTAGTTGTCTGTTTACTGTGGCAAATACAGATTTATACTAAAAGCATGAATAAATACAGGAAAAGAAATATTTTCATTACAAAATACCAAGGGAAAATAATTTTGAAACTATATTTTTCTATATCTGTATGATAAAGGTTTCAATGGATATAGCAAAAATTCACCATTTTCTCTCCAAAATTGACAATTTACAAAAATCCGTAAATTCAATTTTGCCCAAAAAATATTTTCATAATCCTTAAAGTATTATTATATAACATTATGAATATGAAAAGAATTTATCCACAGAAATATAAAATATGGTTCACCAAAACTCATCTATTGTTATACGTTAGTTGAGTTAGCTTCAGTAGTTTTCTAAACTAAAATTTGAAAAAAAGAGAAGGAAATACTGAATATGAATCAAATGATTCAATGTAAAAATTACTCATATAACTTTTTGAATGAAAATTATTTCCTTAAATTGTCATTCTGGTAGATAGGGGTGTCATCGCTGTGATTACACCCATCATTATGGTAAATAGGTGTCAGCTTAGTTATTGACCATTCGCCAAAAACCCAACACAACACCTCAAAGCAAACTTTTCCATGATGAAATCAATCTGTTCTACACATATGTGCCACAGTAAGTAATTGGAGATTTTCGAGTTCTTGAATTGTTCGTTACTACATGTATTTTAGATTTTTCACATGATTTTCAGCCCTTCCCTTTGCTACTTCTGTTTTACATCGTTTACAAAGGTCACTATAGCAGATGCTTGATTTCATTAACAAAAAATAAAAATGGCTGGTATAATGTTCAGATGTTAGTAATGTCAATTTGACCTTTTTGACCTTAAAGGATTAGGCCTATTGACAATAATCTGACCTTCAGATATAACTGTATTTCACTTCTGACCAAGGCAAAGATACATACCGGAAATCGCTAGGGCTAACAAATTTGAAGCAATGCACGAAAAAATCTAGATCCAAAACGAATTACACAAGAACATGAAAATGGTCGATTACGAGGCTATATTAGGTTAGAAACCAAACAGAACAAATGACATGAGTCATCATGGTGATATCTTGTATAGATGTGGCCAAATTGAGAAAAGAGCTTTAAACCATGAAGTCTCTTACCGTTTAGTGCAGGTTTGAGCTCACTGTAACCTAAGCTGAATTTATGCTAAAGTTTGCCAGTTTATGTGATCACTCCCCTCTTAACTTGCTGACATGTACAGTTCTAAATATGGTACCTACACTGGGATGTAAATTTAGCATGGGAAACTGCCTAACAAAAATAATTTCTCTGGATATTGGATACTTAGTATTAAAAATTGAGCATTGAGTGCCATATTTAATTATTTAATTATAAACTTTCTTAACTGAGAAGTAGCGAAACTTCTGTCATCGATGATATAATAAAACAATTTCCGAAGTGAGTCGCGGGTGACTTCTCCATGTAACTCATAAATACTTGGGGAGATGTAAAGCAATAGAATGCTAAACATTCAGTGTACAGTCGAACCTGGTTATACTGAAACCGAAGGGGAATGAGTTTTTCTTTCAGTTTAATTTTCAAATTATTTACAAAATAAATGGGTTATAATGGTAGTTAAGACATGTGGCCGGGGAATCTCAATCATTTCAAATAAACTGGGATTTCATTGTTAAATATAAGTGGGTTTGACGGTATATATATCAAGAAAAAAGACGTGTTCTCTTATTATAAAAAGACACATTAATAATTAATTTCTGTTAATGTATATAAAACATGCTTTAATTTTTCATTCATCTGTTTATTGTTTTTTATACAATATAAAGATGTTTTATTTTAAAGGGTCATTAGCTGTAGTTTTTTTTCAAAAACTTTCTTTCTTTTTTTTACTTCCTAGATTGAAATACAATAACAAGAAAAAGATATACACAGACATAGTTCTGAAATTCCTATACGTTTTGTGAAAATTGCTTGAGAAATCCAGTTGGGAAGTTATTTACTTGCAGTTGAAAAAGTCAACTTTATTATTTGTATATGCATACGATAAAGTATATAGAACTTTAAGGTTATTTTTGCCTGTGTATAGTTCTTATTTGAAATTGTACAGATGTACATCAAATAAAAAATGCAAAAGTAGAATTTTTCTTGATAAACACAGCTAATGCTCCTTAAAAATCATGAAAACAATATGTATATTTATATAAAATTTTAGGTACTGATGTATGAAATCTATTATTTAAGAAGTTTGAAACTGTTCTATTAGGGCCATTAGACATGATCAGTACCCTTCTGTAGGTGTACGCTGCTATATAAATTAACGTGAACTGGTAAGGTCAAATGACACAGCGCCCTCTGTCACACATGACATGTCAACAGACATGTTGAATCAGGCAGTATATGTTGTCTGTTTAGCCAAGAAATTGCTTGAGATATCTCATAGTAGTCAAAACATGATGAAGAATGCTTCATCAGCAATATGCAACTTCTTTCCCATCTCTGCATTGACAGTCTCTAGCAATGTTGACGGTATCTTGTAAACAAATATCTGTCAAATTCAACATTAATGACTGCTCCCTCATAATATACCGCTAACACCACCAAAATTCAAACAGCTTGACATGAAGTTATCTCCCATTAACCACATGTGCTTTAATGGGCATATATCATGTTTCATTTTTTGTTTGTTTATTGTTGTTTAACGTCCCACTCAAGAATCTTTCACTCATATGGAGACGTCACCAATGCCGGTGAAGGGCTTCAAATTTTGGCCTATGCTCGACACCTATGGCCATTGAGCAGTGAGGGTTCTTTAACGTGCAGACACTCACTGTGACACGGGAACGGTTTTTACTGTCTCAGTCCGAAGGACAGGAGCGTATCCGGGTTGGTAACCATTTCACATACTTCCCTGCCCAATCCGAGGATCGAACCCAGGTCGCATTGGTGAAAAGCGAGTGCGCTAACCACTGCGCTACCCGGACACCCTCATGTTTCATACTATGATTAGCTTTTGCATACTTCTAGAGTAGTAGATTTCTAATATATATATATATATATATATATATATATATATATATATATATATATATATATATATATATCTGTACTTTAAAAGAAATTATCATAACTAATTTGGAAACATTAACTTTTGGATTAGCTTATTCTTTTGAAATTTTAGTGATACCGAATAATTAAGTCGTTATATTCCATTCACTACGATCACTGCATTAACGCCTGAATGCATTTACACTTGAAACGTGTCAGACAGGAAACTACTTTATGTTGCATTGTGGGATTTGTATACAGTATTGTAGCTGGCGGGAAAAATAAGAGGAATTCAAAGTAAATGTAAATAAATTATCCTACTTTTGAAATAATGGGATATAAAATATTAATCCAGTTGTAAGCATCATCAGCATCTATTTGATGTAAACAACTTGTAGACAAAAGGCTTCCAAAGTTTTAATTTTCACTTGATATACCTCTTGTGCAAACTCAAAGGAATACGACACTAATTGGTTCCCTCTCACAGGGAACGACTGATGTGTTTTTATCGTATAGAGAATTCAAGCCCTTGTAAGATGGAGAGAATTGGAAATGGAGCGGGCTTGAATTATTTGTGTTACTTTCCCAGCATTAATTGTAACATTTTTTCCTTTAAGCTTTTATTAGCCCACCATCAACAGATGGTGGTCTATTCATTTGACCTTGCATCCGTGGTCCATCCATTGTCAGTCTGTCCCGAACAGTTCTTGTTACCGCTAGTTCTCAGAAAAGACTAAAGAAATCTCCTTGAAATTTGACATGAAGGTTGCCCTTCAGGTCTAGTTGTGCATATTACATTTTCAGAGAGATTGGAATCCGAACATGGCCGACATTGAAATTTGACATGAAGGTTCCCCTTGAGGCCTAGATGTGCATATGACATTTTCAGAGAGATTGGATTCCAACATGGTTAACAGGTGGCCATCTTGGATTTTTACAATAGAATTATGTATTTCTCAGAATGTACTGAAGGTATCTTTTCAAAATTGATTTTGGAGTTTCCCCCTGAGGTGTAGATGTGCATATTACATTTTCAGAGAGATCAAAATCCAAGATTGATACCTGTCGGTCATGTTGAATTCCATTCTCTCTGAAAATGTAATATGTTAAGTTCAAGTTCAGTTATGCTATAATTTTGTGATAAAAGTATTTCACAGAAATATGGATTTAAATTCAAATTCAATGTTGAGACACAAAATAAGAGAAAAGAAGAGAAAAAAAGACAGTCTGTCATAGATTAGTCATAGAACATTCCATGGTGGGCGCCAAGATCCCTCTGGGATCTCTTGTTGTTCTTTTTGGAATATGACACCATACTTTATTAATTCTTTGTATGAGATGATTACATTTTGATGTTAAATAATCACACTCTTAAAGGGTTAACCACCTTATGTACTAGGTCAAGAAAAGATACATTGACCCATTTCGTACAACACAGAGAGACAGTTTCATTGTGTGACTAATTATTTTACTTTAAGCATTTGTTAACTCCAGCTGTGAATGTGGAATGTTATTGCAGTATAAGTGAGTGTTAATGAAGATGGAGAGAAATAATAATAAGTTCATTTGTTGCTTAAAGTGGATATTAACAATCATTTTATATTATTTTCTCACACACAAAGATTTAGGTCAGGTAAATGTATGAAATGAATATTCACCAGCCAAGAATTTAATTCTGGTGATTTATTGTGAAGAACATCTGTATGTTCCAAATGATTAGTTAATTATGTATGCTTTCTGTGTAAATTTTGGCTCAAAATTTTAAATTTCATGAAACCTTATTTTTGAAATCTTGCTTTATAAATGTCTACTGCGAAAAAAGGTTGAAAATGCTGCCCGTCCTCCAAACCCTAAATAAATGTCAATGAAAGCATTCAAAACATCACATCCTTTTTGTATGCTGATGATATTGCAAGTGTATAAGACACAATTTGTGGCATATCAATGAAGTATATACATTTCTGTGATACATATTGTATCAAAGTAAATCGGGATAAGACCAAGATTATTGTATTTAGAAGAGGATGCAATAGAATCTTTACATTTAAAGTTTTGTAAGCGCATGCTAGATGTTGACTCGAACAATATATATATATATATATATGTAGTATGGGTCATTCTCCAAATTTCCTTATTTCTTTTCTGATTTGTCAAAAATTAAAGTTGAAGAATTCAGTGGATTTTTCACTTAATTAGGATATAGTTGGAAAGAAAACTCTGAACCATGGCCATAAAAGATGCTATAGTTGGATACATACAGGAATGTATTCAAACAAAAGATGAGATTTTAAACAGTAATGCGATAGACAGACAAGTAACACACAGTTCATATGAAGAGAAAATTAAGAAATTTTTACGAAACAAGAGCAAAAAATAGTGGAAAACACAATCTAAAATGACAAAATCCTTTAAGCTTTACTTGTAGTAATTATTCATCTCAACGATTATGAAAGACTAAGAATAAGTTACGTCAATGACTGAAAAGTAACATGGTGGACTTTTTGTTGTGTTTATATATATATATATATATACATATATACACAGTTCAACCCCCCATTATACTGATAAATCCATGACATTTCTAAAAAAGTCTAAAATATTGTATTTGATATTAACGTCAGTGAAACAAAGTCAATAATGAAACAAATGACAATACCAATCCAGCCGATTATAGACCCATATCTTTATTCAGTTGAACATTTCTCAAAAGAGTATTTTTCAAACATATATCATGTGCATTCATTTGAATATGAATAATCTACATGTACTGTATAACTTACAATCCGGTTTTAGATCAGGTCAGTGAACAGTGACACAACCTTTAGACATATATAATTACATATGTGTAACACTAAATAACAAACAATATTGCTCTTTTACAGTATATGATATCAGTAAAGCGTTTGATTGGGTCTGGATAAAGGGTTTATCTCACAAGTTAGAACAATAATATGGATTCTATTGTATCGTACTTTAAAGTGGTTCACAGATTATATCCACAACAGATCACAGCAAGTCAAACTTCAGCAGTCCTCATCAGTCGTAGGTAAAACCTACACATGCATGTCTCAGGGGTATGGGTTGGGTACTCTTCTATTTTTAAGTGAATATAAACAATCTGACACCCTTAACTTATTTGCAAGACTTTTTGCAAATGACACCTATCGTGCAATTGCTCTTTAATCGAAGATGATATGGATAAAAATTCTAGGTAAGTCTGTATGAATGGGTTAAAATGACTTAATTGATTTTAACCCAAAGAAAACTAAAAATAGTTACATTTGGTGCTAAACAGCGGCAAATTGACAATACATCATTTACCTTAAACAATTATGTAATAAGCAGTGTATTTACCCATAAACACCTTGGCATACACTAAATTCACAAAATTTTGGCCATTTGGCTTTTATCATGAGAAAGGCGACAATATCTATATAAGCTACACGGTATCAGAGCTGGATAAATAACAGCTTCATCGCTGTTAAATAGTGGTGCGGAAATATGCATGTGACATTATTACTCCTGACATAATTGATAAACGTCTGGACATGGTTGAACAACAAACTATTAAATGTAAGCTACAATTAGCTCATTGATTTAACATTGGTTAACTATATGTTAAATTTAACAACCTGTGGAGTAACTGGGTCCTGGTTTTGACTCATGAAGATTTTACTATACATGTATGTTCATTTTTTTTTAGAATTTGTCTGGTTGTGACAAGATTTGACTATATATAAATCTGTTTTCAGAATTTATCTGGTTTTGATGCATCAAAATTTGGCTATGTACATAAAACTTTTCAGAATTAATCTGCTTTATGACACAATAATTGACGATATATACAAATTTATTTGAAGAATTTATCAGGTTATGACACAAGATCGGACTTGTACAGTGTTGGGGTCACAGCTTGTGAATTAGCCAATGGATACGCTCCTTTCAGTGACATGCCCGTTACACAGGTAAGGTTTATATATTCAGTAATTCACTCAGACATGATATAGATACATTTAAGGATACTGCATGTCTATAACATTAAAATCGGACCACCATCATAAAGAGTAAAACGTGCTTTAGCCACCACCTGTGTATGAAGACCACTTGGTCACAAATACTTTTTTTCTGTCCCAAATAGTACCATTCGTGTACAAACCAACTTCTATATAAAGACCACCTCCCTATAAAGACCGGTTTTCTTGTTTCCCTAAGGATGTAGTCATATGCAAGATTCACTAATTGAAAAATGGCTGAGTGTTGCGTAAACACCAGTGAATCAAACAAATAAAATGAACAAATTGCTGATGTTAGAACGTCTACTTGGGGGGAAAGATGTCAACTTTGAAATAGAATACATTACAGAGAAACTTGTCCATGAAGACCACATAAGGGAACAAAAATGGCTGTTGTAGATTATTACAATTAAATTATTCATTATAGAAAAGTTATCAAAGGTTACGTTTTGATGGACTTTATAGATGGGTGACCTTAATACAGATGTGGCTTGCAGTTCAAATTTGACGTTCACTTTACAGGAAATCCGATTCCCTGTGCAATTTACATCACTTCAAACGTGATAGTGAATAATACATCCGGGGTTTTATAATGATCCACGCACCAGCTCTAATATAGATAATGAAATGATAAAGTGTCAGTTCCATTATATAAATATCTTGTTTATTGCGTTTTACTGTCAACGTGTAATTAAGAATTTTCGAGAATTTTATAGGTGAATGGGTTATATCAGTTATATCATATTATTTTTTTTTTTTAAAAAGTATCAGATTATTTTTTTTAAAAAAAAGTAAAATTTTAAAGGAGCATTAGCTGTGTTTACGAAATTTTTTATCTATTTTTAATACTTGTGCTTTATTTACAATAACAACTAAGGGCTTTACATGGGTATAAAAATTCTTATATTCCTATGCAGTGTGGTATACATATACAAATAATAGGTTTGATTTAATCCCTTTCAAGTGAATGATTGCCAAACTGGGTTTCTCAAGCAATATTCACAAAATGTATAGAAATTTTAAAATCTTTATGCCTGTGTATATCTTTTTAGCTCTTTTACAACAATCTACATATTAAAAAAAGAAAAATAATAGTGGAAAAAAACCCTCAGGTAGTGTCCCTTTAGCCACAGAAGGTAATTTTGAGAGAATGAGTGTACTATTCAGATGTGGAATATTAAGATAGGATCTTGCAAATACCTAGGGTAAGAGTAAATATTAACTATATACTTTAAAATTTTGACCCCTTGTTATTTTCGCCCTTTTACGACAGAAAAAATATTCACTGAAATTTTAGTCTGAAATTGTCCAAAATGAAAAAGGGATAAAAAATTGTCGGGTATACAATAGTTGAAACTAGGTTTGGTCATTTGAATATCATTAATTACATTCTGTCCTTCGGATAAAAACCGAGGTCGCGTTTCACAGTATGTGTGGGCACATTAAAGAACCCTCAATTACGGTCGTAAATGCTGAGCATAGGCCAAAATTTGAAGCCTTTCACGGTCAATTGGTGACGTCTCCATACGAGTGAAAGATTCTTCAGTGGACGTTAAATAACAATAACCAAACAAACAAACATTAAATACATCAAAGTTCCAAGTTTTTACAAAGGAATCCAAAACACATGCTCAAGACGATAAGATTTAATGAGTTGAGCTCGAATCTAATCTAGATATATATTTCCGAAAGAAAAAGAGGTATCATACAAGGCCAAATAATGAATGTAGATGTGTTGATAAATATGTCTATGAGTATCCACTGTACAACAGTGCAGCCGCTGATGTCAGTATTGAGGTCTGTGACCCCATAGGGGATTGAGTTAGATCCTATACTCGACATCAGAAAACTGGAGCAGTCAGAGATGAGGTTTTAAAAGTGTATGACATGTCCTGGCTCCTGCATTTCAGGATATATATATATATATATATATATATATATATATATATATATATATATATATATATATATATATATATATATATATATATATATAAATTTTTGTGTGTGTGTGGTATGTGAAAAGATGTTATTTGCATGAATATTAGATACTTTATTCTTGAGCCAGACCCTGAGAAAAAGGCCATACCCAGTGAAATGTAAGAAAATAAGAAATTCCGTGTGAAGTAATATTTCTAAATTAATACATTTTTTGCATAGGAAATACTATGAGTTGCTCTTGCCTTTGTTCATTATCATATTGTTTCGTTTAAATCCAAATTTGTTCATAAAACACAAAAATCACGATTTCCCTCCAAAATTTTCCTAAGGACCCTTTTCCCAGCCACTGGCTCACATAAAAAAAACCGAAAGTCATTTTAGATAGTATAACTATTGTTTTCCCTAGTTCATCTCAATTCAATTAGTCTTGAGCATTATAATTTTGGTATTATGCTCATAATATATATAACCGCTAGGTCGTTTCCACTGCTGGTGGACCGTTTGAGTCCCCGAGGGTATACATAAACCTAGTACCTGGTATTTCGGTACCAGCTGATAATCTTATACTAAAGTGATATTTGATACTGATAACACCATTTAAATTCCAAAGTTTTCTTTTTACAGTGGTTACTCTTAGACGGATTTCGGCTATACCTTTTAGATTTATTATTTGACCTTGTATGATACCACTTTTGTTTTAAAAAAAATACATATACATTTTAAATTGGAACTCAACTGATGAAGTCTAATATATAGAAACGATCGTCTTGAGCATTTTAACTTTGATATTGGCGGTTGTTGAGACGTTTGTACCATTTGTGACGAAGATACACTCCTCACTTGTTTCATTGGGCTTGGCTGTGGACTCACGGCGGGTGTGACCGGTCGACAGGGGATGCTTACTCCTCCATGGCACCTGATCCCACCTCTTGGTTTCCAGAGGTCCGTATTTGTCCATTTTTACCGGATTTGTATCTATGTCCTGGACATTCTATTGATTTATACTTTGGTATCTGAACTTTTTATATTATGTTTATAATATTCATTAATTGCGAGAACCTTTCAAAGCATTAAATTCATTATTTCTTTTATTGTGAATTTGACTTTGATTTCGGTCGTCAATGGATGTCATCAAAGTCATTGAGGATTATGTTTATTGATTGATCATTACTTGAACTCATCAACCCCTGAGAAATAATGGACTCTTTAATAAATCAATGGCTGTGGGTTTTTTTTTTCAATTTTCCCAGGTTTTACTTCTTATTTTCGGTTACAGTTCAAGTTACAAAATCAAATGATATACACAGGAATAATAATTCATAAGTTCCTATATATTTTGTGAAAATTCATTGAGAAACCCAGGTTTGGCACTTTTTCAATTGCTTGTAATGAACTCAACCTTACTATTTATATATGAATATTACACTATATCCGACCTTATTTTCACAAAATATATAGGGATATAAGATTTTCTATGCCTATGCATAGCATTTCTTTATAATTGTACATCATGCACAAGTAGTAAACGTAGAAAAAATTGAAATAATATTTTGGGAGGTGGGGGTAAACACCGTTAATGACCCATTAGGCTCAGGAGAACAGGTGTTAGGTATTATAACCTCTTTAATTAATAAAAGATTCAATATTTGTGATTGAATGTGCTGTAAAGATAAGATAGTTAAGAAATAATATGGTCTATATTTCGCTGTAGAAAAATAATGCCTTGTAATATGTTCAGATCTATGATTTTAGAGTTTAAATTGTCAATAGAACATCTGCAGGAAGGGTAACTAAGTGGTTTGCACCCTTGCCATTTTGTAACATCTTATTTCTGATTTCTAGGTCACTCACAGAGTCAGCAAAAGGCTTATGGTGTTCGTAATTGCTTTTTGTCTGTCGTTTCCAATTTGTGATCATTATTTTTATATATATTTATAACTTTTTTCAAGAGGGAAGTGTGGGGTGGGGGAGGGGCAATTTTGACCCAGTCTAATGAAAAGCAACTTCCTGGCTCAACTTTTTTTCTGATATGTCGTGTAGAGGATCTGTCAAAACACACTGTGGGTTCACATACAAATGAGCAAAGATATGGAACTAATTTTATATTCTTATATCATAAGAAATTGTCAATCTGCAGAATTCATCAGAAATATTCGATTCGATTCTATCAAAGGTTATGAAAGGAATTCTCTAATTCCAGATTATGTTTGTTTAGTGATGTTTTTAATGAGTCCCTTAACCATTCTGTAATTTTCAAGATCTTGTAGTTGTTGTAAAAAAACCAAACTTTGTGATCTTATAAGTCCTCTTCGCATTAAACGGTTAACAGATTTTTTGAAAAAAATGTAATGAATATTATTATGTTTCAAGCCATGAGGTTAAAGGTCAAGATTATTGGCACCTATAAGATATTTGTAGGTTATTATCATTACTTAAAGTGACATTGTGATCCGGTGTCATACACTGGCTTGTCTATTTGTCTATGTTTGTCTGGGCTTTTGTTTTTAGCTCACCTGAACCAAAGGTTCAAGTGAGCTTTTCTGATCCCTTTTTTCCGTCATCTGTCTGTCTGTCGGTCTGTTGATTTTTCATATTTTCAACTTCTCCAAGAGGGCTGAAGGGATTTTGATGTAACTTTATAGTAAGCAAGGCCTCGGTGTTGTGTATGAGTTTGTTGTAATGCATAAGTATGCAAAAGAAAATTTCACTTCATATTTCAGATGCTCCTTGAAAAGGTTAACGGTACAAAGCCTGTACTTGCTGATTGTACGACCATTGCAGAACTAATTGGCGATGAAAATACAGGTATTGACTGGTTCTTTGGCCTTAGAATCTAAGAATGAATTGTCTGTCTTTCTGTTATCTGGCTTTGTATGTTTCATGAATTTAACTATTATATACAATTATTGACACAGGGATATCGAAAACCGTGTTTAATGTCAACGTTCCGCAAATTTTATGGTCGGTATAATAGTCTTGTTTGCGACTACTCTGTTTCACTAAGTGAAATATTGAGTTGCTTTTTTCGTTGGCGGTTGTTGAGACGTCTGTACCATTTGTGACGAGGATACACTCCTCACGTGTTTCATTGGACTTGACTGTGGACTCACAGCGGGTGTGACCTGTCGACAGGGGATGCTTACTCCTCCATGGCACCTGATCCCACCTGTTGGTTTCCAGAGGTCCGTGTTTGTCCATTTTTACCGGATTTGTATCTATGTCCTGGACATCCTATTGATTTATACTTTGGTATCTGAAATTTTTATATACAACTTTCAAGGTATACAGAGTGTCACATTAAAAATCGTGCTCTCTTATTTTGGAAATATTGCCTTTTGTTTATTTAATTTTTTTTTCAAACAGGTGTACAAGATTCTGGTTTAGGAACAGAAACGGTAAATAACTACTACAAATCAGAGATGATCGAGATAGCCAGCCAAAGGAAATTCTCAAACAATTTCCATAACTTTGTTGATATTTGCCTGGAAAAAGAACCTGAAAATAGGTAAGGAATTGACAGTCAACACTGCTACAGCTTTCTTTAAAGGGGTACTAGCTGTGTTTAACGAAACAATTGATTTAAATTTTTTCTACTTTTTACTTCTTGTACTTATGTACAATAACAAATAAGACCTATACACAGGCATAAAATACAAATGTTCCTAGATATCTTTTGAAAATAAAATCAGATTCATTGTGGTATGCATATACAAATAGTAAAGTTTTATAAATCAATTGCAAGTGAATAATTGCCAGACTCGGATTCTCAAGCAATTTTCACTCAAGAAATTTAGTGATTTAGTGAAATTTAGTGATTTTTATGCCTGTGTATTGCTCTTTTTTGTCACTGAAAAAAAGTTACAGCTATTGCACTTTTTTAGATAAGATCTAAATAAGTAGTTGTTTGGGTAATCTTCAGTAACAAATAACGAAGTCAGAATTGTCCCATTTTTGGTATTCTCTTCACCTCAAATTATCCTTGTTTACGTTGTGAAGCAAAGTGATAGGCCAGAACCTTTTCCCACCAAATTTATAGCCGATATTAGGCTATAATCCCAAATGCAAATCATATATATTTTTTCCAAAATATTTGCCAAAAATTCCCGATCAAGAACTCAACATAATTTTTTTTCCATTATTTCTAATTTTTATGCTTATATATTCAATTAATTTTTTTAAGTTGAAATACAGCAGGTCGACAACAACAAAAAAAAGATAAAAAAAAATAGCAAATAGCAAAATGAATGAAATGCCTAATACAAAAAATTCCCGATTTTGATCCAAAATGCCATTAAATCCCAATGCCAGAGCCATGGGCCATGTTCCTGAAAAGATAACAAAAAGCCCTGTAGGGTGACATCACTTTCACGATTGTGTTTAGCATTTGTGTTTGGCCTTTTTGCGTATATACTGTAAACCCAGGATTTTTTGTGTGATTTTATTTTCGTGAAATACCAGATTTTAATTTATTTGAGAGATGATATTTTGTGATGTCAAAATATTCTTATATCCCTATTGGCTATAGGCAAGCCCAAAACATTGTATTGTGTCTTTCAGTTTCAATTTCAGTATCGGCTTAGAAAATTAAGTGGTAATTTTATTTTCGCGAGCAAAAACTCTCAAAATTGTGCGTAAATGAAATTCTCGTGAATAAAACTGGATTAACAGTACTGAAAATAAAGAAATTTTAACTGACACAAAGTCATTTACCATTTGCTATTGTTAAGTGAAAATTTTTGATTCATAATGGTATGTATTTTCTTGTATTTTCAGACAATCAGCCAGTGGTTTACTGGGTCATTCATTTTTCAAACACTTAAAGAAAAAAACATCAGAAGTTTTGCCATCACTTCTGCAGCCCTTGTCTCCTCTAGGTGATTTAAGTAAATTAACCAAAGGTAATAATGATAAAATATATAGGTTTAAATGTCAGCAGGAAAAGGTCAGCTTAATGAATAACTCACAAGTGTGAAGTAATAATTAAAATTTATTGAGAAAAGGTGAAAAAGGTGAGAAATCTTGCTGTTAATTAAAAATTGCCTGTTTGACCATTTTGATCTAGATTTTTTTTAACCTTTGTAGCTAGGTAAGAAAATTATCTTATTTGTAAAAAAAATGTTCTGTATAGAAATTTTTTCAGATGAGCATTTCTTACATACAAAAAATGTAGTAAGTTAACTAAATTAAATCTACATGATCAGGTTTAATCTTCATACATGTATATAGACTTGTTTGAGGTCAATTTTAACGTGAGTCAGTCAGTTAAGTGGTCTTAACAGCGAGGTTCTTACAGAGGTCTGACAATGGTATGGGAAAATTATTTTCCGTAAGGTAGGCTTAATGAATAACTTACAAGTGTGAAGTAATAATTAAAATTTATTGAGAAAAGGTGAAAAAGGTGAGAAATCTTGCTGTTAATTAAAAAATTGCCTGTTTGACCATTTTGATCTAGATTTTTGTTAACCTTTTTAGCTAGGTAAGAAAATTATTTGTTAAAAATATGTTCTGTATAGAAATATTTCATATGAGTCAAATTTTCGGGACGACTTGTCCTTTAATCAGGACAAAATGATTAAATGACATGAAAAAATGTACACACACTCACATGCAAACACACACTCGCACACACAACTGGAGAATGAAAAAAATGCTACATGTTACAAGTATGGGTTGACCAAGTTACAAAATAACTGAAAATTGAAATCAAACAAATGGATCACTAAAAAAACACATTTTTAGTTTACCTCTATAAAGTTTCGATAGCTGATGCTATGGTCCACTTCTAGTTAAGAAGATTGATTGAGGTCAGGATAACTGACCCCCATTTTGCTCATACATCAAAATAACTTGCATGACATATAAACATATTGTAGTTGTTTCCACATACTGTGCTGCAGATGCTACATAAACGATATATATGTTTGGAAAATGACTCATTTTAGGACTTCAGTCAATTTTCAATGCTGTTAAGATCATGTATATTTGGTTATATAATACATGTATATGTCGGTGTTAGGTGAGCTTTCTCATCTTCGTTTACTCTTTGTTATTTCATTTTTTGTTTTCAGTTGAATCAGGCATGGATGATGCTATGGAGTCAATGGAAAATATGGCCATTGATGAAGGATGGAACTTCTAGGAATTGTTCCTACATGTAGCAAACTTGCATCACCCGTGCAAATCATGATGGACTCGCCCATGAGGTCAATATCAATAGAATTCGAATGATGTTAAAGATATGAAAGTATCGCAGATAGAAGTTGTATCAACAAGTGATCTTATATACTTATTTGCATATTGTTGCCATGGTAACAGACTTTTATATTGTTAAATCTTGTGTTCATGTACAGTTGAATCGCAGGCGAAATGGGATAGTGTCGTACAATAAATTTGAAAAAATGCTTAGAAGTTTGTCTAAAGAAAATTATTTGAGAGTCAAAGCATACTGATGGGTGATCAGTAGCCTGCTAAGGACGAGTAGCCGGTTATGGTGTGATTTTGTCTTTATTATGTACCTCAACAATATTTTTTTCATCTTTTCATTTTTGAGAAAAATGTCCATCTTCTCGTGACTAAACAAAAAACTCAAAATAATCGAAATAATGCAATAGCCGGCTACTGATCTTAGCTGGTTACAGGTCCCTGACCAGGGTACTAAATTGAAAAAGAGGATTTGATCTATGATTTTTTTTATCGTACTCTTTTAAATTTTTATTATTCTGTTTGAGTAGATATGTAATGTTTTTTTTTGTTTTAACGGGGTTGTCATGTACTTTGGCAAGTCAAGTAAAATTGATTTTTCTCTTAACGTAGTTGAACAGTCAAAAATTGTTTATTAGATAGTGAAACAAATACAGGTGTATGGATTGGCGTTGTCAGTCCATCTCATCCTCTGTCTTTCTTTTCTGTGTCAATAATTTGGTCAAGTAAAATTGATTTTTCTCTTAACGTAGTTGAACAGTCAAAAATTGTTTATTAGATAGTGAAACAAATACAGGTGTATGGATTGGCGTTGTCAGTCCATCTCATCCTCTGTCTTTCTTTTCTGTGTCAATAATTTGGTTTAGCTCTTGCCTTTATGTCTATAATAAAACAACTGTAACTGGTTGTATCCTTACATGATGATGGGAAATAACTACATTAGTTGACAACGATTTTCATTTTGAGATCATCATTGAAATATAGATTACAATGCTTCTTAATTCGCCGTTTTTGTTAACAATCAGCCGGTGAAAAATGAAATTTCAGGAAAAAGTTTGAGAAAAGTGTAGAAGTAGCCTAGTTATATGGTTGATTTTATTTGAAAATGGTTCATTTCAGTAATTATAAGTAAGACATCAACTATGTTTGAGAACTTGAAATACGCTCTAAACATCTTCAGCTCAATAACTAATCATCTTGTGTTCTGATAATTAGAGAATGGAAGATAAACTGCCCGAGTTTGTGAGCATGTGTAACAGTGAATATACATATACATATTTATATACATATATATATATATATATAATATATATATATATATATATATATATATATATATATATATATGTGTGTGTGTGTGTTTGTGTGTGTGTGTATGTGTGCATTCAATTATCATGCTTTACACCCCATTATCTTTCCTCTGAAATTAGAAATGGTAAACTATCTTAAACAGATTCAGTTTAGTTTGTACAATATATATAGTAAGGCCCATTTCAGAAAGTAAATTTCATGTATTTTGTTCAATTTCAATATGTACATGTATGTAGCATTACTATTTTCCAATATCTGATTCTGTTTCCGTTTTCTTCATGGGTTCAACATATGAAGAATCATATCTATGAGTTGTATATATAATGTATGATGTTGTATTGGTTACAGACCACACCCACCAAAGAATTTCATATATTATAGATATATTTAACATTTAAAGTATGTATTATCAGAAAAAAGAACATGAAGCAAATGTCTGAAATACATGACCATAATACATTTTTTGTTTGTATCATGAATATTTAAAGTTTGATTTATTACAACAAATAACACACAACTAAGTACTGTCTCCTGTTGTCATTTCTGTATACCAAGTTTGACTCCATAACAAGCTTGTTAGATCTTTAAAACACCAAGCGAGAAGGAGAGAGACTATGCCAAATTTTTCAATAGAAATGAAAAGGTTGCCTTTTAAAACTGGGTTTTGCATTTTAAAGAATTCACATTATGCTGACAAACCTCTTTAACCCTTTCATTCCTACAGACCATAATAGACTAGTCTTAAACAATAAAAAGAACATACCATTCAGATTTTCAGGGGTTAAAGGGTTAACAAAAGTTTGAGCATACAGTATAAGACTAAAAAATCGTGTTCCTAGTCTCCAAATTTACTAAGTACTCAAGCTCGAGTAACTTTTCATGATTTTAAGGCAACAACACGTAGATTTATTGTTATTTATATATTGATGAGATACAATTGTAAATAATGGTGAAATTGCTCATTTGAAGAAAACTTGAGATATATAAAAACAAAATTGAGTACATACTCAAATTTTGAGTACCATACTCAATGTATTTATTCTTTTGTTAACATGGATACAAAAATTTACAACTTAACAAAAGTTTATAGACATTTTCATTTTTAGTTCATCTGAGCCAACGGCTCAAGTGAGCATTTGTGATCACTCCCTGTCTGGCGTTCGTCTGCAAACTTTTCATATTTTTGACACCCTCTCTGAAACCAGTGAAGGGATTTTGACGAAGCTTTACAGGAAGCAAGTGCTCAAGGTCCTTTACCGTGTTTGTAGTTTTGAACCAGATTAGCCCAGGGGTGGATCCATGGCGGGGCAGACTAGGTCCCAAAAGGTACCCTCTTTAAAAAAAAATTTCTCCAGAACCACTACAAGAATTGAAAAACGGATTGTTTATGAGTGATCTACATGGATGTATGATTCAAAGTTGTATTTTTCATAGAAATCGGAATACTAAATTGTTAAATCTTGTGTTCATGTACAGTTGAATCGCAGGCGAAATGGGATAGTGTCGTACAACAAATTTGAAAAAATGCATAGAAGTTTGTCTAAAGAAAATTATTTGAGAGTCAAAGCATACTGATGGGTGACCAGTAGCCTGCTAAGGACGAGTAGCCGGTTATGGTTTGATTTTGTCTTTATTATGTACCTCAACAATATTTTTTTCATCTTTTCATTTTTGAGAAAAATGTCCATCTTCTCGTGACTAAATAAAAACTCAAAATAATCGAAATAATGCAATAGCCGGCTACTGATCTTAGCTGGTTACAGGTCCCTGACCAGCGTACTAAATTGAAAAAGAGGATTTGATCTATGATTTTAAATTTTTATTATTCTGTTTGAGTAGATATGTAATGTTTTTTTTGTTTTAACGGGGTTGTCATGTACTTTGGCAAGTCAAGTAAAATTGATTTTTCTCTTAACGTAGTTGAACAGTCAAAAATTGTTTATTAGATAGTGAAACAAATACAGGTGTATGGATTGGCGTTGTCAGTCCATCTCATCCTCTCCTCTGTCTTTTGGTTTTCTGTGTCAAATAATTTGGTTTAGCTCTTGCCATTTATGTCTATAATAAAATTCAACAATCTGTAACTGGTTGTATCCTTACATGATTGATGGGAAATAACTACATTAGTTGACAACGATTTAATCATTTTGAGATCATCATTGAAATATAGAATACAATGCTTCTTAATTCGCCGTTTTTGTTAACAATCAGCCGGTGAAAAATGAAATTTCAGGAAAAAGTTTGAGAAAAGTGTAGAAGTAGCCTAGTATTATTTCATGGTTGATTTTATTTGAAAATGGTTCATTTCAGTAATTATAAGTAAGACATCAACTATGTTTGAGAACTTGAAATACGCTCTAAACATCTTTTTTGTTTGTATCAGCTCAATAAACTATCTTGTGTTCCGATAATTAGAGAATGGAAGATAAACTGCCCGAGTTTGTGAGCATGTGTGCATTTTAAAGAAACAGTGTATATATATAATATATAAACAATATATATATATATATATAGGGGTTAATATATATATATATATATATATATAAATTTACTATATATTCGAGTATCATGATGGCAACAACACGTGTGTGTGTGATGTGTGTGTGTGTTGTGTGTATGTGTTGCATTCAATTATCATGCTTTACACCCTTAACATTATCATTTTCCTCTGAAATTAGAAATGGTAAACTATCTTAAACAGATTCAGTTTAGTTTGTACAATTATATATAGTAAAAGGCCCATTTCAGAAAGTAAAATTTCATGTTTATTTTGGATGTTCAATTTCAATATGTAAATGTATGTAGCATTACGCAGGCGAAATATAGTTTCCAATATCTGATTCTGTTTCCGTTTTTGAGAGTCTTCATGGGTGACCAGTTCAACATATGAAGAATCATTTTCTATGAGTTGTATATATAATGTATGATGTTGTATTGGTTACAGACCACACCCACCAAAGAATTTCATATATTAGAGATATATTTAACATTTAAAGTATGTACTATCAGAAAAAGAACATGAAGCAAATGTCTGAAATACATGACCATAATACAAAATGTTTTGTTTGTATCATGAATATTTAAAGTTTGATTTATTACAACAAATAACACACAACTAAATACTGTCTCCTGTTGTTAACAATCTGTATACCAAGTTTGACTCCATAACAAGCTTGTTAGATCTTTAAAACACCAAGCGAGAGGGAGAGAGACTATGCCAAATTTTGCAATAGAAATGAAAAGGTTGCCTTTTAAAACAGTGGGTTTTGCATTTTAAAGAATTCACATTATGCTGACAAACCTCTTTAACCCTTTCATTCCTACAGACCATAATAGACTAGTCTTAAACAATAAAAAGAACATACCATTCAGATTTTTAGGGGTTGTTAAAGGGTTAACAAAAGTTTGAGCATACAGTATAAGACTAAAAAATACATGACCATAATACAAAAGTGTTCCTAGTCTCTCAAATTTACTAAGTACTCAAGCTCGAGTAACTTTTCATTTTTCAATAGAAATTTTTAAGGCAAAATCACATAGATTTATTGTTATTTATTTATAAAGATTTATATATTGATGAGATACAATTGTAAATAATGGTGAAATTGCTCATTTGAAGAAAACTTGAGATATATAAAAACAAAATTGAGTACATACTCAAATTTTGAGTACCATACTCATTGTATTTATTTTTTTGTTAACATGGAATCACAAGTCTGATGCAAAAATTTACAACAACTTAACAAAAGTTTATAGACATTTTCATTTTTAGTTCATCTGAGCCAAAGGCTCAAGTGAGCATTTGTGATCACACCCTGTCTGGCGTTCGTCTGCAAACTTTTCATATTTTTGACACCCTCTCTGAAACCAATGAAGGGATTTTGACGAAGCTTTACAGGAAGCAAGTGCTCAAGGTCCTTTACCGTGTTTGTAGTTTTGAACCAGATTAGCCCAGGGGTGGATACATGGCGGGGCAGACTAGGTCCCAAAAGGTACCCTCTTTAAAAAAAAATTTCTCCAGAACCACTACAAGAATTGAAAAACGGATTGTTTATGAGTGATCTACATGGATGTATGATTCAAGGTTGTATTTTTCATAGAAATCGGAATACTAAATTTTGAGGCGTTTTTGAGGTCTTTTCAGACTTTTTCCATTTTCATTATTTTTTGCATTATTTTCTCAATTATCTCCCCTTACATTCACAATGATGCATTTAATAAAGTGTTTTACTTGTATATAGTTGAAGAAATGTTTTTGTGCAAGCAGTTTGCCGAATTTTGATTTCTAGAATTTTTTATGAATTTCTTAAAACGGCAATATTTATGTTTGTTGGCCAGATCAACCTACATGTACATATTCTTCTTTGTCTTCTTTCCACATTTGTAGATGGTTCTCAGGTGAACGATTGAGGCCCCCTTGGACCACTTGTTACTATATATTTCATATAAAAATTTTCAAAAGAGTACTGTCAAGCCATTTCTTATCGCATTTCAATAGGATTTTTACTTTTAAACAAAGAATTGAACAATATCCACTTATATATTTTTGATTTTAATTTTCTGAATTAGAATTTACCAGATTTATTCATTTAAACATAAAGTTTGATTTTTATGATGAAAATTTGTGTAAGTAAAATTGTGATATCTAATTTTTAATTTTTGTTAAAATTGTTACTTTTTTTAAATTATAAATGAAAAAAATACTTCCCAATATGCAATGAAACTTGGAAACATTCTCTGTTAAACGATGAAAATTCTATTCAAATGCATTAGGAAATGGCTTCACTATATTTTATTGAAAAAAATGTGGTTTTATACAAAGTATATGCAAAGAATATAGTAAAAAATGAAAATGTCTATAAACTTTTGGCAAATGGCTGTATTGCTGTAGATTCAGTACCACAATTGATAGAGCATTTTTAAACGCAAGCGGAAGGTCCCGGATTCAATTCTCGGTAAAATGGTTGTGACGTTTTCTTTCGTCAAGGGCACGGCATCCGAAGTGAATGTCAAAAGTTTTGTGTATTTGATGGATAGCGATGCTTATTGTTCATGGAGGACTTGCTTTCATACGGCAAAATAATCGTGTATTGCATGTGGGTTTTTTCTCCATATAGGTCATCAGCATTTTTGATACCGGGAACCAAACTACCGGTTAGTATCCTCGGCTAAACAGATTTAAGTTTCACCTTCCATTCATGTATACATGTTTAGAATAACATTTCCAGATGTAAAGTCACAGATATCAATTTATTTATAAAAAGAATATTCATGAGACAATACACAAATCAGGTTAAAATGGAACACACACGAACTTCTGAACATTCAGTAGTGGGATCAGGTAACATAAAGGAGTAAGCATTCCATGTTGACCGTATTGTCAAACGAGTAAACGTGAGATAAGAAAAGTTTAATTATCAATACATTTCAGTCCCTTTATGTACTAGCATTTATGTTTATTTTATAGTAATTTTCATCTAAAATGGGTACTTTTTTAAAAAAGAAATTGATGTTTTACAGAAAATAAAACACTTAACAATCATGTTGTTGTATTGTCGCCAAATGCTGGTGAAGGGCTTCATAATTTGGCTTATGCTCGGCACTTACAACCATTGAGCAGTGAGGGTTCTTTAACGTGCCGACACCTACTGTGTCACGGGACCTTGGTTTTTACTGTCTCGTCCCAAGGACAGGATTAACGACCATAAAGATATACATAAGTATGAGTTTATTTTACTTTTACCACGCCACCGTACCAATATCATATGTAATGATTAATGTCAACTTCATTTGACAGTAAAAAATAAACATTCACAAGTACTTTACGAAAACACAATCAGCTTGCACATATCGATAAAAGCATAAATGCATTTTACAATTTAAATTGATAAAACATCTTCTCTTCCACATGATAGATTTCAATGTATAGATAGCCAGATTTCGTAATACATTTGATTATTTAATTTGAACAATTCTATGACGCCACGTACATACAGTAAAGTTGTAAAGAAGTCAACAAATCAGCTCTCGAAAAATACTAAGTTTTGTCTTGGCAGTGATAGAGCAATCTTTGCAATATCTTGTGATAAGGATATTTTGGAACCGATATATGTAACAGTATTATATATAAAAATACCAACATTAGAGTTTATGTTAAAAGAATCCAGATAACTGCCCGAGACAAGTGTGTCTGTCAATTGCCTTGTCTGGTACCACTTCCTCTTTCGGAACATTACCTGTATTTTAAATTTGAATTCAACTAATGGCGTCTTATTGAGCGGAAACGGTCGTCTTGAACATTTGTAGACCATAACCTTGTCGGTTATCATGTATATGCTATTATTAACTCATTCCCCCCTAAATACACACTTGGGCTGGTCTAAGTAATTGATTAATAGAAGAGTCCATTGTTTTTTCAGGGGCTGATGAGTTAATAAGACTTCATCGGTTGAGTTCGAATTTTTTTAAAAAAAAAGATGTATAATTCCGAAAGAACGATCACAATGAGTAAAACTATTTTTCAAGGGAGAACCAGAATTGACATATATGTCAAACCGATTAATAAACTCTAATACTCCGCCATGTTGGAAGTGCGTACAGGGCCCAGGAAGTCACTCAATACTCAAGCTCAACTTTTATTTCGTTAATTTGACTGTATAATCGCTTGTAAATTTTGGGGTTTGAGTAATTAGGTAGCATATTATTTTTCATCATTCACATATATATATATTTGCGTCACACTTATGATTTTCATGTAAAAATAAATAAATACGTTGAGTACGGTACTCAAAATTTGAGTACGTACTCAAACTATTTTTTAATATTTCTGAAGTTTTCTTTAAATTAAAAATAAATTTGATCATTACTTACATTTGTTTGCTGTCAATATACAAATATGTCCACTTACAGAATTACTTTTTGCGTGTTTTACCTTAAAATCATGAAAAGATAGTTGAGCTTGAGTACTGAGTAAATTTGGTAATTTCGGGACCAGATAACATTATTTTCCTTATGAGTCCTTCAGTGCACATAAGTGATGTGATATTGCTTAGTGGTGACACTGAAACCGCCCAGGGACTGACTGGTACTTCCGATACCGATCAATGTAAAGAAATACAGGAAGTCAAAATGGATTATTTTTGTATTCAAAATTTTAAATATTTGATGTTTAATAATATATATTTTTTTAATTACCGTGTTGCAGAAAAGTTTGTTTTAATTTCTTGTTTGTTTATAATAATCAAATGGGAATAATGGACAAGTAAACAATGTATTCTTTCCTGGATGGAAAGAATATCAATTGTCAGTGTATTTTATTCATTCTAGGCAAGATATGCATGATATGTTAAATATTCCTACAGTAATTTATCTTTTTGGGTCTAATCTCGGAAGATAATTTGTTATTAAAATGACAGCATGGATTCCTTCAAATACATATCTATCTTTTTAGATTTTGGCTATACGTTTAGATATATTATTTGGCCTTGTTTGATACCACTGTCTATGTAGAAAAACTATTTAAAATTGTAGCTCAACTAATGAAGTCTAATTGACAGAAAGGATCGCCTTGAGCATTATAACTTTGGTATTATGTTTATAATATTTTAAACATACCTGAACAGCAGTTTTCTGCACCTCAGTAACTGTGAAAGAAATAGATTAAAATTAAAACGAAATATTCAAATTTGAAATCATTGAGAAAAACAATCGAATATTTGTAAATATACATATGCACAACACTGTCAATACAAACATATTTAACTTTCGAATACCTACCTAACTACCATTAAGTAGTTAATAAAGGCAATGTCGTTAGCGGTGGTTACCAAAGCAACTGACTCATAGACTCATTGGTGCTCTAGATCACACAAAGAGACTACAGTGTCAATTTGGGAACCCCATTTCTCGTGGCTCCCTTTTTCATTTTTTTTTAAATTTCAGTATTTATTTCTGAACATACATGTGTAACAGCAACAAAGTACAAATAAACAATACAAAACATAACAAAAACAAAAAATTACGCTCCCTATAAAGAGAAAAGGGAGAACACATTTTATCAAACATTTATGTATTAAGAATTGCGTTCTTTTCTATATAATAAAAATAAAATTTTAAATATTGACTTTAACCAGTGATGCTTGGGCAATTTAAAACATTTGGATTCAAATGGCAATTAAAATAATAATATTGTCAATAAATAGATTTGAAAAGGAATTATTAAAATTTTCCGCAATGCATTTTCAGGTGAGAAATTTCAGATTTCTGTCAACTGTAAATCTGGATTAATTCACGAGAAGTTTATTTGCGCATAATTTCACGAGAGATCTCACTCGCGAAAATATAATGAAGTGTGATGATAGAATGTTTAAATGGGTATTCAAAATCGCAAAAATATCTCACGAATAAGTTAAAACTTTTGAATCGCGAAAATAAAGTCTGAGATAGATTTCCGGATTTACTTTATATGTCTGTAAAAACACATTTTCAACAGTACCACTTTAATAAATCGAAGGTCAAGGGAACTAGAAAAGTTCGTAATATCGGGACCTCGACTTATGAATGGTAACTAAGTGTCATACGTTCTTTAAGATGCATTTGACTGCGAAAATGTTTAAGACAAATACGGTCATGACTTTGATTAATAAGTGTTAATGTAAACTTAATTTTTGTGAAATCAAAATATTGCTTATGAGAAGGATAAATATTCTCACGGGACGTTTTCTTACACATGTAAACTATTATTATTTTGGATGTTGTTTTTTTTTCAAATACATGGACCCTAAAATTTATTCGAAATATCAAAAACTTAGACGCATCAATGTTCGATTTGTAAAATGTTTCTTATAACCGTTAAATAACAAAATTATTCAGAACTTTGCCAATAATTCGAAACAGGACTTTTACTCATTGAAGTTCGGCTCATCGAAGTTCTACTGTACTTAGTTTTTTTATACAACAGAAATCAAATATAAATGATAACAATGAAATAATAATGATAACAAAACAATTTATAATCAAATGAAATGGAATACTAGATAAAAGTGTGATAACCAAATTGATAACAAGAACCGCCGAGAACAATGTGTGACCTCTATCTAGGTTAAAATCTGGTCTAAATTCCTTGTTCTGATTAAGTCTTTTTTTAGCAAAACTATGAACATATGTAAATAGATAAAAACAAAAATAAACAAACACATATGACTGAAATTTGGTCATTTCTCAACAAAGTTACTGAGTTTGAAAAATAACTATATGCGTATCTTTAAACATTTTGTTTATACAATGATCAAAACAAAACTATAGATAAATAATTTCATAACAGATAGAATAAATATTTTTACAAAATACCTTCGTCACCAAATAATTAGTACATTTCAAAATGGCTGTTATATAAATGAATAATATAGACGCTGGACCAATGTCATTCTGCAAATCTGGGAAAAACATCAATACAACAACATGTATGATAAAAAAATTGTCGTGTGTAACAAAAGTGATATGTGTTTGTAAACGTATAGTGTATCACGTATATGATAAGTCATAGTAGAGAGTTGTATGTGCAAATGTTTACTCTAAGTATTTGGCTAAAATCAGTTTCCGTGTCCCTTTCGTCGTCCCTATCCACAAAACATCATCCTCACCCACAGAAACACCCTGTATTTTCCCTGAATTCTGTATGGGATAAGTTCGTTTACAAGTGCCCTCCCCGCTTAACACATGTATACAACTCATACCGACCCATGTGCATGTTGCAACTATCAAGTGTCCGTATCTATCCCCCGCTACAGCGGTAATGTCCCTTTGTAACACTGCTGTCGTACGATCAATGTGTCGGACCAGTTGACCCTCGCCGTTTACAAACACAAGTCTACTACCCTCTCTCCCCTCGCCGTCCAGTACACAAAATGTGTCACGTGAGACAGCATGTATACCATACAGTGTAGAGGAAGTAAAGAAGTGGGAATTAAGTTCCGAAATCTTCTTACCTAGTGAGGAAAACATGAGGACTTTATCTATACCAGTCATTCTGACACATACAAACACGTCATCTTGTCGTGTTGTAACTAAACCTCTAGCACACATCACACCCGGTGCAGATAAGTCGATAAACTCACGTATTTTACCCGACTTGTTTACACGTGAGATGACTGTTGTATCCCACCCTGACACAAGTAGTTCGCATTCTGTAGTGATCGCTATGTAGTGTACACCATGTAACATCTGAAATCTCAGCAGCTGATCACCGTGTTGATCGAAAAGTTGTACTTCGTCCGAGTACAGACCTGTGTCCAAACCCAACCAGTGTTTGATGCCGTCTGTTGTACAGCTGACGATGTCGCCAGCTAGTGACAACACACGGGTAACTGATAGCTCTCGTCTCAGTAACTTGGAAGGGGTCTGAAAGGGTGATGTATCATGTGACTCTATACGGGTGTCAAAGATTAGGGTCGTGTTACCGTTATCTTGTAATGAACCCAGTTGGTTATTTCCCTGGTCAAAATATGTAAAGGGGTTGGGAAGATCAAAAGTCGTCTTAATTGAAGTTGAATCTAATTTAGCGTTGCTTTCATTTACAAATTGTAAAATCCCCGCGTCTGGAACTAAATCTATTCGTTTTTTTATAGAAGTTGTTATGTCGTCAATCGATGTTCTGAGGTTTTGGATGTTTTGTCTTGTACAGTATAATGTTTTATGAGCGGATGCTTGTTTAGATTCTAATTGTTTCATTAATTCCGATTTTTCAGCATCCAAATACTTATGTCTTTTTGTGGTACCTCTTTGGACTAAGTCAATTTGATTTTCGATTGTTTTATCAAAATTAGTCAAGTGATCCTTAATAATGTCTGAATTTATATCAATTTCAGGCAATGTTTTCCTGTGTTTCTCTACTCTTTTTAAAAGAATTGTCTTTAGCATTTTAGCGTGATTTTCGATAGCTACAAGACTACATTTGGTATGAGTCGTATTTTGACACTGGCTACAAATATTTTTCTGGCAATTCTCACAATAATGTGAAAATACCAAGTGATGAGTTTGACATTTGGTGTTTATGTGTTTAACAACACGCCCTTCAAATACTGTAATTATTTTGTGCTTTTTATAAAGTTTTGTATGAGATTGTTCACATACTACACACATTGTTTTTAAACATTCAGTGCAATGCGACGTCACGTCCTGCGTAGTGTCACATACTTCACATTGCATTTGTATAACCTGCTGAGCATATCCACATGACTCAATATCTGCTGACGTCAGGGAAGTGGTCATGGTGTTCTTCTTCTGATATCTTAGCCGTGCAGTTAGTTTTCCTTCTTGACAAACACAGGGATTTGATTTCTGAAATTATGAAATATTATTCCATGTATAGAGCGTTTGCAAAACCACCTCAACATCATATTGTATGGTCAGTCTCACTAAACACCTATCTCTGGTCGTTCCCGTTTTCTGATATGATGCCTGTAGCAAATATCATGCAGTCCGCTATGGGGTCATGTAAGGATGACCTCGTAGGTGTGTCATTTTCGACCAATGAAAATGTGACTTACGCAATCTTGTTAGCTTATCAAATGGTAAAGAGATGTAAACATGTTTCACATTGTACACAATGCTGAACACACAAACGGTAGTGATTTTTTGTAACCTTGGATAAGATCGAATCACGGACGATATTCCGAATGAATTCTGCAGACAGTAGTTTTCTTTATCATGAAATAAATAAATCTCTTTGCCATTCGATATACTTGCAAAAATTTGTAAGCCGCATTGTCATTGGCGAGAGCTCATCCGCACGTGAACCCATAGTGGCTTACGTTAGATCCTCTACGCGACATATAAAAACGGGAGCGATTTTGAATTAGATAAGGGTATATAAAAAATCTCAGATACCAAAGTATAAATCTAAAGGAAGTACATATATACAAATATGGTAAAAATGGACAAACACGGACCGCTGGAAATCAAGAGGTTGGATCAGGTGCTGTAGAGGAGTAAGCATCCTATGTGGACAGGTTACATCCGCCGTGAGTCCACAATCAAATCCAAATGAAATGCGTGAGGAACGAATCCTCGTCCCAGTTGGTACAAACGTCTCAACAACCGCCATCAATCAGAAAACTCAACATTTCCCCTATTGAAACAGAGTTCCAGTTAGTACAAACGTCTCAACAACCGCCATCAAACAGAAAACTCAACATTTCCCCTATTGAAACAGAGTAATCGCAAACAAGACTATTATACCGACTCTTAAAATAAACAATTTTGAACCATTGTACTTTAAGAATATGTTACTTATTTCTATAATACAAAATTGCCAGTTCGCAGAATTCATTTGGCCAGTTTCCATAGACATGGATACAGTGCCAGAGAATGTACTTATGTTTGTAGGGTACAAATTCAAGATCTATTCCAGAAATAACCAGGGCAATAACTGTTGCTCTTGTCTCAAACATAAACTGAAATGTGTAACGACATGTGGAGACTGTGAGAGGAAGCTACTATAATGTTAACGTAACCATGGTTACCCTTGACGATGAATATGAATGGAGTGTAAGAAAAGTGTCAACTTGAAGTTAAAGAGACAAAGCATGATACTTCATGATACATGATTCAGCTGATACTTCAAAATCTACAGTCAAACTTACATTAAAGGCCACCTCTGTATAAATGACACCTGCCTATAAAAGTCATTCAAACAGAATCTTTGATAACTATTTTTATAATGAATAAATATCTTTATAATGGCCACTGGTCAATTACGGCTACTTTTGCCTGTTCCCTTGACTGACCTTTATAGAAAATGCTGACTGTTTAGATAAGGCCGTAGCACTGCTACAGGGTCACAAAAATATCAGTATTCAAGCGAACAAAATGATTTCCTTGTGTCTCTTAAAATTAAATTGTATTTCGAGCAGTACTGTGTATGAGTGGTATGACACAAGAATAGTAATACGATATTTTTCTATTCATCATTATGATTTATTTAGTATTCTCTTATAATTACCATATACTGGCACTGACAATATATAATCATATGTGAAAACTTGTCTAATAACGGCTGTTCTAGGAATTGTATGTACAAGAACGGCTGTGCGGGGAGTATGAATTCCAATAACAAAAATGAAAAAATAAGAAAGAAACGTGTGATAACATAAGAAATAAGTAAATATTATTAACAACAACAAAGTTATATTTTTCAATGCCAAAAACATGCTCAAGACGGTCGTTTCCGTCAATAAGACTTCGTCATATGAGCTCGAATTGACTATAAATATTAATTTACGAAAGACAAAGATGTACCATACAAAGCCAATAAAAATTCTGAATGTGTTGTCAAATACGTCTAAAAGTAACCACTTTAAAAATGAATATCTTATTTTTGAGAAGTTTAGAATTTAAATGGTGCTATCTGAAAGAAATGTTAGTTTATATAAATAATCAGCTGGGAACAAACACCAGGTACTATATATATATATATATATATATATATATATATATATATATATATATATAGTAAAACCTGCTATAGCGGCCACCTCTATATGAGGATTACCTGTTTATAAAGGCCAGTTTTGAACCTGTGTATAAGGGTCACCTGCAAGTAAAGGCCAATATTTTCTGGTCCCTTGGGTGGCCCCTATATACACTGTATATATAAATTGGCAGTGTTACGTATGAAAGCCCATTTTAGTAAAAAATAAAACGAACAAGAAAAATATTTTTGCAATAGTGTTTTTACATTTATCTTTTTTTAATGCACCTGAAAGATCTGAATATAAGTGAAACGCTAGCGCAAAAGTATTTTTCTTGTTCGTTTTATCTTTAACTATAAATATATACTCAAACGTTAGACCAACAGTGACTGACTCAGTAGTTATACCTATTTTGAACAATACCAAAACATCGTTGCTGTCAATAAGACTTCAGTTGAGCTGATATATATATCCGAAAGACAAAGTGGTATAATACAAGGCCAAATAATAAATCTAAATGTATTGCCAAATCCGTCTTAGATTATCCACTGTAAAAATGAATATCTGACTTTTTTTTATAAATGGTGCTATCCGATATTATAAGCATTGAGCTAACGCGCTTTATGGAACATGCCTTTGTCCAGATGACATGCATAACCCCATGATTGGCTACTGAAACAACTGGACTCTTAAATAATGCACGATACTCGATTGGGATTACGGAGATAAACATGTGTGACATAATAATATAAATAATACATAGTTAAACCTATGGAGAGGGCGAAGACATTCATCAACAGTTTATCCCTTTGGGGATTCAGTCGTATTGCCCCCTGCCAGGGGCAACACGGCGGAATCACCAAAGGAATTAACATTCAGTGTTTTTATCACGTAAATGTCCCGTTCATTCACTCAAATTACCAGGATAATGGAGGCGCTTCGTGATCGGGTTCGATGTACATACCTTGTCGTTATGGCCTAGTCTCGGTCTACAAAACGTTTCTTAGTGTGGTGGTTTATTACTTCGTTTGCAATGCGCTTTTAAGTAATGACTTTGCATTTCCGACATTTTGTTTATGTCACGCGCAAATTCCCGATGTGAGCAAAATTTTTACCATTAGTAGTACGGGTCCCCGGATGTAGTAGGAATAAAAAATGTGAGCTTCTCTATAAATATGAGGGCTTCGCCCTCTATTATATACTAAAATTCATGTTCGCATCTTTGTGAAATTGACATTACAAATATGCATATTACTTACTCTGATACCACTGTCACTTTAGAAAATGTATTTTAAATTGGAGCTGAACTGATGAAGTCTGATTGACAGAAACGATCGTCTTGAGCATTATAACTTTGATGTTATGTTTAAAATATTTATAACGACTAGGTCGTTGCCTCTCCGCTGGACCGTTTGAGTCCCCGGTGGTATACATAAACCTAGTACCTGGTATTTCGATACCAGCTGATAATCTGATACTAAAGTAATATTTGGCACTGATAGCACATTTAAATTTCTAAATTCTTCTAATACTAGGGTAGCCGTCTTTTTACAGTTGTTACTCTTATACGTTTAGATTTATTATTTGACCTTGTCTGATACCACTTTCTCTTTAGAAAATCTATTTAAAATTTGAGCTCAACTGTTGAAGTCTAATATCGTCTTGAGCATTGTAACTTTGGTTTTATGTTTATAATATTTAAAAAAAAAAAACCATGAATATGAACAGTTTGTTTGTTTGTTTGTTTAACGTCCCACTCGAGAATATTTCACTCATATGGAGACGTCACCAAATGCCGGTGAAGGGCTTCAAATTTTGGCCTATGCTCGGCACTTACGGCCATTGAGCAGTAGGGTTCTTTAACGTGCCAACACCTACTGTGACACGGGACCTCCAGCTTTTACTGTCTCATCCGAAAGACAGGAAACCAACCTGTCGCCGGCGGGACTCGAACTCACGACCTCACGATCCAGAGTCGAGCGCGCTACCGACTGAGCCAGGCCGGCTCGAATATGAACAGTGAGATGCTCTATAATGTTTTGGTCATGTAGGTTGGATATTAAAGTAAAAACTTACCCAGCAAATAAGATTTGGCTTTCGATGAAAACTATTAGATGCTCTTCATTCAGATGTAGAACTTTGATGTACTTCCGCTTTTTCTTCGTCCCTAAAACTATCAATGAAATTTTCTGTAAATTGGATATTAGTGTGTATTTCCATTGAGAACACAATACCAAAGTTATAGTTTTGCAATAAAGACCAAAAGAAATTCCCCCAAAAATGGCGTTTCTGTTAAAAAGACTTCTGAGGAATTTTTAATTTTGGGGAATTTAGAATTTAAACAATGCAATACATTCTAAATATTACTTTAGTAAAAACAATAATCAGCTGGAACCGAAATACCGGGTACCGGGTTTATGTATACCCTAAGGGACCAACACCGCCCCCACGAGTGGCAACGATCTATCATAGTTTGTTATCATATAGTTGTAGTTTGATTAAATACTCACCAAAACCAAAGAATTGCCGATCTGTATGTATGAACTGTTATTAAATACATTAATTAAATTAGTTGTTCACGATTGGACTCTCTCTGATGATGAATACCTGTTACAACAGAGATACACACATTTTGAACTATCCAGAGAGATAATCAGATAAAAATCACGTGTATGATATTGTAACCATTTTAGCTAAAAGTCAGGTGACATGAATGTGAGATATTGTTTACTGTCCCCCAGAAATTCTGACGTGTTTTGTCCAGCATAATTTCCTGTTTCAGCTCAGTCTCACCCGGAAATTCAAGACTATTGCTTTTTATACGAGAAGTTGGCAGTTTTTATGGCGAAAAGTAGCCGGTTTTTAACATCCACTCGAACCCAGATATTTCAACTATTCGACAAACGCGCTAACACGACGGAACAATTATGCTTTCATGGTCATATTCAATTTTGATACAATACGAATACTTAAATTAATTACAAGAATATAAAATATCAATCATAATGAGACGGGGATGGAATGAACACAATAGTCTATGGTATATATATATATATATATATATATATATATATATATATATATATATATATATATATATATATATATATATATATATATATATATATATATTATCGATATGGTTTCCTGTGTACAGCAGCATCCATGACCGAGTGATTTGAGCATTGCACTTAAAACCATGAAGTCGCTCACCTCGCCTCAGCGCAGGTTTGAACCCCGCCGGAAGATAAGTTGTTCTGTGATTAAGTTTGCCAGTTTACTTGCGAAATGGCGGTGGTCTCCTCCTGTGTACTTTGTTACCAGGTTCAGACACCGCCATTAAACCTTGTAGCCACTATATAACTGACAAATTGTTGAGCGGAAACACCGCAAAAATATAGTTTGTGTGCATTTCTTTTAAATAGTAATATTATGTCTTATAGATGACACACAGTCAGGGAATTATTGAGAGCCCTCACGTGACAGGGCGACACAATCTCCAACATATGGAGCCCGGGCTCACTGATGCTAACGCCGTCGAAGTATGACTGGGCCAGGATCCTATACTAGGTTGTCGTTCGTGATATGGAACTATTCGAGGTGTTCCGAACACAAACATTAACGTAGCCTGGCTTTGCCTGGGATCCTGTTTCACTGATGCTAACGCTGTCAGTACAGCCAGGTGGAATACAATCACTTCGATTATCTGATTGGACAAATTTACCCTTTTCCGCCGCATTGAATTGTGAGATCAAATCATAACAAACATGGTACCCCCATTCTCAATCGATGTGATACGAGAATTTATACCGTATAAAACGCATGATGCATGCACTATTTGTATTCATTTGTTGTAGAAATACACAACAAGGATCCCACAGACATAAGCAAGTAGATTGTTTACTACAGTTTCAAGAATCTGGCGTGATTGCTTGTTTGAATACCGCTATTTCCTCAGTTTACTAATATGGGCATGCACATTTCTATATCCGGTATCTTGGTCACGTGATAATTTTCAGTCCTGTTTTGCGCTGATAACATGGTCACGTGGATTGTATTTTGCCTGGCCCTATCGACGAAGTAAGATTGGGCCAGGAACCCAGGATTATCATTATTATCAGCACAAATCAGGACTGAAAATTATCACGTGACCAAGACACCAGATGTCGAAAATGCGCATGTCCATATTAATAAACAGAGAAAATGGTGGTAACCATCTCGGTATTCAAACAGGCAATCACATCTGATTCTTGCAAATGTAATAAACAATCTACTTGCTTATGTATGTTTACATCATGCGTATAATACGCTGTAAATTTTCGTATCATCAGATAATCGATGTGATTGTATTCCACCTGGCTATACCGACAGTGGTAGCACAAGTTAGCCAGGATCCCCGGCTAACATTAACCAAAGATGTCAGATCACAGAAGACGCCGTTTTCACCTTCCTAGATTCTGGTAATTAAAGATGATTATGCATGTGGGTATAATAAACGATTCATTGCCCTGTTTAATGTCGCATTATCAATGCATAAATCATCATATATTACAAAAATAAATTGTATGTTTACATAATTATATGTATTAAAATTTATAGTACGTTTACGTTGATCAAAGTTTGTGCACTATATTTGCATAATCAAAGTTAAATAAGATAATCACGTGAAATCATAATGACCGAAAAACATTATCATATAACCTCATGATAAATCGTCAAGCGAACAGCCAATAAAAGATCAGACAACTCTATCTGTGTAACTGATGATAAATACCTAATGATCAATATGCATGTATTGAATATTGCAGATCAAGGTACACAGTGCACTGTTAAAATGCTATGGTCCCTCCACGACGATAGTAGGTTAATCTGACACACATGTCGTGTAATCGGTGAAATTAATGTTTGTTGTTTAACGTCCCACTTAAGAATCTTTCACACATATGGATACGTCACAATTGACAATATATATATATATATATATATATATATATATATATATATATATATATATATATATATATATAAATATATATATATATATATATATATAGTTATTTCGAAATCGGTAGTTTCGATTTACACGGTTGAATCGAGATCAAGCGCCGGTTCCAGTAATTTTCCTTTTATATTTTACTAAAAACAAGACCTGATACCTCGAGATCGGGAAAGTCGAAAAAACCGCTAATGTCGAAGTTATGTCGGCCCAATACTTGTCCAATTGAAAAACGTTAGGAACGAATCCTCGTCACAATTAGTACAGCTGCTATCGAACCGACAACTACTGTGACACGGGACCTCGGTTTTTACTGTCTCATCCGAAGGACAGATAAATGTTGTGTTACCTGGAGAAATATACTAGCGGAAAAAAGAAGTTTAGTAATTTTATCTATAGATTCATATACAAAATATTATGTTGCATTATGTATACCATTATCTAATATAATTCATTGTCTTTCAATTCAAACATCAAATTACGGATTATATCCATTTATATTGATACGAACAGCCACTGAAAGTAAGGGGGTGCAAAGAGTTTCACGAGTTTAATAGCGTGTATGACCGCCATTTGCACCGATGCATTCTTCACACCTACGACGCATTGAACGAATAAGGTTATGCAGAAATGCCTTGGGAATGTTCCGTCATATGCGTCCAGTGTAGCAGGGTGTTTAACTCTTGACGTAGACGTCGTTCCATTTCATCCCAAACATGTTCTATAGGCGATAAATCCGGGAACATCGCCAGCCAGGGTAGCACATTCACGTTTTGCTGCTGTAGATAGTCACTAACAACGCGTCCGGTGTGCGGTTGTGCGTCGTCCTGCTGCAGAATGACGTTACGCTGGTTGTTGTGAATGACTGGAATGACGTGCTGACAATCTCGTCACGGTAGCGTACGCCGGTTAAATTGCCCTCCACCATTACCAAAGGTTTCCTTCCATATGTTGTAATTCCACCCAGAGCATAAGGCTCCCTCTGTCGAATAACGCAGGCATTAATTTAAACGTTCTCCGCCACGACCGTCACTGCTGTCGAGATGAAATCTCGTCCGTATACAGAATTCTCTGTTATTGAAATGACGATGCCTCCTACACCACGCTAACCTCTCGCACCACGGCGAAGCCACAGCAAAACAGAACTGAAAGCAGGGCATCGAAGACAGATAATGACCTCTCGCAATCTGTTCTTTACGGTACGAGGACTTATCCGTCGATGCATAGGGATGCTTCTAGCGGTAAAAACAGCCGAGTAGAATCGATTACGCAAATGTGACATCCGTATATACGTATCTTGCCGACGTGACGTCACATGCGGGCGTCCTGATGGTGGGCGGTTCCGAACGGTTCCACTATTTCATTCAAATTTGGTGTATTTACATTCAGTGTTATTATTATTTGCCAAAATTGTTTTTTTATATTTTGAAGATATATAACCATGGTTTAGGAAAAAATTAAATACCATTGAAATATTTTCACCACTTTAGAAAATAAACAAGATGAAAAATTGGTAAATTTCACCATTTTGGCAATTTGCCATATCTAGGGGTATTTGAACAGGTATGAGTGAATATAGGGAAAATATTAACTCGGGTATTATCATATTTTGACAGTTAATGTATAGTTTTACAACATTATCTTACCAATAAAACTATAACATGATGTTAAACACCGATATTTTGTTAGCTAAAACTGCTGAACGTGCTTAATTTCCAGATGCATTATAACCATAAATGACTGTATATATAGGTGGCGCTCTATACAGAGACTCCCGTTGAATATTTTTAATAATATTTTGCACATAGAGTAGTTGTTGTCATGAACGTATCCTGTATACAAAATCTCAGCTCAATATGATGATATTGCTTTTGGACCCTATTGCATGTTTTTCTTGCAGATTGGCTCTTAACTTTTGCTAATTTACTGCTCATTAAAATACAATCTAATTAAATTAAAATTTAATTTAATCGCTCCCGCTTTTTGATATGTTGGTGTGGGGTCACGTGCGGATGACCTCTCGTAGGTGTGTAATGTTCGACCAATGAAAATACCACTATTGAATGGCAAAGTGATTTTGTGAAAAGGAAACCATCAGTGCACAACTTTCCATCTGAAAATCTTTGATGATTTGAACCTATCCATGGTTATGAAAATAATTATCTACTTCCGGAAATTGTGTGCTCAGTGTTGATTATAATGTTAAAAATGTTTACATCCCTTTGCCATTTGAAAACTGACAAGATCGTGGTAGTCGCTTTTTTTATTTAGAAAAACATTGCAATTGTAAACGAGTTCATTATACCGACCGTAACATTTGCGAATTGTTAAAATTAAATGCGATTCCTGTGACAACAATTTATCAGGACGTAGTTTGTCTAGTACATTGAATATCCATATGTGAAATATTGAAGTTTTAAATCATTGGTAACACTTATTAAACGTATCTGACACAAAATAAAGACACAAATGTGAACCGTGTTTGATCCATTAGTGTGAACCGTGAGATGACATTATAAAAAATAAACATAATTTGCCTATTCGAAATGCACTTTAAAGCACATTGATAGTAGAATGTTGTTGACAAGTACAGTATTGTTTAAAAAACATTTTCATTGTTAAACCATTTCAGCTACGATTGGTCTTCATGTATGTTATGTATCATGCTATTACCGGCGTATCTTATTAAAGACTCCTGAGTGAAATGGCAGTTGAATCTTTTGTTCGCCACAAGCAATAAAATTTCTGTTTATTTTGACGTGTGGCAAATGTTATGGATGAGAAGGAAAAACAGGTTATAATGTAACCATGAAATAAACACCAGGTGTCCTTAATCGTTAAAGATTCCGATGAAAACGAGGTTAAGTATCAATGGGGCATTAACTAGATGTCAGAAACTCCATGGTTAAAAGGAAAAAGAAGAAGAACCGTTGGATATCCTAATCTCCAAGTCCATCAAAGTACGATAAATACGGCCTCAACACGAGGAACAATTGCGAATCCCAAACGGGATGTCACCAGGTGTTCGGAAGGAGTCAGTTTCCCTTGGTAGCATGCCACATCCGTCGCATATGTTCCATGGAAATCTCTCGAGTTCTGTGAAAATATCATGCTCGGTGAAAAAGTTATCAGCTCCAAATCTAATTGGCGAAAGTGAGTCACTGTATAATATAATAAGTTCGTGTTCAAGAATACTATTGCAACAATGTAACTTGACAAATGTTTAGAGCTATACCGTAGCTGGTTATTGGTGCATGCTATCCTTTTTGTAATCCGTTTACATATATAAAAAAGTATTTTATGGCATTTTATATATACATTTAGTTTTATTTTCAAGGCAAGATTATGGGGAATCTTGAGCTTTCGACGATGTGCATTTGTTTAATCAAGAATCCGTACACACGTTTCCTAGGAGTCATTTGTCTTCTAGCTGCTTTTTTCTACATGTCAGATCCAAAAACTACTACCCGATATGATAAAGAACGGTTTTATTATCAATATAAGAGTAATGGACATCACGCTGAAGCAATGGGTGATGGAAGTAGGCAGGACAACTGCGTCAATGTGTATTTACTCATTTGTGTGGCCGTGAGACCGCACGAATCCAGACACAGAGAGGTCATCAGGAATACATGGGGAGACGTTTCACTGTACAACGGACAGGTGCGACTTATGTTTTTCCTTGGCAAAACTTTAAATCAAAGAGAAAACTATAGAATACGGAGTGAAAGTAACGAATTTCATGATATAGTTCAATATGACTTCATCGACACATATAGAAACCTCACTCTAAAGTCTTTGGCTATGCTGCAATGGACAACGTTACACTGTCCAAATACATCTTATGTTTTGAAAATTGACAGCGATGTGTTTCTTAATCTAGGGAATCTATTTAATTTACTAAAAACGAAAAGGTACAAAAAGTCAATCATTGGGAAGAAAATGTCACATCAAATCGTACATCGCGACAAGAAATCAAAACATTATATTCCAGTGGAAGATTTCAGGGGGACGTTCTATCCAGACTATATATCTGGGCCTGCTTATGTTATTTCTGGAGACATTGTTCGGGAACTTTTGTCCGTGTCTTTTAGCACACCGTTATTTTGGGTGGAAGATGTTTTTATCACTGGTATATGCAGAATAAAAATCCATGCCTCTGACGTTCACAATGCTGGTTTTATTTTAGAAAAACAGAAAGCAGGTGACTGTGTGTTTAAGTGTATTATAACTGGTCATTCATATAATCCTACTGAAATTAACACGATTTGGAAGGAATTCAACAAACCTGCAAAGTGTCGTTGTTAAAGTGAAGGCCAAAATAGATTAAAGTTTCCGATTTTTATTTCATGGTAAGAGAAAAGACTGAGATACACAAAACTGTCTGAACTTCTGTTATTGAGAAAGAACACAAGCATAAATACCGCACTTGCTATGTCGTTCCATGGTAAATAAGGAAGGAAAAAACTGAAGTACTATGATAAACTTACTGACATTGTGAATGAGAATGAAGAGACATTGATCTACCATATGAAATGCATATGAGGATCAACTACATTTATCAACTACATATATGTTTATTTTGTATCTAGCTGATTTATTTTGCGTTTAATCAGAATTTTCATCATTCTATTATGTCAAAGGGTTGATTGTGAGAATGGCTTGAGAAACCCAGATTTGACAATTTTCTCGAGCGATTTTCACAATATATATATATATATATATATATATATATATATATATATATATATATATATATATATATATATATATATATGTGTGTGTGTGTGTGTGTGTGTGTGTGTGTATGTGTGTGTGTGTGTGTGTATGAATTAAAAAAAAAAACCTTACAATTTGTATAAGAATACCACACTGGACATGACCTTATTTTCACAAAATATATAGGAATATAAGATTTGTTTTGCCCGTGTATAGCTATTATTGGTTATTGTTCATCTGGTACAAGTAGTAAAAGTAGAAAAAAAATTCATTGGTAAGCACAACTAATGCCCCTTTATGTACCACGCCTGCCCTGACACGGGAACTCGGTTTTACATTTTTAAAGTCTAATCTGAAGGACTCGTGATTTTCGCTGCGTCTGCCGAGCATTTTGGCAAAGGAACAGTCACTACTATTTCTAAGACTGAGGTCTTTGGTATGACCCAGTACCAGGCATCAATACTGGAACCTTCCGCTTGCGAGTCGTACACTCTACCACTAGACCATAACAAGCTCTACCATTTCTGTATCCTGATATATATTTACTTTACTTACACTTGGAAATACTGAGTCTAGCTTCAATTTTATGCAAGTTAAGTCTGACTAGACCCTTAGCTGAGATAATTTTATTTGTTTTTTTTTTGGGGGGGGGGGGGGAGGTGGGGGAGGCTGGTCCCAAGTACACTGCAACCAGGTCCTCTCCTATACCAATACAACTGGCCAAAAAAAAAACAAACAAATAAAAAGTGTGCAAGATCAAAGTTTTCTCAATGTTTTATTCATTTGCTTTGTTTCGTTAGACCAATATACATATATATAAGATATAAAAGTAATCAACAGTCACATCAAGCAATACATATAAATGATACATACAATTGACTCCACAATACTTAACCTGATACTGTATTGTTATTAAACTGACAGAGCAATCCACACATTTTTACTAAAATTATTAAAACTTAGAAATCATGATCCCATCTTTTCATATGGTTTACTCTTTGATCTGTTACTATCACATTTGCTTATTTTATTTGATTCATCCGTCTGGGCCGTCTCAAATGCTTTTCATTTTGTTACTTTTAAATTTAAAATTGATACAAACCCATGTGAAGCCGCATAAAGTTTGCAAAAGAAAAGGGGCTAGGACTCATAGGGCCCTAAAAGGGGCCAAAAAGGACTAATCCTATCGGACATGTCATCACCGGCGACGTTTCTATTGTTGAAACGTCCAAAATACCTCGAAGCCCGTTCCTTTAATTGACGACAGAATTTCAGTTTAGTCGAATTCTGTCGAAGATTATGCCAGACGATGGGCCAAACATGAAGACATGGAACCGGACACATTGTCTGAATGGATAAAAAGTATACGATGGTTAATAAAATCTCGTATTCGGAAACTTAAAGGAACTATGAAAACACGTTATCCCTCTGTACTTAGTGATCCAGAAGTGGTAATCAAGTTGGATAGATTACATGACCAATATGTACTGGTCCCAAAAGACAAAGCCTCAAGTAATATATTTTTTTATTTGTAAGGCACATTACTATAATTGTTTATTGGAAGAACTAGGGTTAAATACGAATTCTGGTAATCCTACATACAGACGTAGCCCACTTTCAAAGGACGAGATCCTTCAAAATCACGTGTCCGTATTACGTTCTTTTGATGTACCTACAACCGATACTGATTTTGAGCTACCATATTTATATTGGATACCTAAACTTCACAAAACGCCATATAAGCAGAGGTACATAGCAGGATCCAGCAAATGTTCTACCAAACCTTTATCTTTACTCCTTACCGAGATACTAACAGCCGTTAAGGAGAGACTTCAGAAGTACTGTACAATTGCTTATACCCGAAGCGGTCAGATGTGGATATTTAAAATTCTAAACAACTTTTAGAAAATTTGAAGGCACAAATTTTCTCAGATTCACAGTATCAAAACATACGACTTCTCTACTCTTTGCACAACAATTCCACATAAAAAATTAAGAGACTATTTAGCATCACTAAAAGTGGTACCCAGAAATTTAAATACCTAGTGATTGGTTATCATGATACTTATTTTGTCAAACACCACTCTGATTCTACACATAAATACATTGAAGTTGATATAAAAAAGATGCTGGAATTTCTAATAGACAATATAATTATAATGTTCCGAGACGTTGTCTTTCAACAAACTGTCGTCATTCCTATGGGAACCAATTGTGCTGCTTTATTGGCAGACCTGTTCCTTTATTCATATGATGCAGATTTCATTCAGAAACTGCTGAATCAAAAGAAGAAAAAGTTCTTTAATTTGACATTTAGATATATCGACGACGTTTGACGATTGACGACGATACAACAGAATCAAGCACAAACGCTTCATACTTAGACATTTTACTAACTATAGACACAGATGGGAATTTAACAACTAACCTATACGACAAACGCGACGACTTCGGCTTTCCCATCGTTGATTTTCACATTTAAGTAGTAATATCCCACACTTACCCGCATATGGAGTTCATATTTCACAAATGATCAGACATACCAGGGCGTGTTCAACATATGAACATTTCATATACAGAGGTAAATTGCTTACTGACAAATTATTGACACAGGAATATCGAAAACCGCGTTTGATGTCAACGTTCAGCAAATTTTACGGTCGGTAAAATAGTCTTGTTTGCGACTACTCGTTTGAATTACCTGTTCGATGGCGGTTGTTGAGACGTCTGTACCAATTATGACGAGGGTTCGTTCCTCACGTATTTTATTTTAATTTGACTGTGGACTCACGGGGTATGCTTACTCCTCCATGACACTTGATCCCTCCTCTTGATTTCAAGAGGTCCGTGTTTGTCCATTTTTACCAGATTTGTATCTATATCCTAATGATTCATACCATGGTATCTGAGACTTTTTATATTTGACAACATTTCAAGTTTATGGTCACAGGCACCTAAGTAAACAGAAAATATAAGTTTTATGCCAAAGTTTGGACATTTTTTATTTCATCTCAAGAACCAGTGAACCATTCTTAAGCACACTTGCCATTAAGCATCCCTATGTGAAGCCGAATAAAGTTCGTCTATTTTCTTCTCGCTTCTTTTCCCTTATCCGTATCGCCTTGACTTTCAAAATAATTGTTTAAATATAAATCAATCAATTTAGTTATCTTCTGTGTATTTATTGTATTGAAAAATAATTTACTTCATCGTTCTTGACGCTAATTTATTTTCTTGTAGCTTAAAAACGCTTCTTGTCGGTAATTAGTGACACCCTCAAATTCAAACACGAACGCTTTTTTCAACTATTGCGTTTTTTCTCTCTGTAAAACATGTTTATGGTTTGTGACAATAACGTATTTCAGGTTCTTTATAACCTTAAACAGGTTTGAGCATAAAAGACAGGCCTTATATTAGGCATTTACAATCCTTGACGTGCTCATGTTCTGACAGCGGACACTGAAACGTACATTGCTGTTGTAGGGATTATAAAATAATTTTTTTTTTTATGGACTGGACCTCTCGAGATTTGACCTTCAAACCTATGTTATATGGTAATTTGACCCTGGTGTTAGAATTATCATATAACATCGGCAATAATTAATTGATAAACGTGAAACTAACAAGATTTGTTTTTTTGTTTACGCCATACTCAACAATCTTTCAGTCATATGATGGCGTCCAGTTTTTATTGGTGGAGGAGAAAAGCCCCGATATAATTAAAAAAAAAAAAATTATCCTATATCTTTTGTCACCTTTTTTCTTTGGGTTTCAAGACCTCCGGGATCTTCCGCAAGAAAACTGGCAAACTTTATGAAAGGGAATAACTCACTTAATTCGAAATGACCCCTAGCGGGATTCGAAATCAGAGGTCGAAAAGTTCTGAAAACACGGCCTTGTGATTTAAAGCGCAATGATCTAACCACTCGGCCATGGAGGCCCCCTTAAATCATTGGTAACACTTTCAAACGTATCTGAATAAAATAAAGACACAAATGTGAACCGTCTTTTATACATAAAATTGATCCTTTAAGAGTGTAAACCGTGGGATGACATTTAAAAAATGAACATTATTTGCAAATTTGAAATGTACAGGGTTAAATCATTGTTAAAAAAAAATAAAGACACAAATGTTAACGTCTTTTATACATTTCGTTGTTAAAACATTTCAAATTTGAGCGATTGGTCATTCGTTGTTAAAACATGAATGAATGTAAAGTATCATATTATTACCGGCGTATCTTATTAAAGACTCTTGAGTGAAATGGCAGTTCAATCTCATGTTCGCCACAAGCAATAAAATTTCTGATTATTTTGGCAAGTGTCAAACGTTATGGTTGAGAAAGAATCTCGGTTATAATATACCCGAGGAATAAACATCAGGTGTCCGTAATTGTTAAATATTCCGATGAAAAAGAGGTAAAGTTCCAGTGGGACATGAACTCGCACTGACTAGAGGTCAGATACTTCATGGTTCATGAAGACTCAGTCAAGGAGATCGGTGGATCGTAATACAACATTGAAGTGCACGAAGATAAATTCCTCACATATATTTTTCATTAAATATCATTCAAATAGCCTTTTAAAAAGATAAACTTTTTTATATGTCTTCGGTATTTTGTACATTTTTGTATTTGAAAATATGAAGAAAAACAATAACTGAACTTTTGCTTATATTCAGTACCATGATATATGAGAAGTTCAAATGTCAAAATGATATTAAGTAAAAATGAAGGAGTAACAATTAATAATCGAGGCTCAAGTCCATTAGAACACGAGGAATTGGATGTGCAATGGTCTCAACATAAAGAACAATTGCGAATCCCAGACGGGATAGGACCAGGTGTCCGGAAGGAGTCAGCATCCTCTGTTGGCATGCCACATCCGTTGCGAATATTCCATGGACACCTTTCTAGTACGATGAACGGGTCAAATTCGGTGAAAAGGTCAAGTTTTGTGAAAATGTCAAGTTCGGTGAAAAGCACGATTGGCGAAAGGGAGTCACTGTTTGTGGCCGTTAGTCATGGACCCCTGAAAACAATGAACTATTCTGTAAATCAGTGACTTAGACCAGTCCAAATGTGTCTGTAGGGGTAAATTACATATTGCAGAGATATTAACATTATTGATAACCAGTGTTACTGTTCAACAAAATATCAATAAGTAAGTCGGGATTCACACCACTCACAAACGAAAACTTACGAATTATACGTGAATAACAGAACATGCAATATATAAAAATCACAAATATCAAATTATTAATCTTCATTTCTAAGACTGCTTGTGGCGATCTAGTGAAAGAGCGTTCGACTCGCAAGCGGAAGGTGCCGGGTTAGATTCTCGGACCGGGCATACCAAAGACTTGAAAAATGGTAGTAACTGTTCCTTCGCCAAGCGCTCGTCATACAAAGTTAAGATCACGAGTCTTTCGGATGAGACTGAAAACCGAGGTCACGTGTCGCGGAAGGCGTGGCATCAAAGAACCATCACTACTCTGTCAGTCCATAGCACAGGCCAATATTTGCAGCACGTCACCTTAACCTGGTGGCCTCGCCATAAAAGGGAACAATTCTTGGTGGATTGTAAAACAACAATCAAACAAGTCCTATTGCTAAGTTCTTAGAATTATATGTATGTTTTTTATTTACATCTTGCCAAGATTATTGTCAATTATATGGAGATGTCACCAGCTTTAGGTGAAGTGCCATACATTTTGACATGTGCTTTGGACTCATGCCAATGACATGATCGTTCTTTTACGTGCCACGCCTTCATTGACATGAGACCTTGGTTTTAAATGATAATCTTTTTGCTGATATTTAGAGGAATCCATTAAAAAACTAAATATAAACAAAAATTGGTAAAATGATAAATAACTTCGTGTTGGTCTCATAACCACAATTTAATTGCATTTATTCACTTTCGAGAAAACAAGGTAGAGAAGCAACGATTAAGGTTAAGCATCTCATCACTAAATTGTTTCATTAAAACAATTAATGCATGGGAGAATTGTCACCTAACCTATATCAGTAGAACCTCTTTGAACATCATTCGAATATGAATTTTTTTTTTTGTAAAGACAAACACAATACACGATGTTCTGCTCGCCTGGAAACAGCAAAGCCCAGTTTGTTATGATAGTGTTTAAGCCTAACTGATACAAATACAACTATGAACATTCACCGAAATAAAAGATAATTAATACGGGTGTAACAGTGTATATTGAAAATACCACTGTCTTTAGTGGTCTGTAGCATTGGAATGTTATAGAGTTCCTCTCTCTCTCTGTCTCTCTCTCTCTCTCTCTCTCTCTCTCTCTCTCTGTCTCTCTGTCTCTCTCTCTCTCTCTCTCTCTCTCTCTCTCTCTCTCTCTCTCTCTCTCTCTCTCTCTCTCTCTCTCTCTCTCTCTCTCTCTCTCTCTTGGTTTTCTTTGTACAGCGATAAATATGTTCAGAAAAGAGTAGCCGCAAACAAGACTATTATACCGACCGTTAAATTTGTGAAACGTTGCCATGAGGAGTGTATCCTCGTCACAATTGGTACAGACGTCTCAACAACCGGCTACGAAAATGCAACTCAATATTTAAACTATTGAAAGAGAGTAATGGCAAACAAGACTATTACACCGACCGTAAAATTTGCGGAACGTTGATATCAAACGCGGTTTTCGATATCCCTGTGTCAATAATTTGTCAGTGAGTAGTTTACATCTGTACATATAATGCTCATATGTTGAACACGCCCTGACATATCGGATCATTTGTGAAATATAAACTCCACATGCGGGTGACTGTGGGATATTACTACTTAAATGTGAAAATTTACGATGGGAAAGCCGAAATCGTCGCGTTTGTCGTATAGCTTAGTTGCCAATTTCCCGTCAGTGGCTATAGTAAGTAAAATGTCTAAGTATAATTTTATAACCACTATGCAAAAAAGTTCCAAGCTTTATAAGGGACGATATGTGCATTTCTATATTATATAGATTATACATCATATACCGGATATCGTACTTCCAGCTACATTACTGTTTTTTTTCCGATATAACAAGTTTTTACACAAATATCCGCAATAACATGGGAATTGAAGCCGTACATTTCTGGCTAAAAAGACATCTGGAATAGAATAATGGTAAGTTTCCGATACAATAGATCATTTTCGAGTTCTTATGAAATCCGTTTTTGGATCCGAATTTCTTTTGCATCGCTTCAACTTTGTTAGCCCTAGCTATTTCGGGTATGTGTATTTGTGTCGATCAAGAAATAAAATGCTCGATTTCATACAATAAATACAAATATCACAATATTCCATGTTTGGTATAGAGTGTAGATGTTAAATTAAATTTGTTTTTTACATAAATAGACTAGTGACAATAATTTGCCCTTCAGATATAACTGCATTTTATTTCCTGATCACTGCAAAGACACAATTCGGAAATCGCTAGGGCTAACGAAGTTGAATCGGCGTTAGAAAAATCCGGATCCAAAAACGGATTTCGTAAGAACTCGAAAATGGTCTATTCATTCTGGAGTAACTATGATTAGTACGTGAAAACAACCACTTTCAATTTGACAATTCCTACTACCTCCAGATATAAGGAACGGCAATGGGTACTAAAGTAGCCCCTACATATACACCCATGCCATGGGTTTCCTTGAGCAAAACGCTATGATGAACTGCCGAAAATCTTTCATGAACATTTTGAACTTTACATCAAGGAAAATTGGAAAAAATACTTCGACGACTGTTTCATTTTCTGGAATAAAAGTGAAGAAGACCTAGAAAGAGTTCAATTCCTTATAAATAATTTACACGATTCAATAAAATCCACAATGGATAAGAGTGATTAAGAACTCCCGTTTCTAGATATATTGATAAATAAGGATGGCGAAAATATCTGTAGTAGTTTTATATATGTTGTATTTTTAGTTTGGGGATTCCCCTTAGTTATTTGCACACGAGCTATTTTCTTTGTACAACCCCGGCCGGGTTCTACCAGTGATGTTAACCCGACCGGTATTGCCGCGTATATATACATAGGTTCACGACCTCACGGACAAGCACTTGATATACATTGTAGTACAAGTACAACGTCGACGTCATATGATATATACAGCACTTTCAGCAGCCGACATTTCTTCAGAAGTTCAGCTAATCACCTCAAATTAACAGTGTAATTATCTATTTATATTGGGGAATTCATTGAGTCTAACAATTTAACCTTTCGTTTCATACATTTTCGTTTGATAATAATGTTTATGCCTGTTTAAACTATGTAAAAATTCAAAGCTACTGGGATAGATCTACGTAGATCTTCAGTAGGAACTTGTAGTCTATTTCGATATCATTCGCTATTGTTATATTCTTCTTGGTTGTACAGTAATAAAATTATCTTTTAAACTTTTAAATAATCTTATTTGTATTTGTATCATAAATATATTCGAATTCGGGACTAACGGCACTCGATTATCAGTAAGACCCCGTTACATATCATTGCTGACCTATATTGTAATGAAACAGATACACGCAAGTATTTAGATTTCCGTTCTTGTCATCCGTCTCGTACCAAACGAAACACCCCGTTCAACATGGCATGACGGATATGTACTATTGTTACAAATGAGAATCCTCAAGCAAAGAGACTACAAGAACTCAAAATATATCCATGCAAAATTAGCCGAAAAATCTAATTAACTGCGGGATAGATAAAACAGAACAGCTCCCAGTGTCAACATTACGTAACAGTCGCAAAAAGGGCAAAACAACGACTCAAATTATATTCCAGTCGTTGTTACCCACAACCCAAGGAACCACAATATACTATATACTACAAAATTATTCTTCCAAAGTTTGGAACAATCGAAAAATATTAACAAATTATTTAACCAATCAAATAATTAATAGTCGACGACAGATACTGAACCTGAAAAAAACTATTAGCAAAAGCAAAATTCGCCTCAAAAGAAACAAATCGGGTTCAAAAGTGTGGTTATCCTCGTTGCAGAACAAGTGATTACATCGAAGAAAGGGGAAAATATAATTTTAAAAACTGGCAACACATTATGGGCAAATGCCACCATGATCTGTAAATCGCTAAATATCATATGTTGCGCAACATGTCCGACATGCGGGGAAAATTACATTGGAAAATCGGGAAACTAAACGCAAGAGTAAGAGTCCATAAACAACAAATTAATGACCCAAATGTCCGAAATACCACCTGCAGTGAACATTTTGGAATAATGACGATCTGGTAAATGTAAAAATAGATTATTTTACCAAAATCTACAACCCTAAACTTAACAGAAAATAATCGTTTTATAAATATAATTATGTAAGTGATAATTGCTACCGTCCGACGTCATCATGACGTCATTGAACAATCGTAATGGCGGCCATCTTTCGAAGTTTAAGGGCGGAAGTAAAAGAAAGGGAACGTTTATTGGTCATAGTGATTTAGCCTGGCTTACTGATCTGTTAAGAAACAATCACCAATTCCTTACGACAATAATATATATATATATATATATATATATATATATATATATATATATATATATATATATATATACTGAGAGTTATTCCCCCTTCATACAACTCTTGTCAAGTGAGGCGCAAGAATATTAATGATAACTCACATGACCCAGTCATTTGACATCGCATGGATAACAGAGATTCCCGTAGTTAGAGTATTTTCAAAAATCGAAGCGACCAAACAAAGAAAAAAATATGTAGAAGAGATATAGGATAAACTTTTTTTTAATTATATCATTTAAATATTTTTATTTTGACGATTGGTTGCTTTACAAATTCATTTTGAAATTCATGACCTAATATGGGACAGACTGTAAGCTGATTTATATGACAAAGTATTTCAGTTTACTTGCCGTAGACCGGTGGCCTCTTCCCGGGTACATCTTTACCGGGTTCTCTCCTTTATCATTAAAAATTGACCGCCACCATATAACTGAATAGTTGTTGAGTGTGGCGTAAAACTGAATTCAAAGTTCCAAAACATATTCCGAACCGCCGTGGGACCGATGGAAATGTTCAGATCTGACATAGTTATGATTGTATAGGCTTTATAGTTGAATAGAATAATCATAGTTATATGTCATATTCCATTATCAAACCCATATATTTCATTGATTACCATCTGCAATTGACCAAGTTAAAATGAGCTGTGATGAGAATAGTTTCTATTCTATGTGCAAAGCTTTTTTCCCCTTTATTGTATATGGTAGATCGGGATTTCAATGGCTGTTTATTATTTTAGAACTTAACTTTCAGCCATGCACTTCAGTGTCTAAATGAATAGAAGGTACCGGTCGTCATATCCCAAGGAACAGTTCTTCTGGGGACAATCCAACACGCGTATATATGAGGTAACTTCCGGCTCTACAGGTTCAAATCCCTTTCTTATTTCCCATACTTCACACAGTGACGCAGTAACCGTTGCCCCGCTGACTTTCCAGGAATAATAAGTCAATGACTTCCTGAAATGTCCATAGAAAAACCACAAAAAAAAAAATGTTCGTCTTACTGATATATATCACACAGTCAAGTCTTATTGCTAAATCGACACGTCACTGGATATTATCTCTATTAAGTTGTATATAATTTAACAAACTAAATGTAAAAGAAGACTTTTATAGTATATGTAAGGTACTTTCTTGATACATATCAACTAGTCTCGATTAAAATGAAAGTTACTGTAAAAGTTTTAAAAGCTTCTGCAAGTGCGCGATTCGGCGTTCGTTCTACACTTTAAAACCATTTTAAAACAGAAAATCGATGTAACCTTTTTAGAAATCGATACTTTTTGGTAAATTTAGATAGTATACATAGATACTTTGTATAGATTGTCAATTACGTCTATCAAATAATTTGACAGATGCAAGTTCGGCTACGAGCTCTGGATGAGGTCAATTCGGCTTGATGCCTAGTTCTTTAACTCCTAACCGTTTGTGCTGAATTGTGGTGTATTGTTTTCTAGAAAACGACGAAGAAAGTAAAATTATAGAGGGTGAAACTTGTCAACAAATAATTTATAACTCTTACTTATTATCATAAAATATATTATGAAATTGCAAAATCGTTCTTCATTTTGAATTAAATGACATTTTCCAATAATTTTCTCGAATTCAATAAATCGAATCTTTGCTTATGTATAATGGAATAAAGTAGTACCAACAATACGTTCAGTCGTAATATTAAAAGTAGTAATAATAAAGACGACGACAATGACTATGATGATGATGATTATATTAAAGGCCTGCTGCATATTCACAAGCAAAATAAACAAGTCGAATTAATTTTTGTACTGAAAGGGATACTTTTATAATTGATCTGACCAAAATTTTATTTTCGCGTCGCGTAAACCTATATTGTTTGTAATTACTTGATAACTTTGTAATTATTTTCAAATAATCCCATATACCAAAGTATTAATCCCATGAGATTGTGTGATCAGGTGAACATTGGAGAAACACGAACCTCTGATAATGCAGAGGTGGGATCAGGTGCCATGGAGGAATAGGTGACATCTCCATATGAGTGAAAAATTCTTGAGTGGGACGTTAAACAACAATACAAAGCAACCATTCTGGACTTTACCTTCTATTCACAAGAAGAGCTTCAATTAGATGTGATAACTTGTGCTCAGTCCAAATTACATGTAAAGCAATAAAATATGTTTAAACATAAATAAAAATATTCGAATAGGTGATATCACTTTACAACACGAATAAGTGATATCACTCATTCGAATAAGTGATATCACTCATTCGAATAAGTGATATCACTTATTCAAATTTGGAAACAGTAAAAACCTCATGCTCCCCATTTCTTCCATAAATGTAGATCTGCAGTGAATATCACTTGGCCTATATCTATGGAAGAACAAAGCGCAAAAAATGATATTACGGTATCGTGATAAAAGCGCAGCGCTGCAGAATCGGAATCATCTCCCGTGTCTGTTGTGGGATTTGGATGGATTTCAGCATTCAAAGTACACAGAGCCGCCGAAACCATACCGCCGACTCCTGCCATTTGGAACTAGATTTCCGCACAAAATTGTTTTAAAAGAGGTTGAACTTAAAACACCCTGTATATTTATTTGGACCAAATATGAAAAACAAATGACACAAGTCATATTTTTGTTAGACCCAGGAGTATACTTTATTTTTGTGTAGGGAACATTCATTGGCATTGATTCATAAGTGATATCACCTATTAAAATATGTGATATCACTTTACAAAACGAATAGGTGATATCACATAGTCAAATAACTGGTATCACTTATTCGAGTAGATGATATCACTCATTCATTTGAATAGGTGATATCACTCATTCGAATAGGTGATATCACTCATTCGTATAAGTGATATCACTTAAGAATTTATAAAAATGATATCACCTATTCGCATAAGTGATGTTACCTATTCGAATGAGAGAGAGAGAGAGAGAGAGAGAGAGCAAGAGAGAGAGAGAGAGAGAGAGAGAGAGAGAGAGAGAGAGAGAGAGAGAGATCCATTGAAATATTTCTGTCAGCGCTCTGACAAATTTATTTCCTAACGGAATTTCAAGAACCTTGATACAATAGTAATGGTAATATCTCGGAAGAGCTCGTGTTTCGTAACCCGTGCTCCCTTATTTACCGAGTTATTCGGGACATCGTAAAATCGCTTCGTTTAATCCAGCGCGATATTATGATATCACGATTCGATAGTATATCACGATACGACATTGCGAATTACTATATCACAGTACGATATTACGATGTCTCGAATCAGCCACCATAGTTAATGCCCTTTGTTTATTTCATTGAAATATTACTGTATATCAGCGCTCCAAAAAGGTTATTTCCCAAAGGAATATCATGAAACTTGATACAAAGATTTACCATGGTAACATCGTGGATGAATGTGCGTTTCGAAACCTGCACTCCCGTATTTACATAGTTATTTCCCTTTGTTTATTCCATTGAAATATTATTGTTAGCGCTCTAACAAGTTTTGTTTCTCAATATAAAAATCTCAGATACCAAAGTATAAATCAATAGGATGTCCAGGACATAGATACAAATCCGGTAAAAATGGACAAACACGGACCTCTGGAAACCAAGAGGTGGGATCAGGTGCCATGGAGGAGTAAGCATCCCCTGTTGACCGGTCACACCCGCCGTGAGTCCACAGTCAAGTCCAATGAAACACGTGAGGAGTGTATCCTCGTCACAATTGGTACAGACGTCTCAACAACCGCCAACGAAAAGGCAACTCAACATTTCACTTAGTCAAACAGAGTAGTCGCAAAGAAGACTTTTATACCGACCATAATATTTGCGGAACGTTGACATTAAACGCGGTTTTCGATATCCCTGTGTCAATAATTTGTCAGTGAGTAGTTTACCTCTGTATATGAAATCTTCATATGTTGTGCACGACCTGGCATATCGGATCATTTGTGAAATATAAACTCCATATGCAGGTGACTGAGGGATATTACTACTTAAATGTGGAAAATTTACGATGGGAAAGCCGAAATCGTCGCGTTTATCGTATAGCTTAGTTGCTAATTTCCCGTCTGTGTTTATATTAAGTAAAATGTCTAAGTATGAAGCGTGTGTACTTGATTCTGTTGTATCTTTAATTTCTAGTTCGCTGGGATATATCACATTGACATATGTATGAAAATTGTCATTATTAATTGACAAAACGTCGTCCATACATCTAAATATCAAATTAAAGGACACCGCTAACTTTTTCTTCTTTTGATTCAGCAGTTTCTGAATGAAGTCTGCTTCGTATGAATAAAGGAACAGGTCGGCCAATAAAGGGGCACAATTGGTTCCCATAGGAATGCCGACAGTTTGTTGAAAGACCACGTCTCCGAACATTACAAATATATTGTCTATTAGAAATTCCAGCATGTTTTTTATATCAACTTCAGTATACTTATGTGTAAAATCAGAGTGGTGTTTGACGAAATAAGTATCCTGATAGCCAATCACTAAACTGATACAAGAGTTTACCATCGTACTATATCGGACGAGTTTGCATTTGTTTTAACTTATTTTATTTAAAGAATTATTACCCTTGATTCCTTTTACTTATTTTTTGTGTTGGAGCTCTTTTGGCTTTATTTCCCAACGGAATTTAATGAAATATAAAAAATATAAAAATATAAAAAAATATAAAAAAACTAGCAACATTATTTTCAACAGCAGTTTATGTCCTGTTACGTTCAACAAAACTAGACACAAGTGGGTTGTATGACAAGATTTCGAACAACTGCTCGTTTATTTCACTCAGATTTCTTTGATGGTCTGGCAACTTCAATTTCTCCTGAATATTACGAGTTGCCCTTTACCTGTTGCCTTATCATGCAGTTTAGGAGTGACACCTTTTGGAAAGTGGTGCACTGTCATCAAAACCAGGTCTCCAGCCTTGAAATCTGGGGTTCTGGCTGTCATATCATACCTTTTTTTGTTTTGAGCTTGATGGAATTCATCATTCTCTCTGGCTATCTGGTGAACTGACTTCAAATTTGACAGTAGTTCTGTTAAATATTGTTTTGCCTCCTTTCCTACAGTTTCCTTTGGTTGTAAATTAACATCAAATGGTAAGTTCATCTCCTGTCCAAACATAAGTTGGAAGGGAGAGAACTCAGTCGAGTTTGCCGAGACAGACTTACGGAATGACATCATGATACCCGGAAGTACAAATGGCCATTTTTCCTGATCCTTATCACAATAGGCACGTAAGGATTGTGCTATTACACTATTCTGCCTTTCAACCATACCATTTGTTTGTGGGTGATAGGAACTGGTATGGAACTGAGAAATAGAGAAGATTTCACAGAGAGCATTGATTAGTTTGGACATGAAATTACGTCCCCTATCAGAAAAGAGAATAGACGGTGCACCAAACCTACAAAATATATTATCAAAGAGAACTCTGGCTACTTCCTTGGCATTTTGGGATTTTAATGGGAATGCTTCTGGCCAGCGAGTCCCAGCATCAATACATAAAAGGATATATTCATATCCATCCTGAGTTTTATGTATTGGCCCCAGAATATCTATCTGCCAACACTCAAACCTTTCTTTCCTGGGCATAGATGTCAGCGGTGGCTTTGTCGGGTTGTAATTCCTCTTGGCTCTTTGACATCTATCACAGGATTTGACATAGTCTACAATGTCCTGGTGCATCCTTGGCCAAAAATACTTTTGAATTAAGGAAGTTCTTACCTTTTCTATCCCCAGATGTCCACCCCCAGCAAGGCTGTCATGATAAGACATTAATGCATTCTTACGTAAAGACTGGGGTAGAGCGATCTGAAGGATAAATCGATCTTCTTTAGGTTGGCGCTTGCACCTTCGCTGAAATAAATGATAAAGTACACCATCGATAATGGTGTAGTGTTGAGCCTCAGCTACAACAGCTGCTCTATGCTTCTGGTCATCTGGTAACATCTGGTTCTCAAGATAATTAATAATGTATTGGAAGTCTGTACAGGTTTTCTGTAACTGAAACAAAGATTGTTTGTCTTCAAGTGCAGGTTGGAGTTTGTCTTCCTCTATGGTATATACTGGCGCTTCATCTGCATTGTAAAAGAAGTTAACTTGCACACCTACCTTTTCATCCGGGATCTCATTTGATTGGCTGGTATGTTGGCCAGTTATTTCTGAAGATATAGAATCACTTACCTCTTTGGGTTTCTCTGTTTCCTCTGGGTAAGGTACTCGACTTAAAGCGTCTGCTACTAGATTTGATTTTCCTGGCCTGTGAATAATGTCATAGTTGAACTCCTGTAGTTTTAGGGCCCAACGTTCCAGTCTCCCTGTGTGTTTTGCCGATTTTAGCCACACAAGAGCACGGTGATCAGTGTACACTGTAAATTTTGCACCTACTAAGTACGGTCGGTAGGCCTCTACCCCTTTAAGTACTGCCAGTAATTCCTTTTCTGCAGTGCTGTACTTCTTCTCCTCAGTCGTCAAAGCTTTGCCTCCATAAGCAATAACATGCTCTTGGCCATCCGTAGAGAGTTGACTGAGGTAGTAACCAATGGCCTTATTACTAGCATCACAAGTAAGTAGAAATGACTTAGTAGGATCAGGATAAGAGAGGATTGGAGCAGAAAGTAGAGCTTTCTTGAGAGTTTCAAAAGAATTTTGACAGTCAGCTGTCCAGCAAAAGGAGTTATCTTTCCGTAGTAGTGCATTGAGGGGTGTGGCTATTTTAGCATAATTATGAATAAAGCGTCTATAGTAGTTCGCCATACCCAGAAAGCTTCTGATTTGTTTTTGCGTCTTTGGAGTAGGAAATTCGCTAACAATTTTGGTTTTCTCAGAATCTACTTCTACTCCATGACGAGAAATCACGTGACCTAGAAATTTTAACTGCTTCACAGCAAAATGACACTTTGATGGCTGTAAAGTGAGACCAGCTTCCCTTAACTTTCTAAACACTTGTTCTAGATCATGCAAATGAGTGGCAAAGTCTGACGAGAAAATCAGAACATCATCAATATACACCAGGACAGATTTAAAATTCATGTCCCTGAGTACACCTGACATAAGGGTTTGAAAGGAAATGGGAGCATTCATCAACCCAAATGGCATACGTTTCCACTCAAACACACCATCCTGAGTGATAAATGCTGCCTTGTGCCTAGAACATGGACTCATTTCTACCTGCCAAAAGGCAGAGCGGAAGTCTAAATTTGTGAATATTTGGGCTTTAGCATCGCCAATGGCATCAAAAACAGTTTCCAAATGCGGCAATGGAAACGACATCGGCACAGTGATCTTATTCAAACGACGATAGTCACATGCAAAGCGGTATGAGCCATTTCGCTTCTTTACCAACACCACGGGTGAATGCCATTCAGAATTTGAAGGGGATATCACATCGTGTTTGAGCATCTCATCCACATGTGTCTTAATCTCCTTCGAAATCATAGGCGAAGTCCGGTAAAATTGTTGCCTGACCGGTCTAGCCCCAGGCAAAGTCTCAATCCTATGTTTATATAGGTTAGTTTTGCCCAGTTCAGACAAGTCAACAGAGAAAACATCACGGTGTGCATTTAAAAAGTTTTGAAGTTCACTCTTCTGACTCTCAGTCAAATCAGAATCTGACAAATCAAAAGAGAGGTCAGAAGAGGTTTGTTTTTGGTCAGAGTCCATGTTCACAGCATTTATAGTGGGACTAGTATCATCATCTAAGGGGATAACTGGGGATCCATGTATGTCTGTGACAGAAGCCAGTACTTGATGTGCCCTTATTCTAACATCACTATATGTGGGATTCATTATTTTTAAGTATGCTTTCCCTTGATCCACGGAGACTAAACATTTGGCAGCCATGACATGCTGGCTAAGAGTTAGAGATGGCAAGGGATCTAAAAGCACTTCTGTAACCCTCTCTTCTTATTACAAGTATCAATAAGTCAGTCGTGATCGTATAGATTTTATTTAGAGTTGCAGCATTGGTAACAAGTTACAGAGAGTATAATTGCGTCCTCTCTCACTCCCCAGTCTGGTCTGAATTACTTTTGAAACCTGATGTTTATATAGGATTATTAATTTTAACCAACGTAAAACACCAAAGTTCCAGAAGCTTCTATACATATTTGTGAACATACAATTGGAAGAATACTGGCGCTAATCTCATTCAAATCTGTCACAATCCAACCTTTAGTAACCCTTCTACCCCATCACTTTCAGTGCAATTTTAGTGCTTTATATTATTTAACATTATAATCAAAACTTGTTTAATAAAGCTGATGATGACAGATATTTGACCTTTTAACTTGCAGCTGCAATTGCTGCTGTAATTTGTAAAGGTGTTGACAACTTGTTTATCCCAAAACAGTATATTTAGATATTAATGTTGATTACAATTTAGAATTTGGAATTTCTATTATGTATTTTTCATAATCATGCCTAAATGACTGTCAACACTATGTATAGCCGAATTACAAAATCACTAAATTTAGCTGCCCGCATTTTCCCAAATATATGTATGTGCACATTATCTACTAATCCAAGGCACACCAATTTTACTATTCATTTAATTTCATAAAAGTATTATCTCCCGTACCTCATATTGTTACAAACGTCCCTATCCTCTGAAATTTTTACTAAATTGTAAAAATTTTCATTTATAGATACTTTTTATATTAATTATGATTTCCCCTTAAAACTTTATAAATTTCCCATTGGTGTGACCTGGATTACATAACATTTAAATCATAAAATGTCAATCATTCAATAATCATTTCTCAATAATTTGTGACCTGAACATAGAATCAATTTACTTCTTACTAAATCATGATCTGAATTAATGACATAACATTTCAATTAATCACCTTCCTATCAATTAAATCGTGACTTGGATAAGATCATTCAAGTAATCTTAAATAAATCGTAACCTGGATAAAATAGTCTTACTAAATCATGACCAGGATTCTTATCATTATTCTTGACTCGACTATAATCATTCATATTAAATCGTGACTTAGATATACATATACACATTGTGACCTGGATATATATTATCATCAACAAGTATAGTGATCTGGATACATGCACATAAAATTATATAATTAATGTTTATTTATAGTTCATCTTCATATCAAAGTTCATAATACATAGTTCAAAACAACTCGGATCCATATACACGGAATATCCTCCGCCTTGTTACTACACACGGAAAGTCCTCCGTCACGGAAAATCCTCCGTCTTATGCGCATTAATCTGTTCCCCAAAGAAAATGTCCTTCTTTAAATAAAATCTTTCCCGACTCCTTCTGGATTATTTTGTTTATATATATTCACATTTCACTGTGATTATCACTTGTATCACTTGTGTATTAATTTTCATTATTTCAATTCACCAACAGTTTTGTTGATCGGGTTTCTAGATTGAAACCAATTGGTCTCACCCATTTCGATATTTTCCATCGACGATCTCCCGTCGGCTAGTTTCCTTTGAATTACATCATCTGTTTCCTCCTTTTGATTCTGATACAGTTTATTTTCCATATTGTCTGTTCCGTTGTTACCGTTTTCAAATACCTCTGATGAACTCAAATCTGGATATGATTCTGTTGACTGTTTTCCATTGTTTTTGTGTTACTATTGCGTGTTTTTTGATCTGTTTTTATTTCACTTTTGTCTTGGCTGTTTTCTTTTCTGTGATCTTTGCTGCTACTGGTTTGATTGTTTTCAGTTATCAAGTCCATGTCATACTTGTCCTTAAAGTACATTTTGCATAGTTTTATGTCTGGATATGCATGTGGTTTTTGTCCGGTTTGAATGTCCTGGTTTTCATTATATATGCTTGCTGTTTTTATTGCTCGTTGACTAACACGATCTTGTATGTAATTAATAATGTCATTATCTGTAGTCCTTGTACTTGTAAGTGGCTGACTGTTTGATTCTGTTTCACTGTTTTTCTGGTGTGGTTGAGGGTTCTGGCCCATTGGAAGTCTTGGAATATTCAGAAGACTCAACTCCTCTCTTCCCCTATCACTTGACCATTTGTTATCTTTATTTTTCCTTTTGAGACAATGTCCGAAACACCTACACCTACATTTATTTTTAATTCTTTTCCTACATTTAAACATTATAATCATTAAAACTGGCATTATGGGTATCAAAAAGTATGTTCCGTATTTATACCAAAAACTGTCTTCTAGCATTGGTTGCATCTCTTCTAGTTTTAATTCATTTATCAAACTATCTAAGGTAATTTCCCTTTATTTGTTTGTTTGACTACTAATACTGGAATGTTTCTATTTCCCGTTACTTTTCCTATTGATTCTAAAACTACAAGTCCTGGGTCATCTAAAAGACATCCATCATTGATACTTGAGATTTCAAAATTTTCTTTATTTCTCCTGTTAAATGCTCTATTTGTCCTAACAAAACATATTGTCTTACTCTGTGGTCTTAATGTAGTTGTTTTTGATACTCTTACTATGGATGATATGTGAGTGTCATCTTCAAATTTGACATAGGTTCTCCCTATTCTTAAGCAACCTAAATCAAAGTATAATCTTACTCCATTTTGTCTTAACCAGTCCCTACCAAGGATAAAGTTTCTATTCAAACCATCGGTGACATTAAACTTGTGATTCATGGTCACTTTATTCATCGTAAATTTAATATTTACTGCACCTATAACTTTAAGTGATTGACCATTCACTGCCCTGAGATTTGGTTTTTCATTAATAACCTTAACCTTGATTGGAAGATTTTGTAAGCACTTTTTACTAATTAATGAAACTTCTGCTCCTGTATCTACTAAAGTCCTAAATTTCTGTTTTTGAATCCATAATACACATGAACTTGGATTTCCCGCCAATTGAATTTCAAATTTTTTATCTAATTTACTACTAGAGTTATCTACCTTACTTTTTTCTAATTTGCTACTACAGCTCCTCTTACTGGCTTCCTTATAAGAAGAGCCTACTAGTTTTCCTGTTCCCTTTGTTCCCTATACTGAGACCATTGTTGTCCTATTCGCTGGGTGGAGTTTTCTGAAGTTGGTTCATTTACTACAGGTGGTGCAGGGAGCGCTAATTGCTTATTTGACTGAGACGTATTATCTTGCATTGAGGGTGCCGGAAGTGCTAACATCTGAGGTGGCGCTGGTAATGCTAACATTTGATCATTTGGCTGAGAATGTTGATACGTAAATTGTGGAGGTCGCAGGTTGTAAGTTTGCCTATTTTGATAGGTATTATGTGCAAATTGCTGAGGTGGAGGATTGTAACTTTGATAGTTACTATAATTTGTTCTTCCCCTGCCACGATTAAATGGTGGTCCCTGATTATATTGCCAATATGGTACCCAATTGCGAGGGTTAATTTTTCGATTGGGGCAATTTCTTTTGAGGTGACCAATCATGTGACATACCCAACATTCTGCGCCTAACACCCAATCTGGTACTGATTGTTGGTTTTGCCTATTTTGACCTATTTGATTGTTTCTTTGAATTTGTCGTTTGTTGATTTTGTTGTTTATTTTTCTTAACAGCGTTTTTGAACTTAACTTGTTTATTTTTATCTATCGGAAATATTTGTACGTCATCATCACTGTCACTGTCACTGTCTGATTCGTCTGCGGCATTTACGTCAATGTTCTTTGGACAATTTTGAGTAGTATGACCTTTCCTCATGCAAGTTTTACATAATTTATTTCTTAAATGATCAACTTCCATTGGCTGAATGTCTCTATCATCTTTTTCTGTTTTTAATTTGAATACATTTTGTGAATCTAAAGCTAACGAAATTTGATCCCTAACGTTTTGTTCACGCGCTGCTATTTTGACAGCAGCGTCTAAAGTCGCTGGTTCTTCCCTAATTAATTTCATTTTCAGATAGTCAAATGTGAGACCCTTCCAAAAGATATCTATCAATTGTTGTTCAATTAAATCTTTTGTACTTTTGTTTTTTTCTTTGTTCTGATGTATAAACATCTTCAGATGCCTGAATTATTCTTTCGCCAAACATTTGAACTGATTCATCTGTTTTCTGTTGTAAATTTCGTAATTTTGTTAACGCCTGTCTCCTATTTGTTACTTCCCCGAACTTATCTTTTAAACATTTTCTTGAGGTCCCCCCAACTAGGTAAATTGTCGTTATTTTTCTGTTCAACTAAATATCTCCTAATGAAATCTGCCACTGCCCCTGAACATGTTACCAATGCTACACCCGGCATTTTCTGTATATCTAATTCTACTAAATTTGCATATCTTTCAATATCTGAAATCCACGCTTTGAAGTCTGCCGATTTGCCTGAGAAGTTTTTGATTACTTGGTGTATGGGTACTGCCATAGCACTAGCCATATTTGAAAATTGTCTAATTATTTTGTCAAACATTTGTTTGTCTTCACTATCATGTTTTAGATCCTAACCCCCCCCCCCTGATATCCTATAATACCCGCTACTTTCTGAATCACTACTGTGTTTATTTTCATTTTCCGTTTGTACTTTAGACTGATTTAAACTTCTTTGTTTAGCTTCATCTAATTCTTGATTAAACATATAATTTTCTATGTCCTCTAATTCTTTAGCCATATTACTTAATTTTACTATCTGCCATTTTTGTTAATTTCAAATATATTTTAGAGTTTTATTTTAAAATGTTAAATTTTATGTCTAACTAATTTTGTTAAAGTTTTAGTGATATTGCCAAAAATAAGTTTTAAGTTTTAGTTTTAATCAAAAATGAGTTTTTAGTTGTGTTTTAGAATATAGACTTTTGAAATATTTTAACTAACTAGTAAATGTTAAAGTTTTAGAATTTGTCAAAAAGGAAAATTTCACAAGTTATGGTCAAATAATAGTATACTAAGAGAAGTAAAAGTCTTACCTTTAATCCAGGTCTGAACAGCACCAAATCGATACGTGTAACCCTCTCTTCTTATTACAAGTATCAATAAGTCAGTCGTGATCGTATAGATTTTATTTAGAGTTGCAGCATTGGTAACAAGTTACAGAGAGTATAATTGCGTCCTCTCTCACTCCCCAGTCTGGTCTGAATTACTTTTGAAACCTTGATGTTTATATAGGATTATTAATTTTAACCAACGTAAAACACCAAAGTTCCAGAAGCTTCTATACATATTTGTGAACATACAATTGGAAGAATACTGGCGCTAATCTCATTCAAATCTGTCACAATCCAACCTTTAGTAACCCTTCTACTACCCCATCACTTTCAGTGCAATTTTAGTGCTTTATATTATTTAACATTATAATCAAAACTTGTTTAATAAAGCTGATGATGACAGATATTTGACCTTTTAACTTGCAGCTGCAATTGCTGCTGTAATTTGTAAAGGTGTTGACAACTTGTTTATCCAAAACAGTATATTTAGATATTAATGTTGATTACAATTTAGAATTTGGAATTTCTATTATGTATTTTCATAATCATGCCTAAATGACTGTCAACACTATGTATAGCCGAATTACAAAATCACTAAATTTAGCTGCCCGCATTTTCCCAAATATATGTATGTGCACATTATCTACTAATCCAAGGCACACCAATTTTACTATTCATTTAATTTCATAAAAGTATTATCTCCCGTACCTCATATTGTTACACTTCATCACCATTTTTACATCTTGAAATACTTACCGAGACCATTGTCTCAGAGCGTTTAGGAATAACGCAGGACTTAGTTGCTCGGGCTAAGCCAGTACTGGTTTCTAACAAACACACATGTGGTTCTTGGTTAGTAGCATTAATGTGCAGCAAGTTATTTTCATAATCAATGAATGCACAGTTCTTTTTCAAGAAGTCTAGACCTAAAATGAAAGAGTGATGAAGATCTTGAATGACATGAACGGGATGCTGAAATTTAGCCCCATCAATTTCTAATGTAGCATTAATCATGCCTAACACCCTAAGATAGGCCCCCGAGACACCTTTAATTTTATGGAATTTAGGTTCTAGGAGTGGCTGCCCTACATAAGTGGTAGTATCTAAAAATTGCTTGTTAACCACACAGATACTAGCACCTGTGTCTAACAGTGTTTTGATTTTCTGGTTGCCAAATTTCAAAGTAACTTTATTTTCTTCCAAGGAGGTAGCTAAACATACCTCTGCTTCATTGCCCTTATGCCTATCCTGAGACTGCTGCCCTGGGATAGGCGCGAGTCCCTATTGTGAATTGTTAAAATTTAGGGCGTGTTGCTGAGCTAACAGACGACGGTGACATGCCATGTAAGTATGTGATTTTCTTCCACAGTACTCACACTGGGCATCCCTACCTGGACAAGTTGTTTTATTAAAGCAGAACTTACCCCCACAGCGAAAACAAACATGGTCCTTGGCATTTGGGTCCTGTGTGTTCTGGGGTGGCTGGGGAGCTGCACTGTGTCCTCTGCCTCTGGGTCCCTGCGGTCCTGATTGTCTGCCCCAATTCTGATTTTGTCTGGACCACTGGTTCTGGTTGGACCCTTGGGGTGCACGTTGCCAATGTCCACTGGGCCGTCCATGGGTTCCTGGCTGGGTGTCTACAGCAGCTACGTCCCTGGGCATCTGTGCCAGCTTTTCGTCCATGGTCTGCACCACTGCATTTACAGCAGACTTGACCCCCTCGCTAATAGCTGCTGCAATACTGGTAGGCTCATTCCCTGGCTCAGTTACCGTCCCGGCTATGGCGCTTTCTGCTAAGGAGGCCTGTGCCCTCAACTGTTCCAGGGTCTTCGGGTTCTGGGGTATTACAATGACTCTCAGCCTTTCTGTGAGTCCTTCCCTTGCAAAGAAGGTGATTACATCCTCCCCCATCGTTGACTCCGCAGCCAGTTTCTGGACTCTGTACATATATTCGTCCACCTTCTCCATTGGCCGTTGCTTTATTTGTAGTAGGTTCGAGCAAATGGGCGTGCTCGGCTTGAACCTCTCGAATAAGGCCTGCCGGACAAGATCGAGGGTCCTCTTCTGCGCCTCGCTCAGATGAAGAAACCATTGCCTGGCCATTCCGGTAAGATAAAACTGAAGCAGTTCAATGGCTTTGGGTCCGGTTACCTCATGTAGTCCAATAAATGCGATGAAGGTCACCCACCATTGTGTGACCGGCGTGGTTCCATCATACTTCTCCAGGGGTGGGACAGGCGGTCTAATGGCTCCACCCTTTGGCATAGGCTGGGCATTTGCATTTGGCTGCGGATTTACATTGTTTCCAGTAACCTCCAACTCTTGGATGCGTTGTTGCATCTGTTTCATCTGGTCTACTTTATCAGAGTGAGCCTTTTTCAGCTCCTCTACCCGCTTCTGCAACTCGGTGTTATCCGTCTGTAACTGTTCAATGTGGGTTGGGGGCGCCATCCTATCTTTACTTCTTAAACTGTACATATACTGCCAACGAGTTAATTAGGGATTGCCCGGATTCTCCACCAATTGTCTACTGTCGTCGTGAGGATAAATGTGTCTGACGCAGTAGTTGCAGCACAACAACAAAATAGCCGAAGCTGTTGGTTGTGTGGCCTGTAAATAATTCAAGAAATCAAAATTAGTTGAAACGTCTGGTTTTATTTCTGGTCAGCATTGGAATGTATATAACAACAATAATATAATATATACAAAATGTATGTAAGGCATTCATCCCATAATAAAATATAAACAATAATATGATGCTTAATGAACAACTGTAAATAGCCCTATTACCTGAGCGAACTATACAGTTTTAATATCTTGGTAAAAAAAAAAAATATAATAATAATGAGTATTTGCTTTTGCCAAAAATAAATGTCCAACGTAGAATTATTTTAACTGATAAAAGAAAACTAAACGAACTGAGTAACTCTATTTATAAATATATATACATGTGCATGTAATGTTAAACTAAAATTCTTAACAACATAGCCTGGGAAAACCATTCTAAATATAACTGAAACTAATATGAAATTCTTCCAAAAATGCTTACAAGCGTTGAGATCCAAAAATCACCATCGTGTTGGGTAAATTAATCAAAATACAAACTGGCGGTTGTGACTCGCAGAAGAAACAAACATATCAAAATCTAGTTTTAGCTTTAGTTGGTATCCCGAACCCGACAAACATTATATTTCAATAATTTGTAAAAATAGGCTATTGCTATCAAATATTAATCTATTCCCCTAAACAAATCAAAATGACAAATTTAAAATCAAAACCTAAACACTAGCTGCTACTAGTTACTACTAAAGTAATACAATGTAATTACAAAATTAACATAACATAAAAATAATGAACACATGTATTATGTACGACTTATTTCGATATTTCAGAAAAATTACAAAGTAAAAACTTGTACTTAACATCACTCACAATAAAATACAAATATATTTCTGATTTTAACTTCTTTTTAAATGAAAAGTTTACTTGTTACCCTTAAAATATAAATGAAATATAAAATATAGTTACCTGTAAATAATTCAAGAAATCAAAATTAGTTGAAACGTCTGGTTTTATTTCTGGTCAGCATTGGAATGACCAGATCAGACGCGCACTTCTGATCGTGCGGGGTAACTATTTTTTTTTCAACTTTTCTGACTCACGAACCAATGAAAATACAAATTTCCTAGAATAAATGCGGAAGGAATATTCCGTCTTAAACTAAAATCTATATTGCGTATTTATTTCTAGAAGGCATGATGCGGCTATCACTTTCTACACGCGTGATCAGTGCTACCCGCGTCTGGGGACGCCAACCGATTATTTCGGGAGGAAATTCATTAATCCCTATATAATAGACTTAGAACACCTTATAATGTACTATCAATTAGCAATGTATATCTTAGCCGAAATCTGACAAAATTTGTGTGACACAACCATTTGTTAGATAAACATTTCCTCCGACAAGAAAGAAATGACAATCGAACTAAAGATTAAAAAGACAATTCACAAACAGAAAAATCATGCGAAAACAAATCAAGATGTCGAGATATTCTCACTGTCAAAAATTTACAATAGAGAGCTTAATAAAAAAAGACTTTAAAGCATACTTACAAAATATCTAAATTGTACAATGATATAAATAAAAATATTGTATATAATTTCACTTGATTTAAGTCCTAAAATTTGTTTTTTTAAATTTCATACTTATATTTTAGAAATTTATAGATTATTTATAATTATTATTTTAATCAATAATAATTTCCTCCTGACAATTGTAACTGAAAACCAGTTGAATGAAGCGAACCCTATCCAAACCCTAGCATGCAATAATAGACACACAACGGTTGTAGCAATTTCACATAGCACTGGATTTCGTACTAAGGGCGATAACACGGAGAATTCCGAATGAGTCGATTTTCGTTTTTTTGTTTGTTTATTCTTATTTAACGTCCCACTCAAGAATATTTCACTCATATGGAAACGTCAACAAATGATGTGAAGGGCTTCAAATTTTTGCCTATGCTCGGCACTGACGTACCGACACCTACTGTTACACGGGACCTCCAGTTTTTACTGTCTCATCCGAAAGACAGGAAACCAATTTGCCTCCGGCGGGACTCGAACTCACGACCTCACGATCAAGAGTCGAGCGCGCTACCGATTGAGCCAGGCCGGTTCTCGATTTTCGTCATACTGTTAATTTTCACTTTGTACTTCGACACGTGGAAAGGTATGTATACTTCTATAATACGTTGTGATAATTTTATACAATGCCAACTGTTTTCAAAGCATTAATATTTATAGGATCATATGACGCTAGGCTACTTCAAAAGATGTTTGATAACAACAGTAACACTGAAAATTTACTTTACAGATGAACTTTCTATCATTTATGGTTATTTTACTGTTATTTTTCTTGCACAACTGTTAGAATGAATGAAGATTTTTATGTTTGTTTAGCTTAATGAATGTTATATTTTTACGTTGTGTTATTTGAGGTATTTTTCAACACTTTAGGCAATCTTTTAAAGAATCTTGGTATCTTGATAGATCTCTGTTGGAGCTATAAACCTTTCACATTTTATACCTTGCTCTCCATATCCTTGGTAATACTGCTTCGAACCCATGATTTGTCAGTTGACTTGATATCAACAATCCGCAAATTTTACGGTCGGTAAAGTGACCTTTTTATCAAAACTATAACATTAAATTTGGTATTATGTTTATAATGTTTACAATTACTCTGTTTCACTATATGAAAAATTGAGTCACCTATTCAATAGAGGGTAATGAGTCGACTGTATCAATTGTGAGGAGGATTTATTCCTCATTTTCATTTGGACTTCACCGTGGACTCGGGGCAGGATATGTTTACTTCTCCATCGCACATGACCCCACGTCTGGATTTTCGGACGTCCGTGTTTGTTCAGTAGTCAACAGATATGTATATTATCTCCCGGACATCCGGGAGATTATTACTTTGTTATATGATATATTTATATCGTAAATTGTTTGAAGCTTTGACAAGATTAACTTTTATATAACTACCCAAAAGTGTTTTTGTTTTTTCAGAAAATTCCATACTCTTTTTACGTTTCAATCATTCCTGGGCCCACCAAATTTACTCAATACTCAAGTTCAACTTTTACATCATTATTTTGACAATGTTATCGTGTGTAAAACTTTTGGTTTGGGGTGATTAGGAAACAAATTATTATTTAACATTTTACTACTCAATTTAGCGTCACACTTATGATGTTCCTGTAAAAATGAATGAATACGTTGAGTACGGTACTCAAAATTTTAGTACGTACTAAACTATTTTAATACTTCAGAAGTTTTCTTCACACGAGCAATATTTTTTATCATTATTTACAATTGTGTACACCGTCAATATAAAAAAAACATGCCCAGTTACATTTTGCGTGTTTTAAGCTGAAATCATTAATAGGATGTTGAGCTTGAGTACTGAGTAAATCTGATGACTTCGGGCCCTGCAAGTAATTATTTCTCCCCCCCCCCCCAAAAAAAAAACCCCAAGCTGATACATGCCAAACTTTGTTTTCTGTCAGTGACATAGGTTTGTATGTCCGTGAACGCTTATTGGAAAGTTAATGCAATATATGCAACGGTGTACATAGTATTACAACATTATTTACAGTAGTTATACAAAATATCATTGTTTTAATCATTAACTCATTTGCCCCTGTACCCAGATTTGGACACACCCATTTCAAACTATGGTAAAATCAAGTCAGATTTCAGAAGTATATAATTTAGAATCTATAGCTACAATAAAAGGCCTATAAGATACAATCTTAACTTGTTCACTCCTGAATTATGACATTGGATCATACTATTAATGGATTTGGGTTAGTCTAAATGTGACCACAGGGGTTGATGAGATAAACCCTCTTGGGTTATTGTCAGCGTCCGTCAGTCCGTCTGTTTAAGGTTTTGTATGTGCTGCCCGTTGACTTTATAATGGTTTCACGGATAGTGGACAAGTAATGATTAGTTCTTGATGGATTTATAATTTATTTTCGCAAGATGGCAAGTAGCATGAACAATACAAATATGCATTTGATTTCAATTACCAAACGCCTATGACCCTTTCCATCATCCTTTGAAGCCCGACTATCTGAAAGCCATTGTTTGTAGCTGAAATATGAAAATAAAGTAACGAATCGTTCATAAAACATTACGTTTTAGATATTATTTACGGTCAATAGATTGGAAATTCACATCCAGTCAAATATTATACTGTAAATGGAAAAAATTGTAATATATTAAAAGAATGCTGTATTTAACTATAACATCGGAAATATGTTATTGTTGAGAAATTCAGGATTCGAAAATGTGTTTCCGTCCAGTCTTGTCACCATTGCGGTGTTATGATCGTGAATCTTATTGGTCAAACCATTTAGATGCAAACCAATCGATGGTTAGATTGGAAAGCACTTTAGCCAATACATGTCAGCCTTTAACGTATATCAGATTTCGAAATATTTATAACACATAGATATTGTTGAAATGTGGGAAAATCAACAACTTGCCAAAGAACATTCCTGTGTAGCCCCACCAATCCCAGCATCCATTTGGGTTTAATGCTGTTTTCACGGCTTGTGGATAAAGCATAATGACGTCATTGATTTCTGCGACTTCATTATAACCAGCATGCCTCACGTACGTGTCTCCAATGAACTGCCTTTTTAATGAAAAAAGTTAAAGGTTTATTTTACTGTATTAAAATTTGAGTTGAATTTTAAAGATGTTTTTCCGCATATTTAAAAAAATCCTTACCTTTTTTACTAGATCTACATAGTTTGATATCCAGTAACGAAAAAGAAATATACACAGGCTTTAACATTTTTAAAATTGGAGAGAATTGCTTGAAAAACTCAGTTAAGCACTTTTCCACTTGCAACTGATTTATTCAACCTTACTAATTGTATATACATACCACACTGGATCTGACATTGTCTTTACAAAATATACAGGAATATATCAATGTTTAGGCCTGTGTATAGCTATCATTTATTTTATTTTTGTACATCAAGTACAAATAGTAAAAATATGGAAAAATCGAACTAAACACATGATGTTATCAGATTGAGTTTAACATAGCTACACTGAAATTAAACGAGATCAATGAAAGTGGCCTAATGGACAGAGCATTGCGCTTTGAACCATGAAGTCTGTCACTTCCTATCAGCGCAGGTACAAGTCCTACTGGGCCCTAAGTTGTATCCGGGTTCTATCCTCCCCCATTAAAAACTGACCGCCACCATATATGACAAAAAACTTGTAAAACACAATTACAAATTCAAGAAAATGAAATTATGTCAAATGATGTCAATGGATCAAATGTTGTCTCTTTTTTTCCGTATGCATGTTTTTTTTTACTTTTTTTTGGTAAATATTTCGTAAAGATGTCGTCGTGTGGGACCATTATCCATGCAGTCATTAAATATATAATCAGTGTCAAAAACTCTTACCCCGACTGAATACGTTTTAACATAGAGTAAATCTTAAATGTTCGCAATTCGCTATATTCTATTCATTATCTATCTTGGAAATGAAACCGAATGTTTATGAACAACATTCTTGTGCGAAAGTCAACGAAGGAGTCAATTCACGTGTAGGGGTATTTCGCCAAAATTTTCAATACAGTGTCTTTGGTGATTTACGAGTGACGAGATGTACACACCCGATAACAATAATAGACAGTTCCAACGAAAATCAACAACAACAATAACCACTGCCATTAATTACTGCTAATCGAGATCAGAGGACAGCTTCATATATGAATGCAGAATTAAATAAAAATGGTTTCTTTGATGTAAACTTAAAAATAAAACAATTTCCGGGTTTGCTGGGACACGCAACAAAGGTGAGCTACTACATATTGTAAAGTGTAGTGCTCTAACCACTAGAATTCGGATTCCTCCTGCATGCTTGATATGTAGGTGTGATATATATATATATATCTGTGTGTGTGTGTGTGTGTGTGTGTGTGTGTGTGTGTGTGTGTGTGTGTGTGTTTGTGTGTGTGTGATCCACAAAGGTCCCCCGGGTCTAGTGCGTTTATGCATCAATTTGATTCTTAATTATGGACATTATAACGCATTGCCTAATATTTGAATATATATATATATATATATATATATATATATATATATATATATATATATATATATATATATATATATATCTGTGTGTGTGTGTGTGTGATCCACAAAGGTCCCCGGGTCTAGTGCTTTTATGCACCAATTTGCTTCTTAATCATGGACATTAAAACGCATTGCCTAATATTTGTTTCCCGTAATATGATTTTTTTATGAAAAAAAGAAATGATATTTAATAACATTTATGAAAGATAACATTTAAATATGGAGGAAATTGAATGGAGGTGATGTAATTCGTGTCTTCGGCCTCGGTCGATATTGTTTCGTACCCCATAAATTTTCTTATCAAACCAAAAATAGTGCAATAATTGTTTTATTAAATTTTAATTTAACAAACCATCGACCATTGAAAGAGATATGGCAAGTTCTCTCAATCTATCTGGTTTTTTTCTCATTTTTCCATGCACTCAGAGAAGTTGGCGTTAAATGAAAATCAGCTAAAAGAGTTCCATGACGTCATAGCAGTGCAATATGATCAATTAACCAGTTTACAGTGCGATTTCATTTAAGCGGTAGAACATATGATCGTCTCTGGACAAATTAAAATGCAAAATGTAAGGGGTGTCTTTGCGTTACCAGAAGAATATGATAATGATATATAATTTTATAATGATATATGATACGATATTGGTATACGAACTGATATAACATACCTTCCCATTTTACAGCCATGCAAGGCCACGTGAAGCTTACATTCTAAAAGAATATAATAAATATTTATTATGTAATAGTGTAACACTTATAATCAAATGAGATAAAAGTGAGTTTGTGTTTGTATTTCTATTTAGACAAGACACGTGTATTCATTTCCATAAAGGCAGGAAACGTCACTATATTATCTTAAAGCTGTCATTGTAACTTTTAAAGAAGTTAGTTTTAAATTCGAAAAAATATATAATGCTTTTGAAACACCCCCGATTCATTATTCCACAGGCCGACATTTTTGTTAAATATTATCAACAGAAATTGGCTCGCAATTCCGCTGTAAAAGGCGAGTCCGCAGAACTTGCTTCGACCGTTACTTCATACCTGTACTCCGAAAGCAAAACAATGGACAGATGACATGTAATCAAAACATACGCTACTCAAATCATAAACATTCCGCATTATTATTTTTTTACATTAAAGACTTCGATAAAGATACGTATTAAATAGATTTTATAATTAGTTTTAAATTCATTATTTTAGCTTCTGTAAAATGATATTCAATTTGAACGTAAATATAAATAAACTGCATCTTTTCGTTTTGTTGTTTAGATAGCGTCTCACATTCTGGTGAACTCGGCAATGTGATCAGGCGGGTTGCGCAATACTTTACCAAAGACAAGGTACCCCTTCTCAGATTTTAACAAAGATGACATCAAATAAACCTGATGAGAGATATTGCTCTGAAACATTGCTATAAAATTATTTTGAATGGATGCGAGTGGTGCCGTAAAACGAGTCGAGTGTTCGAATATGTATTTCCGAGTTGACCTTGGTTTGACTTGTCCTTGATTCGTTATTTCATAAGTGAGGACATTCATATTAAAGCAGGTGTTCTGAACTCTCATTTGTTTATAATTTCACGATTTTCCCATGGGAAATTTGGAATTATGTTTGATATTCTCATGTTTAAACTGATTAATTACATGCTTGTGAACTGTATATTAGCCGGCAAAATGTCCGGATAGAGTATATGAACTTTGTTGATATCAATATTTATTTTCGACATGCAGTTGAGTTATACTCAAATTTCTTTACTTCACACGTTTGTTCTATGCGACTGATTTTACAAACTCGCCTTTTATATCGGTTGTAGGGGATTGTTTCTATTCAGAAAACTAAACAAATATGGTTACCAATGGAAGTAAAACACTGGGTTGTTTCAAAAACAATTTTATTATTTTTTTTAAATAAATTGATTTAAAAGTTCAGATAACAGCTTTAATGACCTTTGAAGTTGCCACCCCACTGACGAGTCCAACTCTCTACTACGCATTTCCAGCATCTGGGATTTTTCTTTGTATAATTTGATACTTTACAAATTAACATAGTCATATTTTACAGTGGTTACTCTTAGACTAAGATTTAGAATTATGATTCGGGTTATTTTGGGGCATTATATGATACCACTTTTTTTTCTTGGAATCCTACATCTATCTAAGATTCGAGCTCAACTGATGAAGTCGTATTGACAGAAATGATCGTCTTGAACATTGTTTTGGCCTTTATACAAAACTATAACTTGCGTATTATGTTGAGAATAATTACAAGATAATTGACAACAATTTCAGAAAGTAAATGTTACGTGTGTGAGCGTTTACCTGTTGGATTGTCTTGTTTATATCTTCGTGCCAATTCGTTTACGTGTATTATTTCAATTTACTCTACATTGCTTCAAACCATTACAGACGATATACGAAATCCATTTAGAACAGCTACATATGCATACTTACTGTGATGTTTCTGTAGACAGCCACTCGGAACATAAATATATCCGGAGTCATCCATTCCATATGTTATAGGAGGTGCGAGATGAAAAAATTCGCTTTGGTCAAATAACATCAGCTATAATATAAAATCTCCATACATTGCATTGAACAGTATAAAATGTAAGCACACACACACACACACACACACACACACACACACACACACACACACACACACTATAAGGCCAAATAAAAAATCTTAATTCATTGCCAAATCTGTTTAAGAGTAACTACTGCGAAAGGAAGACTACTGTATGGTTGCTTTTATTCGCGGGGGGATTTAATGTCACTATATTCGCGGTCAAGCTCAATTCGGCGAATTTCAATATCCGTGAATAAAATACCTTACACTTATGAAGTATCAAAAAGACAATTTCTAACCAATCTTGTGCGAAATTTAATGCCCATGAATAAGATCCATTCAAAAATGTGAAATTTTCACCCCGTGAAATAAAACAATTAAACAGTATATTAGCTTTTGAATAATTTAGAATGTAAATGTTCTTATCAGTGCCAAATATTACTTTAGTATAAGGTTTTAACTGGTACCGAAATACCAAGTACTAAGTTTAAGTATACCCTCGGAAACTCAAACAGTCCACCAGCAGCTGCAACGACCTAGTGGTTATATATATATATATATCAGTGATTTAATCCAAAAGGTTTGAAATTTTACATTTAGGTATTAAAACAATGATTATTTCTATTGATTCAGAAAATGTGTGGTACCTACCCGACCACTGGCTATTGTTTCATGTGCTGGTTTCTGAAATTATAATAAATACAACAATGAATATTCGTATTCGTACATTAAACACTGTGGAATTATCAAATATGTTGTAAGGATTCGTGTTCAGACCATAATACTAACGACCCATGAAGACATATTCATAATAGAGAACATTTTTTTTCATCTTTTTCAATAATTTAGCTACGAAACAATAAATATTTTTTTAATACAATGGTGACTGGAAGTTTTCAAGCTAGGAGAACATTGCCCTTTCTTCGAATGAACTAGCACTTTCAATATAACAGCAACTCAAAATCCTTTTTAATTTGAATTCCATTCATACTCTGATGTTTTTGGATCTCAATACGCCTGTGTAATTTTAAGCGCGATGCTCTAGTGTAGTTTTAAGAGTGATTGTTTTGTGCAGTTTGAATTACTCTGTTGTCTTGTAGATTGAAGCCTGGTGGATTTAATTTTGAAGTTTGAAGTGTTAAATTCTTAGGTTAGATAAGTAGGAACGCAGTTATCGTGTAATGGTATATTTTGTAGTTTGAAGCGTGATGCTCTAGTGTAGTCTGAAGTGGGATTTTAAATGCAGTTGACATGGAATGGTCTCCTGTATTTCGAAGCGCAATCGTCTAGTTTTGGGTGAAGCGTGATGTCCTAGTGTTGATTGAATTATTTTGTAGCTAGAGTGGTTGTTTTAGTTTGAAGCGTGATGCTCAAGATTATTATGAAGCGCATTTCTCTAGTAACAAATAAAGCGTGATAACCCAGTGTGGCTTGAGGAGCAATGCAGTATTCAGCGAAATGTAGGGGACTCTAGTATGATTGAAAGCGCAGTTTACACTCTTACGCTCGTTGCCTTAATATGGTTTGAGGCGTGTCTGAAGCCCTAGTGTGGATTGATACACGATTTTCTATTGTATTTTCAAGCGTAATGCTTTCTTGTAGTCTGGGGTGCTGCTCTAGTATAATTTAAAGCGCGATCTTTTAAGCATTCGAATAATTACTTTAATTAATTACCAAATTCAAAACAATAGCCTTATCCGGCTTTTGGTAAAAAAAACCAAGCGATGAATTCAATAATAAAATTAGAAAGTTTTTCCGTTGCGACATTAAACCGTGTTCCTGTGTTCCTGTGCCATACATTCAATCGATGTTCTTAATAGAATAATAAAACATGAAGCTCGAATTAATCACCTCGTTATTTTTCAAACGGCGGGGTCTTAGCACGAAACCCCCTCTTTGCTGCATACGTTAACATTGTAAATCGTTCTAAAATCGTTCTGGTAGGAGTTAAACCATTTTATGGAAAGCGGGCAATGAATAAATACGAATAAAATTTATTTATTACATTTTTTATAGTTAAGTATAAGGATTTATCAATTAAATAAATTTTGATTTTTTTAAAGTATTACTTTTCATTGGTGACAAAATAATACTCAATGGAAAATCAATGCAACTGCTGTATTTTTCGCTGAGACAATCCAAATACATTTCAAGTTTTCGGACTACCTTTTCTTGTTTCATTAGAGTTATCTCTTTTGTGGAATAACTGAATAAAATGACATTTTGTTTTTTTCTAATAATATCGAGCTACCCAGTCATTTAGTTTTCAGGGCAATACGACGACTCGTATATCTTATATGAATTATTTACATTTCACGTGTCGAAGACTTGTAGACCCTACAAATGAACAGGTAACGAAATGTAACTGGAAAAATGCAATAAACAGAATATTTGCCAATTGCTTTTTGAAAAAAAACATGTGTATTCCATCGTTTGAGGCAGAAGAATATTTAACACTTATTCTATCTCACACGATGAAATACACAAGTTTTTCAAAAACAGTTGGCAAATATCCTCTCTATATACATTTACAACACAAATAATATACAGTGGAATTAGAACCTGAAAGTGTCCTCCATACAGGAAGTTCAAAATGTCATAGGCGGCGCTGTATCCACAGTTGTTCAGGTAATCGGAGGTTGAAAGCTTGTTGCAAGAACCCCCGTAATTCTCTGTCGGCTGTAAGATTAAAGGGGCATTAGCTGTGTTAACCAAAATATTATTCTACTTGTAATTGATGCACAATAACTAATAAGATCTATACGCCAGCAAACAAAATCTTATATTCCGATATATGTTGTGAAAATAATATAAGTTCAGATCCAGTGTGGTATGAATCGATTGCAAGTGAATAATTGCCAAATTGGGTTTCTCCAGCAATTTTCACAACATTCATGTATATAGGAATGTAAGAATGTTTATGCCTGTGTTTAATCTCTTCTTGTTATAGTATATCAATGTAAAGACAGTATATTTAAAAACACACACACACATCGCACAGCTAATGCCCCTTTTATGAAAAATTATAGACGGAAATCATTGCAAACAGTTATAATTGGTAAGTATTATTTTAAGATATATGATTGAATAGAAAAGAAAAATACAAACTTCTTATTAAAGGGTTGGTTCACCCTTTTGACAATTTCTTTTGTTGATTGGATTGTTGTTTGACGCTCAACTCAAAAATCTTTCACTCATATGGGGACGTCACCAATGCCGGTGAAGGGTTTCGAAGTTTGGCCTATGCTCGGCACTTACGGCCATTGAGCACAGAAGGTTCATTTGTAAAATAACGATCATGTTTCCCAAAATACTCTCTTGAGAATTTATAGAAACTACACTCACCATGGAATGTTCAGCATTCATGTTAAAAACCGTTTTGATGTTATTGCTATTGGAAATGAAGTGTTTGTAAAACCGCTCAATATTTGGTCCATTTCCGGTTAAGGGTTTCGAAGTTTGGCCTATGCTCGGTACTTACGGCCATTGAGCACAGAAGGTTCATTTGTAAAATAACGATCATGTTTCCCAAAATACTCTCTTGAGAATTTATAGAAACTACACTCACCATGGAATGTTCAGCATTCATGTTGAAAACCGTTTTGATGTTATTACTATTGGAAATGAAGTGTTTGTAAAACCGCTCAATATTTGGTCCATTTCCTTTAGAGAAATCAATGCACATCGTCATCTCTATGAAATACTACAAATGACTATAAAACGTATTCAGAAACACAAACATATACATATAGTGAAATTTTTATTTCGAAATCGGATAAGTGGTAATTCCGGATAAGTCATCGTAGAGTGGCGGACCTGGAGTTTTGGTTATCCCGAATTCTGGGTATTCCGAATCAATGTAGAACGATAATGAGAATCCACCATAACTATATATATATATATATACAACTTTCTTACTTTGTAGCAAGAAATATTTCAAATTTTCTAGATATCAAACATTCCTTTCAGACAAATAACATTACTATACTATACCAGGTCGGACAACGGAATCATTGGTGCCGTGAAATATATAAACCCTGTCGTTTCGGAGATGCGATGGTGAGTCTACAGTTCCGACAAATGCGCCAGAGCTGACCAGGCCCTCCATTACCCCGACTAGTTCACTGGATGGTGATGTCATGCAGGTGTTTGCTCCAGCAATTGTACCGCCGGAACAGGCAAATGGAACTGAAATGAAAATGTATATACTTATAAGTAACCTTTTCCCCCCTTTTAATCCGAAAATAATTTTTTTTTTTATCTTTAATGATAATAATAAATAACAAAACCATAAATATACGATGAATAGATCGTTATATTATCGCATATACATGTATACAAAACTGAACTTAGCATACGATCATTTAATTTGACAATCGCAATCAAATTTGCAAAACATATATATTAAAAAAAATAATACGCACAATCCCCTCTATGCTATCCTATTATAAACTTCCTCACCTCTTTCATCGCTAAAAATAAGCGCTCAGGAAAAAAAATTATTCTTATCACTTAAACATGTGTTCGATGGCAGTGTAGACCATTATCTCGGGCGAATCGAGCCTCATCTTAACTTAGGAATATACAGGTAATGATCATATAAATAAATAAAGTCATGCATTATTTCAGTGTTTATAAATGTTTTAGCTAGGAAAATGGAGATAATTCAAATTTTATGCAGGTAGAAGTTATTATTACAGTGAAAAGAACATATATGTTCATCCTACATAAGCATAGTTCTGCTACGTAAAAAATATCCTCTAAAAATTTCGAATTATTTTCTTGAAATCCAAAGACTCAAAACTTTGAAATAATTTTTCGACACTACGAGATATTTTCACAAGTGGCTTTAATATGCTTCCGTATTATTCTGCGTTTAAAAGTGATCTCTAACAGACTGTCGTATGATCAGTCATTTTTTTTAATTTTTTGTATATTTGTTGTGTAATTAATGATGACTTAAATATATAACTTCATTGAAACTCCCCATCTGCCACTAAAATGTAGCCAGAACCGGTGGTACCTATTAGAGTTTATCTTTAAATAGGGAGTCCAGTTACAATTCGCACTGCTTTTAATTGCAGTTTTTCACGTCTTTCGGCGTCTTGTATGGATATATTGACCCACACTTTGCTTGCATATTCACAAAATGGGTCTAATAAAAGTAAAGTTAATGTAAAGTAAATTCTACAGAGGAAGTCTTTTTAAAGGGTATGTTTTAACTTGCCTAAAACAGATATTAGCTTGGATGCTCTAGTTACTACATAGCCAACATTGGCACACCACTTTGCTTCACTAGAAAATATGCCACGCAGATGTTTATTGGTTGTAGATGGGGTCAAAATCTCACCATCAAATAGGAAAGATAAGTGGTCAGGAATGTCAAAATGAATTTGTAAAGCAACCAGTCGTCCAAATAAAAATATTAAACTGATATAATTAAAAAATAAAATTTATATCTTTTCTACACACTTTTTTCTTTGTTTTGTCTCTTTAATTTTTTAAAACACTCTTCCTACGAGAATATCTGTGTTATCCATGCGATGTCAAATAATTGGGTCATGTGAATAATCATTAATATTCTCGCGTCTCTCTTGACAATAAGAGTTATATGAAGGGGAATAACTCCCAATATCTATTATTGTCGTAAGGAATCAGTGAGCCAGGCTAAATCAATATGACCAATAAACGTTTCCTTCCTTTTACTTCCGCTCTCAAACTTCGAAAGATGGCCGCCATTACATATGGTAAAACTCCCGCAATTCATTTGAGTGCGAATATCAAGTACAAAGGGTATCAATTTTTATTAGTAATGGACATGGATTTTTAATTTAGTATGTATAGGATATAGCTACGTTAAATTTAAGAAGTAAGTTTCAACCATTTTATTTTAATCAGCCAAAACCAGCGGATAAAAAATATTTGGCACAGACTTTATCCTTTTTTGGGCCACTGATGAATGATATCAAGGTCAATGTTTTTTGGTCCTCAATCATTTTAATATCGTTAGATATATGTGAGTTAGAGGTGTCGTCTGCACATAGTCTCGTGAGTGCATGAAGTCCGTCTGGTAAGTCGTTAATGTACATTAAGAAGAGTAAGGGCCCAAGAACCGAACCTTGTAGGACCCCGACTCGAATTATCCCTAAAATGGATATGGATAAATTCATTTTCACTTGTTGGGTTTGACGTTAATGTAGTTGGTTATCCAAGCTAGTAAGTTGCCTAAAATTCCATATTTACTTATTCTATAAACAAGGCCCTTTAGCCAAACATGGCCAACGGTCACGGTTATGTTAGAGTAAGTTTGCATTAAAATGATTATAAATAAATTTAAATATCACTTGTTCAAACACTTTCCAATTCAACTCGATAGGGATATCGGACAGCAATTTGTTGGTCCTGATTTGTCGCCCTTTTAGATATCAATAACACATGTGCATGTTTTCACTGCTTTCGAAACTTCCCCCAAAGATAGAGATTTATCAAATACATGTATTATCGCCAAGGGTACAGATACCTCGCTGTTTATAGCTTTCAATAGTATGTGACTGAAGTCATCGGTTTCATTTGCCTTTTTGGGGGTGTAGGATATATATGATCATTAATATAATTACAAATGTTTTTTTTATACATTTTTCTTCATGTTGTCAATACATTCTAAATTTGTATCTCTATGTATAATAATTTTTTTTTTATATTTTCCATTTTGTGGTTTATTACTAACCTGTTTCTCATAGCGCTTCACTAAATTTTCGGTAAACGCAGCTAGTGCTCCTTTATACGTAAACTGCCGCTTTTGTTAGTATGTTTGTGATCAATATTGACAATGTTATATCATAATAATATTTTGAAATTTTGTAGGATTACATGTTCAGTAACGTTATCAAATTAAACAAAATCTAGTTAGTAGGGTATATTTAAGTCGTCTTGTATAATGATAAAACCACTATACATTTTCTACTTCACTGAGCAGAATTTAGTGTATTGATTCTGTATCATTTTAGTTATGACTTGAATACTAAGGAGATATATAAACTGCAGCAACAACACACAGAAAAGAAAAAAAAAGAAAGAAAGAAACGCGCACTGCGCCGAAATACTCCTAGGTTTAATATTGTTTGATTATGCTCTGCGCACTGCACATAGAACAAAGATAATTTTTATTCTACTTAATGAACGACGTCAAAATTACCTTAATTACTTGCAACTGTATGCATATTCTAAGTCACATTAGATTAACATTTTTAAAACTGTTTTGTTACTGATATCATTGAAGAAACAAAGAGTTCATCCTATACCTTTTCATCAGAGAGTTAAATTTGTTTGATTACTTCAATTTAACAAAATAGTTTTTTCTACGAGAATCTCTTCGTTAGCCTTATGACGGAAGTAAATTGGATTACGTAAGGCTTTATTATTTGTGTTTATTTATAAAGTGGAACAACTTTCAATGACTTCTTGTTTTTTTGTTTCATCATATCCATGCATAACAATAATAACCGAAATACTCGGGAAAATGGCTTGACGATTGACAAAGGAAAAAGTTTCGATTATTTCACTTTTACGAGTAAAATAATGACCACCGGACAAGGCTGTTCAGGGCTTCATATCCGTGGGAATAAATAACCGTAATATTTCAAATAAAACATGGCTTCATATCCGTGGGAATAAATAACCGTAATATTTCAAATAAAACATGGCTTCATATCCGTAGGGAATAAATAACCGTAATATTTCAAATAAAACATGGCTTCATATCCGTAGGGAATAAATAACCGTAATATTTCAAATAAAATATGGCTTCATATCCGTAGGGAATAAATAACCGTAATATTTCAAATAAAATATGGATAAATTACGCAGATATTCTAGAACACTGCTGTGTTAAAATGAAAAGGTTAGTGTCAACAGCAAAACATCACTAGCCAAGCTAAAATGAAATAGACTTTAATATACGTCAAATAAGTCTATACTCAAGAATAAAGAGATATTAGATAGTTTAAACTAAACACCAAAGTTATAGTATTGCACACAGGCCAACAAAATGCACAAGACGATCGTTTCTGTCAACAAAATTTGATCCGTTGAGGTCGAAAATACTTATCCAGGTATTGATGATTACTTCTTTCATATATATATATATATATATATATATATATATATATATATAATATATATATATATATATATATATATATATATATATATATATATATATATATATATATAGTATAATTACAATATATATATAGTGAATTACAATACACTTCATTCATGATAACTCCAAACACAATGTTAATGATTCATTAGACAATATTCATCTCCAAATTGCCTATAATTCACAGTATTTATTGTACGTGTTATTGTCATTTATTGATCTTGTTACGGTACGGAGATGCTTTTTTTTTTTAAAACAATGTAAATTTTAAATCAAATCCTAAAACTTTTTGTAAAAAAATGTTCCATATATATGTATAATGTATCAGATTTTGACAATTACCCAAACGTAAACTGTGTTTTATATACATAGTTTATCTTAAAACAGTGTATAGCGTATGATGTTAAACAAAATAGATATTATATATTTATGAATTTGCATATAAAGATTTTGTCCACGCACAATGGCGTTTATGTGGAGTGATAATCAGAGTTACAGTTTCGTGCCAAAATGAGAGATTGGTAGTGTTTTTGTGGAGTGTGAATTATCCCACCTCTGGCAAAATACTCGGATTTGATTGGTTTAGAAGGATAGGACATATTCTTGTATCAGATTACCTATACACCTGATATTAGTTTTGATATCACCTTGAGCAGCCCCTTGTGGATGATGTTACTTTTATCAAACGAGAGATGTAAACAAGCTTGGCAGACAAATCGAACAAGAAATAACTAAGGTTAGAACGGAGGTGAAAAAGGCAGGCCATCGTTGGGATAAATACGTGTGATACGAAATATAACGGCCTTGCCAAATACAACTTTTTTTTCATGGACCCAATATATTTCCGTATCACCCTGTGAAACACTATATAACTATTAATATCTTGTGTTCGGATCCCGCCATTAGGTTATATTTCAGACTTCTTGAAATTGATATTTTTCTAAATTTGGAATTAAACTTAGGAAACCAAAGTTTAAATAATCATCATGTCGGAGTTAAAATTGTATTTGTTACATTATAAAAAATCTCAGATACCAAAGTATAGGATGTCCAGGATACAGATACAAATCTGTTAAAAATGGACAAAGACGGACCTCCGGAAACCAAGAGGTGGGATCAGGTGCCATGGAGAAATAAGCACCACCTGTTGACCGGTCACACCTGCCGTGAGTTCACAGTCAGATCCAAATGAAATACGTGAGGAACGAATCCTCGTCACAATTGGTACAGACGTCTGAACAACCTCCAACGAAAATGCAACTAAACATTTCACTTAGTGAAACAGAGTAATCGCAAACAATCAAGACTATTATACCGACGCAAAATTTGCGGAACGTTGAGATGAAAATCGATTTTTGTTATCTCTGTGTCAATAATTTGTCATTGAGTAGTTTACATCTGTATATGAAATGTTCATATATTAAATTCGCCCTGGCATATCAAATCATTTGTGAAATATAAACGCCATATCTGGGTGTCTTAAATGTTCAAAATTTGCAATTAAAAAGCCGAAATCGTCGTGTTTGTCGTATAGCTTAGTTGTTAATTTCCCGTCAGTGTCAATAGTAAGTAAAATGTCTAAGTTCGAAGCACGTGTGCTTGATTCTGTTGTATCTTTAATCTTTAAATATGAGAAAATGATAAATAACCGTAATATTTTAGATAAAACATGGATAAATTACGCAAATATTCTAGAACACTGCTGTGTTAAAAGGAAAAAGTTAGTGTCAACGGCAAAAATCACTAGCCAAGCTAAAATGAAATAGACTTTAATATACGTCAAATAAGTCTATACTCAAGAATAAAGCGATATTGGATAGTTTAAACTAAATACCAAAGTTATAGTATTGCACACAGGCCAACACAATGCACAAGACGATCGTTTCTGTCAACAAAATTTGATCCGTTGAGGTCGAAAATACTTATCCAGGAATTGATGATTACTTCTTTCATATCTCATGTACTTACAGGTAGCTGTCCACTTTCAAAACGGAATGATTTCGACGTGAAATATGTTTATATATATATATATATATATATATATATATATATATATATATATATATATATATATATATATATATATATATATATATATATATTACAATACAATTCATTCATGATAACTCCAAACACAATGTTAATGATTCAATACACAATATTCATCTCCAAATTGCCTATAATTGACAGCATTTACTGTACGTGTTATTGTCATTTATTGATCTTGTTACGGTACGGAGGTACTATTTTTAAAACAATGTAAATTTTAAATCAAATCCTAAAACGTTTTTAAAAAAATGTTCCATATATATGTATAATGTATCAGATTTTGACAATTACCCAAACGTAAACTGTGTTTTATATACATAGTTTATCTTAAAACAGTGTATAGCGTATGATATTAAACAAAATAGATATTATATATTTATGAATTTGCATATAAAGATTTTGTCCACGCACAATGGCGTTTATGTGGAATGATAATCAGAGTTACAGTTTCGTCCACAATGAGAGACTGGAAGTGTTTTGGTGGAGTGTGAATTATCCCACCTCTGGCAAAATACTCGGATTTGATTGGTTTAGAAGGATAAGACATATTCTTGTATCAGATTACCTATACACCTGATATTAGTTTTGATATCACCCCTGAGCAGCCCCTTGTGGGTGATGTTACTTTTATCAAACGAGAGATGTAAACAAGCTTGGCAGACAAATCGAAGAAGAAATAACTAAGGTTAGAACGGAGGTGAACAAGGCAGGCCATCGGTGGGATAAATACGTGTGATACGGAAATATAACGGCCTTGCCCAATACAACTTTTTTTCATGGACCCAATTTATTTCAGTTTCACCCTGTAAAACACTATAGAACTATTAATATCTTGTGTTCGGATCCCGCCATTAGGTTATATTTCAGACTTCTTGAAATTGATATTTTTCTAAATTTGGAATTAAACTTAGGAAACCAAAGCTTAAATAATCATCATGTCGGAGTTAAAATTGTATTTGTTACATTATAAAAAATCTCAGATACCAAAGTATAGGATGTCCAGGATACAGATACAAATCTGTTAAAAATGGACAAAGACGGACCTCCGGAAACCAAGAGGTGGGATCAGGTGCCATGGAGAAATAAGCATCACCTGTTGACTGGTCACACCTGCCATGAGTTCACAGTCAGATCCAAATGAAATACGTGAGGAACGAATCCTCGTCACAATTGGTACAGACGTCTTAACAACCTCCAACGAAAATGCAACTCAACATTTCACTTGGTGAAACAGAGTAATCGCAAACAATCAAGACTATTATACCGACGCAAAATTTGCGGAACGTTGACATCAAACTCGATTTTTTATATCTCTGTGTCAATCATTTATCAGTATGTACTTTACATCTGTATATGAAATGTTCATATATTAAATTCGCCCTGGCATATCAAATCATTTGTGAAATATAAACGCCATATCTGGGTGTCTTAAATGTTCAAAATTTGCAATTAGAAAGCGTTTGTCGTATAGCTTAGTTGTTAATTTCCCGTCAGTGTCTATAGTAAGTAAAATGTCTAAGTTCGAAGCACGTGTGCTTGATTCTGTTGTATCTTTAATCTTTAAATATGAGAAAACCGAGAAAATATTGTTCCTATAAATAAAGTTTGTTTGAATGGTGTTTTACGCCACAATCTTTCAGTAATAGAGTGGCGACCAGTTCTTATGGTGGAGGAGAGAACCCGGGTACAATGTACAGGGGAAGAAACCACCGACCATCCGCAAGTAAACTGACAAACGTTCTCACAAAATTAGCTCGGGTTCAAGCGGAACTCGAACCACCACTTACTAGAGGTGAAGGATATTTGAAGCACGTCGCTCTAACCAAACGGCCTCGAAGATCGAGAATGAAAGAGCGTTGTAGATATACATTAAAATAAAGATAAATTTCCTTTTGGAATTCACCGTGGGTTGAAAAGAACAGACGCCTAAATTCTATTGACTGAATATATGGTGGTTAGAGATGGAAATGTTGAATACAAGGAAACTGTTTATGAATTTTTTTAACAAACTCAATCATAGACGAAGACAAGTTTTGGATTGACAACGATTTTCACAAACGAAAAAAAACAACAATAAAATCACTTCGTGTTTGTGACGTCAATTGAACTTCTATAGGAAAATAAAATAAAACATTGTTTAGATCATTTCAAAACTTTGTTTTATTCAAGTTGGCAATTTTGCTAAATTAAACATCTGATAAAATATTATTAGATGTTAATGATAATTTAAAATGTAGGCAAAATGTATGCATTAAAATACAAACAATTTTTACAATACGTTTAATGCATTAATTTCTGAGCAAATATTTGACCAATTTTGTCAACTCAACAAGAAAAAAAAACAATATAATTTCCATCCTTCAGTCATCAGAAAATACCATTTAAATTATATACATGTATGTATACATGCTAAACAGAATCTGTCATTCATAACACATCTATGGTACTCGTTATGGATTTTCCATTTTCCTCGCCAGACGGACGTGACTTGAATGGAAAATTAAAAAATTCGTATCATATATATATATATATATATATATATATATATATATATATATATATATATATATATATATATATATATATATATATATATATATGTTTACATTAACAATAGGGAGGGTGTAAATTTAGTCCGGTATATGTGCCACAGTGTATGTTCCGAGTCATTTATCTTTTCTACTGAACTTCAACTAATTTACTTGTATCTTGAATATTGTTTATTATATACATTATACATATTTTATGTATGAATTACTGACATCGGTTATGTATTGTATGTTTACAAGACGTTTCTAATGTTTTAATATGTATATATATATATATATATATATATATATATATATATATATATATATATATATATATATATATATATATATATATATATATATATATATATATATATATATATATATATATACCCCTTTTATGCCATAAAACGTACTGCCTACTTGATTTCTAACGCGTTTTATTTCTTTTGCTTGGTTATTAAATAACTAATCTAAGATTATGGTAAGAATAATGTTCAAACATCGAAGTTAAATGAATCGCGACATAAATTGGGACATGTCCTGGACGAGATTTACATTGCCCCTTGACAATCCTACCTCAGTTGAGAAAATTCTAAAGTCGCTTTATGGTCCGCGCGGTTTCTCTTTTTAGTCAGATGAGTAAATTCTTAACTTTTGACAATAAAATTTGTCTCAAAATTCTCCTTGTTGATGGTATCGGGCCCAGGTCTCCCAAGAAGTGTGGGTATTACTTGTGGATAAAATCCTTGCCATTCGATGGAGAAAAAAAACCAGTCGTTTAACTGGTCCACAACTTTACCGAAGTTGAGAAAATACTCATGATTTGAGTAAAATCTTGAAGTTCAGTAAAATAAATTGTCTGAAAAAAGTTTTATGACCCTGGAATTTGGAGCAAGTGCAGTTGATGCCAGGGCAGTCACTGCTGAATCACGGAAGACAAAAGGGTTTTGTAGTAGTAACCTAGCATATCATTTAGTAGAGTACTGTAGATTATTCGTGCATGCAATGTATTACATCTATCAAACATCAGTATATAAATCCTATCCTTACAGCATTACATGCTCGCATGTCTAGATGTGGCTATGGGAAATCTAAAATTTTCGTCTAAATGGTGTTATAGCTGTTTATTTAAAAATTCGTTCATTCGTTTCCTTTGTATCATGTTTCTAATAGGTGTTCTTTTCAAAATGGCCATTCAAACAAATACTACGGGGTATTATCAGGAACATTTACATTATCCATATGTATATAAGGAGCATTACACCAATATTGATGTCATGAGTGGTGACGGTAAACAAGACAAATGCAAGAATGTGTATTTACTTATTTGTGTTGCTGCAGTACCACACAAATTCGGACGCAGAAAAATAATCAGGGATACATGGGGTAATGTGTCAATGTACAACGGACAGGTGCGACTTGTGTTTTTTCTTGGCAAAACTTTGAATCAAAGAGTACAATATAGAATACAGAGGGAAAGTAACGAATATCATGATATTGTTCAATATGACTTTATCGACACATACAAAAACCTCACTCTAAAGTCTTTGGCTATGTTGCGATGGACAAATCTTTACTGTCCATATGTTTCTTATGTTTTAAAAATAGACAATGATGTGTTTCTAAATCTAGAGAATCTTATGCATTTACTGAAAACGGAAAGGTACAGGAAGTCAATCATAGGAATGAAACTGTCCAAAAAAGCCGTAACTCGCAACAAGAAATTAAAACATTATACTCCAGTGGAAGCTTACAGGAAAAAGTTCTATCCAGACTATATAGCCGGAGCTGCTTACGTTATATCCGGAGACATTGTTCAAGAACTATTGTTCGTGTCTTTTAGTATACCTCTATTTTGGTTGGAAGATGTTTACGTCAATGGTATGTGTAGAGAAAAAATCCATGCTTCTGCAGTGCATAATAGTGGTTTTACATATGCAGCACAAAAAGGAAATGACTGCGTGTTTAAGTGTACTATAACTCGTCATGGATATAATTCTACCATACTTAAAAAGATCTGGAATGAAATGAGTAGATCACGAACATGCCGTTGTTAATGTGAAGCCCGAAAAAGTATTAACGTTTTGGATAATTAATCTACGGTAAGGCAAAAAGATTGAAATACATACAAAACACTTTTCTACTTTTGTTGATAAGAAAGTCGAGAAACATATCTGCCACTCGTTGAAAATGTACGATAAGTTCTAATACTATTTTTGTTGTTGTTGTTTCCTCATTATATTTACTGATTAAATTAGAATATATTCTGTTCCAGTTGTTATATATTTTGCAGAGCACTGCACTGAATAACCGATAGTTTCCGAAGGGGTGAAGGCAGTCGTGCATAAGGTCAAGGACCGTTACCCGCTGTGAAGAGTGTGATAGCTTCGGTGTTGTTGGTGGTATGTATAAGAAGGTGTCACATTCTTTAGGTGAAGAACAAGCATCGAGTTGTGGTATGGACTAACATCAGTGCAGTGATGGTTCTTTTACATGCCTTTCCTTCGTGATACGCAACCTCGGTTTTAAGTCTCATCCGAAATACCTTTCACTTGACATTTTCATTGAACTAGAAAGGTTTCCATGGAACAATTGCGACAGGTGCGGAATGTCAGCGGGGAACACTTGAATTTCGATTATCAATTGTTACTTCTTCATTTTTACTTTGTATAACGAGCGTTTGTTAATTTGATATAACACAATTTGGTATGACCCGGTACGGGAATCCTATCCGGGGTCTTCTGCTTGCGACTTGAACGTTTCAAATAGACCAACGCCAAGTAAATCATAATAGTAAACAGTTGTATAAAATTAATATTCTTGTCTCCAAATCTTGATAATGGTATGGGTTTGAAACCGAAACCTGAAATGACCGACCCCAGGTTCACCTCATTAAATTCTTTAACAACTTGTTTAATCTGGCAAATGGCATTGTGCAATACGTTCTTCATTAGATATGACATACATATTTCGAGAGAAATTTATAAATTTCTACGGGATGTCACTAATGTATGTACAAAACCAGTGAAACATAGTAACTGTAAACCGTAAAATTTGCGGAATGTCGACATCAAGCGCGATTTTCGATATGCAGGTGATTGCGGGATATTATTGACTCAAATTGACGATTGGAAAGTCTTTTTTACATCACCTGAGACGAAGGCTCAAGTGAGCTCTTGTCATTACCCCCCCCCCCCCGTCCTTATTTTTTTTAAACATTTTCCACCTTTTCTCTGAAGGGAATTAGATGAAACTTGACAGGAAGCAAAAACTTAAGGTCCTCTACCAAATTTGACTAGATTGGCTCTGGTGTGGATCCATTTCGGGGCATTTATTAAAAAATATCAAAAGGTACCATTCTTTCAAAATCTTCTTCTCCAGAACCAGTGCATGGACTGAGAACCGGTGTTTTGAGTGGTCTACATGGATGTATGATTCAAGTTTGTACGTATTTCTGCTGAATTTAAATATTCATTTTTGACGCGTTATTTGAAGTCTTTTGAGACTTTGTCATTTTCATTCATTTTTAAATGATCAATTTGATTATGTTACTTTGTATTCACTATGATGCATACATTTCAATTGTTTAACTTTTATATAGGCGAAGAAATGGTTTTGTACAAGAAATGTTCTGAAATATAATTTTTTAAATATAAGTTTCTTAAAGCAGAGATATTTGTGTTACTTGGCCAGATCAGCCTGCATATTCATATTATAAACATACTACTAAACTTATAATGCTCAAGACGATATCGTTTCTTTCAATTAGACTTCATCAGTTGAGCTCCAATTTAAAAGTTATGTGTATTTTCTAAAGAGAAAGTGGTATTATACAAGGCCAAATAATATCTCTAAAGTATAGCCAAAATCCGTCTAAGAGTAACCACTGTTAAAAATGACTATCTTAGCTTTAGAAAAAAATTGAATTTAAATGATGTTAACAGTGCCAAATATTACTTTAGTATAAGATGAACAGCTGGTACCGAAATACCAGGTACTAGGTTATGTATACCATCTAAGTCTTCTTTCCACATTTGTAGATAGTTAGGTAAGAGACTGAGACCCCCAATTGCCAAAAAATAAAACAAGAATGAAAATAAACAAAACAAATAAAAAGAAAATAAATTAAGAAAAAGAAACCCCATTCGAAAAAGTTAATTCAAATTTTTTATCAAAATCAAACAGATGCAGAATCACTAAGGATATATAGTGAGATTCGTGTTTTGGAACTCACTTTTGACCTACTACTGTACATTTTCATTTGAATAAATGTGTGTGTGTGCGCGCGCGCGCGTGTGTGTGTCATGAAATCTATACTATCATAAAAGTTCTTTAAAGTACATGCAAGAAGAAACATTAACAGAGAAAAGTAAATATACATCATTTTATTTTATTTTATTTTTGCGAGCGAGAACTCTCGCGAAAATTGCAAATGAAAAAAATACTGTTTAAAGAAATCGAAATTGAGTGATTTTCTCTTTCAAATCAAACAGGGTTTTCAAAAGACGTGATTGTCTTGAGCATTTTATCTTTGGCATTATTTTAATAATATTTATAATGGTAATAAAGAAATTTGACCGGTGATCAAAACCATTTCAAATTAAGCGGGATTTCAACTTAGGTTCGTCTGCTTGTCACTTATAAATACATGTACTTGCATTTTATACAGAAAAGAAATCGACCCAATTTTAACCAATTTAGAAAGTAAATCTACAGACTTCCACATAATTGTGCAAAAGTTTGCAAGATTTCATGGAAAATATGATTCAGGTCGATTATTTTAAGTAAATTGATTTTACACAGAAAGCGATGGAAAAGTGAAAAAGTTAACATTACTTTTGGCACGTGAGTTGATGCTATCTTGTCCAAGTGAGTGATGTTGCGATCTTTGATTATCACTCCGACGCGCCTAATATCATATTTTATACGCAGTATCTATTTACCTGGTTAAAGAACGACATGATGTAAATATGTAAGTATAATTGACTTACAAACACACAAAAATATCCAGAATGTATGCTTAAAACGATCGTTTTTGTCAATAAAACCTCATATCAGCGGTGAAAACAGGTTAAAGTAGATGTTTAGTTCCGAAACTAAAATTATTATTAAAAGGCCAAAAGATAACTTAAAATTCTTAAAATTAAGGAGTTTAGAATTTTAACGGTGCTTTTCATTTCAAATATAACTTTAGAATACAAAAAAACAGATGACACTGAAATGCCAGATATTGGGTTTTTATATAATCACACACCCGGGGGTACCCAACGACCTATTAACGGTTGATCGGAAACGGCTCGGTGGTTTTTAATATTAAGAACTTAATACCTAATTTATATTTTATTTTGCAAAACGGGGGCTAACCAGAGGTATTGGATGATGTTATTTATCACTGACTGTCGTTTTTAAAATATTAGAACAAGATGTTATGTTGCCATAACGCTATTCTATCTGGTTATTGCGAATTATTTTATATATATATATATGCAGAGTTTAGCTTTGTCTATAAAATTGGATAAGTGCCTTTAGTACCCTTCGTATTTTGGTAGAAATATTTATCATATTTGGTAAAAAAGGAGAATTTAATCATTTTGTCGACTGAATTATTACAAGCTTTTCTAACCATTTTTATAGCTGATTTAAGTCCTTCATATTCAATAAAATTTGCAAATAAATTGTAATTATTTTTTAGATCATTAAATTCTATAAATGTTCCATCTTCTTTAATCAAGTCATTAATGAATAAAAATTTTTTTTCAAACCATCTTCTGTAAAAATTGTTTTCTTATTTATTTTTATATTATCATTGTAAAAGATAGGAGAGGAGAGAAACTGTTTTTCAGTTTCTATCTCCAATTTAGATATAAAAACACTCCATGAATAAAGGACATTTTTCCAAAATTTATTTTCCATATTTTTCATTGTTTCTAAATATAAAAATCTCAGATACCAAAGTATAAATCAATAGGATGTCCAGGACATAGATACAAATCCGGTAAAAATGGACAAACACGGACCTCTGGAAACCAAGAGGTGGGATCAGGTGCCATGGAGGAGTAAGCATCCCCTGTCGACCGGTCACACCCGCCATGAGTCCACAGTCAAGTCCAATGAAACACGTGAGGAGTGTATCCTCGTCACAATTGGTACAGACGTCTCAACAACCGCCAACGAAAAGGCAACTCAACATTTCACTTAGTGAAACAGAGAGTAGTCGCAAACAAGACTACCATACCGACCATAAAATTTGCGGAACGTTGACATTAAACGCGGTTTTCGATATCCCTGTGTCAATAATTTGTCAGTGAGTAGTTTACCTCTGTATATGAAATCTTCATATGTTGTGCACGCCCTGGCATATCGGATCATTTGTGAAATATAAACTCCATATGCACGTGAGTGAGGGATATTACTACTTAAATGTGGAAAATTTACGATGGGAAAGCCGAAATCGTCGCGTTTATCGTATAGCTTGGTAGCTAATTTCCCGTCTGTGTTGATATTAAGTAAAATGTCTAAGTATGAAGCGTGTGTACTTGATTCTGTTGTATCTTTAATTTCTAGTTCGCTGGGATATATCGCATTGACATATGTATGAAAATTGTCATTATTAATTGACAAAACGTCGTCGATATATATTTAAATGTCAAATTAAAGGACACCGCTAACTTTTTCTTCTTTTGATTCAGCAGTTTCTGAATGAAGTCTGCTTCGTATGAATAAAGGAACAGGTCGGCCAATAAAGGAGCACAATTGGTTCCCATAGGAATGCCGACAGTTTGTTGAAAGACCACGTCTCCGAACATTACAAATATATTGTCTATTAGAAATTCCAGCATGTTTTTTATATCAACTTCAGTATACTTATGTGTAGAATCAGAGTGGTGTTTGACGAAATAAGTATCCTGATAGCCAATCACTAGATATTTAAATTTTCGGGTACCACCTTTAGTGAAAAAGCAGTTGTCTAAAACATTTTGTCTTTAAAAACATATTATGTTTTGAAAATTCATCTTCCTATTTATTTTATATTCTGCCAATTTCTCTCAGTTTTTACTACTTTCTGAAACCATGTTGCCTTTAATGAATGAATAAAATCACCAATATCTATCATTTTTACCCTCCCATATCATAATCTTGTGTCATTTTAATTTTTTTTTAATCTATGTGTTGGACCACTCCATATGAAATTAAAAAATACTCTAAATCTTTAATCCATTTTTCTGATGGGTTTGGCAGTGCTAAAAACAGTGTATAAATTTTGATAAAAGTAAAGTTTCAATCACTGTTATTCTTCCTATGGGTGTAATGTTTCTTTTTTATCACGAGTAATTTAAATGATGTTGTGGCCCATTTCAGATTACATTCCGGACACAGACGTTCTTCACTATATTTTTGCTTTCTATCCAAATTACTTGTGTTTTAGCGATATTTAAGAGAATATATTCAGTTCATCCAGACTTTCTTTTACAGAAATTTCAATACCATTAGAGATGTGTCATCCGCGAACTGAGATATTTTATATTCACCCCCCTATTGAAATACCTTTAATATTTTTATTTTGGCGTATTTTCAATGATAAAATATCTGCACATAGGATAAAGACATAAAGTGATAATGGGTCACCTCCCTGATTAAAAGATGAAGTTATATTGGTGTAGAAGACCCTTACCAAGTTTTTAATTGAATTGCCAATTTTAAAAAAATCTTAAGTTCTTTGTATGAAATTCCAGGATATTGACCTTTTCAAAATCTATCAAAAAAAGTAAGCCTGGTATATTTTCTTCTTCTGTGTATTGTAGTATATCCATTATTAATCTTGTATATATATATATATATATATAATAATAATATAAAGTTTAAAACTATAAAATCTTGCTATATTTCATATCATGTCATAGTAACGTCTTCTTACGTCTATATCAAATCTTGTTCAACAGCAATACGTACCGATAAAACTGAAATAATTAAATGTCGAAAGTACGTTAAAGGTTGTATTCCTATATATATGGCACTTCTCAACTTATAAGGCCTTATAGAATATATCAAAGGCAATAGAATGAAATACTGTATTTGTATTTAAAACCAAACATTTATTATTTTCTCGAAGATTACCCTTCAGGTAATTTTGTTAATTTCAACGGCACACAAGCAAATATATATCTTCTTTAAGGAACGTTTCTTATAGCTAATATATATACATATATCTCTGTGTAGGTGTGTGTGTATGTGTGTGTGTGTGTTTAGGTGTGTGTGTGTGTTTGTCATACTATGTCTCTGTTTACAAACAAAATATTATTCGATTTTTTGTTGACCTTTCATGTACAGGGGTGAAAAAGGCAACAGTATAAGTTTGCTGATCTTCCCAAATCAAGATTTTCTGATCCATGTCGTTACTTATACACTTTGACAGATTACATTTCATATTTCACAGTCACTGGCGGTGACATCTGGCGCCGATTTAAAATTTCACTGATATTTTGTTAGACGCTTTTGATGGGTTCATTCAATGGTAGTTGCGGCCAGTGGAAACAATATACAGGCCAAAATCTGTCAAGATATACGAAGAACGAAGTGGATTAGAAAACTTTGACTTGTGAAGATGGAGTTTCATGTTTATTGTTCTGTTTATTGTTGATTAACATCCCACTTAAAAATCTTTCACTCATATGGAGACGTCACCAATCGCCGGTAAATGATTTCAAAATTGCAGTGAGCAATGAAGGTTCTTTGGCGTGCCGATACCTACTGTGACACGGGACCTCGATTTTTACTGTCTCATCCGAAGGTCAGGAAACCAACCTGCCGCTGGCTGGACTCTAACTCACGACCTCACGACCAAAAGTCGAGCGGGCTACTGACTGAGCCAAGTCGGGTCTGGAGTTCCATGTACTATGTAATGTATATACAAAACCATGTCTAAAAAGTCGAATAGCTTTGTTATCTGGACATAGTTTAGGTAGTTGTGATTTAAGTCGACTCATCTTCAAGTCATTACCAAAAGCAAATGCGAGACCTTGCACATGACTATCTATGAAAGATCATCTATGATAATTATTTCGTTTCTTTAAACCAAATTTTATTTTATCATTTGTTCTGTATGTTATTCAACTTCATAACAGATTACATGAATATTTCATATGTAACACGTATGATAAAGCCTAGTGGCGATTTGATTGGCAACCGTGCAGCAAACTGAACTACTTTTATTCACTACGTACGCAGACTTCCTTTTCTTGTAGGTTGGCAATGACGTCACTTTATTCATCTGTAGGTTGTCGATGGCGCCAAAGGGTGTTTGTGACGTTATATGAACGTAAATGAGGACAATAAAATATAATACGTCTAGATAATTTTAAAGTTTTGTTCAAGTCGGCAATTTTGCTAATTGCAACATCTGATAAAGTATGCTTAGATATAACTAATAATTCAAATTATAAGCTAAATGTATGTATTTAAATATAAGCAATATTTCCAATATGTTTTGTGCACTTATTTCTCCATAACTATTTTACCTTTTTGGAACAATTTGGTCAACTCGATAGATTCTCTTCCCCAGTCATCATAAAAATGCCGTTTATATTGCATATGTTTGATCATATAATAAAAAGAATCTGTCACGAGTTTCCATTCATATCACATTTATGATACGAGTTTTTGAATTTTCCATTTTGAGAGCCTCTGGATAGAAACTCGTGACAGATCCTATACTCAATAAATAGCATATTAAAATAAATGATAATAAATAATTAAAATATGGTAAAATGATTCAGAAAGATGTGTGGATAACTCATACTCGTATCTAAATTTAAAAGACAAATCTTTTTAAAAACCAGTATAGTAACTCGACGAAATAGAGTCAAAAAGGGATATATTGAAGTCAAAGGGTGATTATTTCATTTTCATTTTAAAAGAAGGGGTTTTAATGGTAATACGAATGGGAAAGATGATTAAAATCATTTAAAATAAAACTGGTCTTCAATGTAACAGGGTTCAATGTACCATTATTGATCAAGTATGCGGAGAGCCGTAAAAAGGACAATTTATGTATCATTGCGTTCAGTTGACACCATGACCGAGTAGTAAGAACATCGAGCTTTGAACCATGAAGTCCCTGTCGTTGTTGTTGTATTGTTGTTTAACGTCCAACTCGGCTGATTTTTGTGAGAAAGTTTGCCAGTTTACTTGCGGAAGGCCGGTGGTCTCTTTCCGGGTACATTGTAACCGGATTCTCCCCAACATCATTAAAACCTGTTCACCTTTATATAAGTGAATGATTGTTGAGTGAGGCGTTTAACTCAATTTAAAACAAAAACAAAATCATTGTGTTGATATCTAAGCATGCACATCGGGACAAACGTCGTTGTCGCATTAATTGAATTTGATCCCTTAGTTTCACATAATACCAACTTAGCAAAAATAATTCTCATGTTATTTTCAAATGATTTAAAATGTCCACAGATTTCTGGATGTATTCACCTGGAAGACTCAATAACTCCCTAGTAAACAGCTGTTTTATGAATCCCATTCCGTTGTTTCGATGTACCCTTCAATACCTTATTTAGTCAACATCATCTGTAACAATGTCTAACGATGCATCTCTACAACAACACTTACCCCCAGCAACAACCCCCGCACCCATTATTCTGCTAGAGTGAATAACGTGCAGCTGGGTTGCCATGCAAGCGCCTGAAGATATTCCGGAAACGGACACCTGGACATGGTCCACGTTATATGTCTCTAAAACGAAAAGTTGTATATACTCACTTTTTAAAATATAATAAACAATACCAAAGTTAAAGGTTTACATACGAGACCATAAAAATGCAGCTTAAGACGATCGTTTTTGTCAATTAGACTTCATCAGTTGAGCTCGAATTTAATATGAATGTATATCTCTGAAAGAAAAAGTGGTATCATACAAGAACAAAGAATGACTCTAAATGTGTTGCCAAATCCGTCTAAGATGTATTCACTGTAAAAATGAATTTCTTGTATTTTGAAAAGTTTAGAATTCAAATGGTGCTATCTGAGCGAAATACTTCTTTAATATAAAATAATCGACTGGAACTGGGCTGAACCCAATGGCTAATGAATACAATCTGTAAATGTGAATATATCTAAAGTTGTTAATTTTGAAAATTTGTTTAACCTAGATACAACATTTTGTTTGCGAGATGTATTTTTTATCGTATTGTATCACCATCACGCAGATGTCCATGTTTGCATAATACCTAATGTCATGTATTTTTGAATTTGTTAATTTCTAAGAAACTAAGAGAGTCAATAACAAAGACCAAGAGCTAAGCTGGCTTAGTCGGCAGTGCGCTCGACTCTTGATCGTGAAATCGAGTCCAGCCGGCGGCAGATCGGATTCTTGTCCTCCGGATGAGAGAGTAAGAACCGAGGTCACATGTAACAATAGGTGTCGACACGTTAAAGAACCCTCACTGCTCAATGACCGTAAGTGGCGAGCATAGGCCAAATTTTGAAGCCCTTCACCAGCATTGGTGACATCTCCATATGAGTGAAAGATTCTTGAGTGGGACGTTAAACAACAATGTAACCAACCAACAAAGTAAACAGCACAATATGAACGATGAACACCAGAAAAAGAATGACCTGTTGGATATACCGCATTGGATCAGGTGCATAGGAGGATCAATAATCCCCTTTTGTCAACTTCATTAAATAGCGTTGGTCAGAATCTATCAAGACGGTTAAAAAGTTTAACTTTCGAAAACTCAGCCAGTATATTTAAAATAGTGAAACATGGCTATAACAAACAAGTTATTATCCACAAACTGAAACGTGTGCATTGTTATATTATTCTATGATAATTCGAAACCAAGTAAATGATGATGATGATGATGATCATGATGATGATGATGATGATGATGATGATGATGATGATGATGATGATGATGATGATGACGACGACGACGACGACGATGATTATGAATGAATACTTTGTATCATGATTATTTGATACCAAGCGGCGTATTGCACCAGCACCTCGGTAACATTTGAGTAAAGAGTATTGTTTTTATTTCCTGAAAGCCACGATATGTACATGGTGGTTTCAAATTGTATTTTTATATTTCTCTTAACAAAATTCGCTTGGGTCTGAAATAATGGAGGTCAGTTCCGTATTTTCATGACTTCAAGTTATTAAAGGTTACTTAGTCATTTGAAATTTACATATCTAAATATATCCAACCATGTCAGATCTTAGTATAGAGATATAGACAGTAAGTTTGGCAATATATCAATGCATCACTGGTCAATGACACCTGTCAGTTAGAAAAAATATTTAAATAAAATAAATCGAATACTTAATGATTTTCTTATGATATTATAAACACAATACCAAAGTTATAATGATTCAGTGTGGAATGTTAGGAAATATGCTGAAAAAGTTTCTTTTGAATTGTCCAGATCATCATATCATGGTTGAAGGTCGCACCGCAATTCGAAAATTGAAACTTTAAAAAGCTCAGAAACTACAGAAATGTCAGTATATAATCGTTTGCGGATCTATAGGAAATAAACTGAAGAATACTTGTGTGAAGGTTCAGGCTCATTGGATCAAATTAAAAAATAAAAAAAATCAACTTAATATGGGTTTCAGAAACCGTTGAATCTTCATAAAGGTATATAAATGGTGGTCTTTCAAAAAAGATTTTATCAACACGACTTAGTTTTTTTTTAAATGTGGTCTTACACGACAGGTAGGTGGTTTTTCATAAGAGTGGTCTCTGAAGGCATGTACAACTGTATCCACAAATGCAAGGAATCAAAATGGGTGATTTTTCTGTCATAATGTTTAAAAACTAACCACAATGTAAACGTCAGTAACAGTGTTTTTTATTTGGCAACCGTGCCCGTTGGGGATACAATCTATCCTTCACACTTCGGTAGATCTTGATCAATATGAAGTGTATATATTTCGTTTTTTTAATATCATGAAACATCAAAATATACTAACGCGCGTCCATGAAAATATCATGTTTTTTTACTTTGCAACATAAAATACCTATCTGTTCGTAAATGAAATTATCTATCTGGAACAAGTATCAAAATATAAATTTTATTTATTTTACAACAATTATCAACATACATAAATTTCTCTTTATAGATTTTGATGTTGGAGTGATGGGGTAAAGGGACATTTTATGTTGGAGGGAACTAGAGTGCCATGATGTGTAGTAAGTGTGTTCACCATTGCTGTACCGAGATATCAACAGCAGCACTGCTCAGACATACACTTTGCTACCATGACACCATAGACAAATGTTTTAAGACCACACGCTGACAGTCGGACTCCGTGGCCGAGTGACTGTTTAGAGCACAGTCTCTAGTCAGCGCAGATTCGAGCCCCACTGGAACCTAAGCGGATTTAGTGGAAACGATTACCAGTTGCCTTGTGGAAGGCAGAAGGTCTCTTTCCGGTGACATTGTTCTCCCCCACTACTAGCCGCCAACATACAGCTGGATAATTGTTGAGTGTGACGTATTAACAAAACAAAGAGAAGCAAAAGATATATTTAGATATACTAATGCAGATACACTGATTTATTTCAATCATACTTGAAAAAATAAGTACATATACTGAAACGATGGGAAGAAGGGTAAATAATATGTAATACGTATTGTTGCTATACATCAACTTTTCCTTATGAATGTCAATGGGGGAAAACAATTTGGTCACTCTAGGACAGAGAAAGAATATGTTTTTATTAGTTATCGCCCAATCAAAGATAACACTATTGATATCAGCAAAATGGAATCAAGCCCGAGGTGGACGATTGAATTGAGATGATGAAACAGAGAAATGGACATCATTGCGACTTACTTTAATATCACAGGGGACGATCTCTTCAGTAAAAAAGATGACAGATCAAGAAAGGGAGGGTTCATTATACCATTTTGTTATACTTCTACCGATTTTTATTGATGCTAAAGTTAGCTAATTCCCTAAAAATAGCTTCAAATGACTATTTCCCTGTAAAAAGGATGTGGTAGTTGAGAGATTATTTCCCGAGGACGGGTCTTTTTGTATCAACTAATCAGTGAACATCACTGAACACACAAGTAAGAAAAATTACCGCTCCCAGGCTCGCGGAGTTTAACGTATGGGAACTACAGTAATTTCAAAGATGATCGCTGAAGCGAAATACACAAAAAATATTTAAATAGTCTGAGGCGACATCCTGAGTGTAATATTTGTTTCGTTATAATTAAACAGATAGATAACACCGTTGAGGAAGTTTCGAATTCCGTTTTATCAAGAGGTTGTAAGTTGTTGGAACTTAATGCCACACCAATTTGATTTTGTAGTTCGTTGGGAATTGCCGCAATTTATTTTCAGTAAATAAGAAAATAAAATATTTTTTTGGTTTTACCGCACCTTTTTACACAGTGCGCACGGGAATTGTTTTTCAAAATTCGGGTTTGGAATTCCCATTTTTTTTTCATGTGATTTGAATCATTAGCGATGTGTTTCCGGTTAGTACAAAGGCCATTTAGCCAGCTACTGACGAATAATCTGTACTGTATGTCATTTAAGTAATCAAACCAACACTTGTCTTAAGTATCCAACTCTCAACAGAAAAGATATTTATAGTATCAGAAAAGCTTATCTATGGATTTAGATCATGAATAATGGTAATCAACACGATTGAACTGCATAGATATATTACACTGTACAGTTGTTTATAATCCAAGTACTGTCTTTGTCTGCAACTAGCCCGGTGTATGCTGCTATGACTTTAGTATGTTGACAAATTATTTTCAGTGTTATTGGCCAATTTTTATGCGACTGAAAATTCGATACATTCAAAACATCTGATTCATGATTTTGGTATGTATACATGTACATATGGCTTCCACTGATAACAGATAAAGCCATTGTACTGTTAGCTTTACCAATATCTAAATAAAAATGTAATATTTTCAAATGATAAGCTAAAACTCTTTTTTCTCACACTTTTACATTTGCCTTCTGTGTGTGTATAGAGGTTTTTGTGGCCAATTTCACATGATTTTAGTGTCTCAGTTGAATTTGGAGAATACAGTGAAACCAACATGTATACTTTGTTGCCAGTTTATGAAAAAAGGTAAAGGTTACACTGGCTACCCCCAAAAGCCAGCCCTAAACATATTTCATGTAAATTTGATGTCATTTTACTTTTATTGCAGTCGTATTGCACTGTAGTTGTATACAGACAATTCGCTGGAACTACTTTTCTAATTGCGATTCATGTCATCCAAAAATAGTTGATAGCGTCGATAAAACGGAATTGTTTTTAAATATGTGCACAAATATAGATAAATGAGGGACGTGTAATAAATACAAAACCACACAAATGTTCTATCCATATCATCAGACTGCACTTGATCGTTGTAGCGGATGGATTCAACTCCAGCTACGCCCTCGTTTCATCATTCCACTACAATGATCGCGTGAAGTCTGATGATACGGATAGAAACATATGTGTATTTTTGTCTATATATTGCACCAGTCAACAATTTCGAGTGAAACATACATAAAAATACTATCTCTTATCAACGAAGTCAACCAAACAGCTACTTTTATACTGATGCATAGAAAAAATGGGATACTGTTATAACCTCTAATCATTATTCTTTTCATCCCTCCAGACCGCAATAGACTGGTCTTAAACAATAGAAAAGAATATACCACTCAGAAACTCAGGCGGTAAAAGGGTAACATACATGATTTTTTATTTCTCCCATATTCACATAGTTATAGTTATCCGTATAACTAGTGCAAAATGATTAGCCTGTCATCCACAGGGGGTTGGATGGCAAGCAAAACGCGTTATGACGTCACAATACAATTTATGACGTAGAACTTGTGGCGCCCAGAATGCAGTACATATTTATATCAGACATAATTCAGATATGCGTAGATCTATAAAGACATGTACATCATACGTCAATCTACAGAGACATATATTTAAGAAATGGGAGAAAAATAATCAACGCCTACATTGAGCCGAGGGTTTGTCATTCTAGAATCTTATCACGATGACTGAGATTCCTTTGTCATACCCTCAAGGTAGGGGTAAATTCTGTTAATCTTCGTCCAAGAATAGGACCGATTTGTTTGTCTCATTATTGTTTTACATCCTGTCATGAATTAGTTAATTATACGAATGTGTGCCATAAATTTTTACCAGTGCTATGTACTGACGTCAATGCAGAGATATCGTACACGCCTGCCCTTTTTCAGTCTCATCTTAAAGACCCCTGACTTTCTTTGATTATGCGTGACGAGGGAACAGTCAGAAGTCAACCATGGAGCCCGAGTTGTTCCTTTGAGAGTCGAAATGACAATGGATCTCTTGATACCATTGCACATCACTGTATATTTCCATGCTATGCGTGTACCCTGTATTTATCCACAGTGGAAGACCAACTCGGATAAGTTGATTTTTAGAAATATCAAACGCGGAATAAATCTATTAATCGGTCTATGCACGATGGACTTTCAATCTACAACATCACAGGGGTGAAAACTCCACACTTTCTGTTACCTACAGCACAATTAGAGGACTAAATGCGAATTGTCAATTTACACCTACCATTTACTGGTCCGCCATGTTTATTTTTCTCAACAGTGGGGTGAAAATTCGTAATGAGAACAGTACGTAACCCGGGTTAATGTCTCTGCGTTTGGATGAGCGTTGTTTCTCAATTTCAACACCTTCAGGAACACCGATTCTTTTCTGACACCCCGTGATATCAGAAAAGAATCGATGTCTCTGTTGGGGTTAAAATATCTTGGACGTTATGTGAACGAGGTACACCCATAATACACAGATAACTAAAGCATTTACTGCCAGAAAGCCGTAGGACAATGTGAAAATAAAGAGACTTTTTAGAACCCATATAAGGTGTCATGTAAACATGCCTCCACTACCGGCTAGTTACAGCACCATAGCTCCATAGGCAAATCCAAACATGCTGGTATACTTGTTGGTCAAAATTGATACAGTCATATCGAAAACAATTTTGAAAACACTCAGCGGAACATTATATGAACAGTGAATTATGGTATTTGCATACGAAGCAATTGTATGGGTTTCAAATTCTGTGAAATGCTCACGCTATTCTTTCCTTGCAATCGACAATGAAATTCACACGTAAAATTTGTATTATGTGAAATGTCCTCCAACAAAAATTATCCTGTTGAAGGTCAATGATTTACCTCAGCGTAAACTTTTGTTTTAATTTGGCTTGATTTGGCTTAACGGGCAGCGTGACTAGATTAAGCCCTTGCCACTCGTCCTTTTGAGAAATGTTAAGGGTGTGTCTGTGAGTCTGTACTTCAATGGTCCGTATTTCCAACGGCTTTCTAAGTGTCACTACACATATGCAATCCGACGAAGGAATCGATTTGCACATTTTAGAAACATTTAACCCCCATCTAGGCATAGAGCAATACGGACAGGCGACGAAAATTCACCTCCGAAAATCGGGCATGAATGAGGATCGAGACAGATACCTTCATTTTGGAGATCAGCTAATCTGTCCATTTTAAACTTATGCATTTGCATTTATTAAACCTATTTAAAACAGTCAAAAAGTAAGACTCTTCTCTTTTCCTTCACGGTATTTATTCAGTTTTTATCTGGAACACATTAAGCGCCAGTGATGGTATAATGAGGAACAATAACTAGCTAGGACCAGTAGCCGACAATTGCATTATTTCGGCTATATAGAATACGAGTTTGTGATATATACTAGCGGAAAAAACTGTATATTTAAAAGTGAAATAAAAATATATAAACGTATTTTTTATCGCTCTTTATTCTTAAAGGCATAGTTTCATATATACGAAACGCGTGTTTGAGTACCCAATTTGTTAAATATCGCGTTCGATTAGTCTTGATGGCCACAGCACGCTTTTCTTGAGTTTCGAGCCTAAGCGACACGTGGTTAGTAATCGATTAGAATTTCTTGCATTCATTGACAGTATTGAATGTATTGAAACAGAAAGGCATTGATTTTTGGAATAAAATTTTGATTGACTGATGCCTCGCATGATTGAAAATGATCGTTTGCGTGATATTGGGATGCTGAAAGCTGGGATGTCTCAAAGCAATGTGGCAAGGCAGTTTGGAGTTCATAATAACAATGTAGATGTTTTATGGAGGCGATATCAGTAAACTGGCACCGTTCGGGACCACCCACGATCAGGACGCCCGTGTATGACGTCACATCGGCAAGATACGTATTTACGGACGTCGCATTTGCGTAATCGATTCCAATCGGCTTCTTTGACCGCTAGAAGCATCCCTAGGCATGATGGATAAGTTCCCGTACTGTAAGGAACAGATTCCGAGAGTCCAACATCTATCCTCGACGTCCTGCTAACCTTTTTGTTCTGCTCTGGACGCTTTGTGTCGTTCTTTATTGCTCATATGGCGGAACATTCCCGAGGCATATCTGCATAACCCCATTCGTTCAATACGTGAAGAATGCATCGGTGCAAATGGCGGCCATACAGGTTATAAAACTTTTGAAACATCTTTGCACCCCCCGTACTTACTGTTCCTATCAACTTTAATGAACATAAATTGTGATTTGATGTTTGAATTGAAAGACATTTTATTAAATAATGATATACATAATGCAACATAATATTTTGTTGTATATGAATCTATAAATGAAATTACTAAACTACACAGTTTCTTTTTATCCGCTAGTATATTTTAGATTAATCATCAGATGGACATTTTACCCAAACCGGTCCGCGACCAGTAGCAATTTTGTGATCGCCCATCTAATTTGTGGATGCTCTTTTAATACAAGGAAGTTAAGGATATATTCTGCATGAATCTGTACATTGTCTCCTTGATCTCCTGGCGATTTATATATTCTTTGGCATATTTGAGTCTGGTGTTGTAAGGAACTCACAACATGTGTTAGACTTAAGTGTTTTAATGGAGTGTCGAACAGGTATAATTTATTCGCTGGTCAGCGATTTTATATCTTTGATAACGTACAATGTTGTTTATTATCATATAATTCTTGATGGAGTCCTCCTTGGCCGAGATTTTAGAGCCATTTGAACCATGAAGTCACACATTCCTTGTCAGAGGAGATTCGAGCCCCATTGGCACTTATGCTGATTTTTGTAAGAAAGTTGACCAGTTTACCTCCGGAAGTCCATTGGAATCTTCCCGGGTACATTATAACCGGGTTCTCAACCGCACAATTCTAAAGTGCCCGCCACCATATAACTGAAAATATTGTTGAAAGTGGTAAAAAGCACTATTCAATAGTGAACGTACTGATTGCGTACTGAATTTCCATTTTTTGGACCACGTTTTTCTTTTCCACTAAATTAAAGCTCTCTCGATATAGCGAGTTAACCAGCGTCAATTTGTGAATCAATATATCATTTCGACCATACGGAATACCTAATTCCATGGTTATTCAACGTTTCAGGTGACAACTAAATAGAGTATCAACATTCGGACAACATGTTTTGGGATCCAATTTGAGACATTGACACGATAGTTTTAGTAAAAAGACACATTTTACAAATACAGAAAATTGAATATATGATTTATGAAAAATGTGAGTGATAAACTTATTTATTTTAATACTTAAAGGGGCATTAGCTTTAAAAAAAACATCGTATTTTTTATTACTCAGATTGATGTATAATAACAAAAATGATATATACGCAGACATACAAAGTGTAAAGTCCTATATCATTTGTGAAAATTGCATGCGAAATCCAGTTTGGCTATTATGTGATTGCAACTTATTAAGTCGACTTTACTACTTGTATTTACATATAACAAATCACTTTATCTTATTTTAATATATATATATATATATATATATATATATATATATATCAATCTAGGTAGTAAATACGAAATAATTCTTTGCAAAACAATGTGCCTTTAACCGAAACCCTGTGTTATTATGGGCGTTGCACGCCATTGACATCAGACAGATCAGACTCTCTATGTGTGTGTGTGTGTGTGTGTGTGTGTGTATGTATGTGTGTGTATGTGTGTGCATGTGACGTGTGTGTATATATGTGTATGTGACGTGTGTGTGTGTGACGTGTGTGTGTATGTGTGTGTATGTGTGTGTATGTGACGTGTGTGTATGTGTGTGTATGTGACGTGTGTGTGTTTGTATGTGACGTGTATGTGTATGTATGTGTGTGAATGTGACGTGTGTGTGTGTGTGTGATTGTGATTTAATATTACTTACAATTTGTTGCTAACAGTCTTGTCATTGGTATTTTTGAATATCGAAATTTAATATTTGTTTAAAATTAGTAAATGAATATTAAAACATACTGTTAGCGAATATCCGCGATTATACAGTTGAACCTGTCCTGAGAGACCACTGTCGTAGAAGACCACCTGTCTATTGAGACCACTTTCTGAAAACCACTTGATTCAATAATCCTTTAAATAAAACCTTTTTGAGAGACCACCTGTCTTTTAAGACCACATTTCAGTGGCAGTAGGGGTGGTCTTTTAACACAGGTTCCACTGTATCACCATTGGCAATCATTTATCATAACGTATATCTTCCTAAGTAATTTATCAATTTATTGGTATCGAAAGAAATGGCAACTTACCTAGATAAGGCGATCTCCCAAGAACTACATTTACCCAGACAACGACAGCAATAACAAATAGCATATTATCAAATATGTAGAACTTAGTGTAGTAAAGTTGAAATTCGTGTTTAGTTCGTTGGCGTTTAACTTTTATCAAACATTGATAAGACATATTCAAAGACACATTATTTTCATACGGACAGATTGAAATGTACACATCGGAATACAACGAACAGCTGATATGTTGACTTCCATTTAGAATTCCCAGGTAGGTAGTAGATCTGCTCTTTGATATCATATTACCTTAACCTTTTCACCCCTAAATATCTTAATGGAATGTTCTTTTCTTTTGTTTAGACATGTCTATTGTGGATTGTAGGGTTGAAATGGTTAAATTATAAACTGGACAGGCAATTATCCTAAACAGATCTTGATGGCTCTCCCCGAAGTGTAGACCTAGGGTAAAGATAATCTATTGGATTTTCCCTATCAGGTCTCTTGGATAATTGAGTTTGAGATGAAATGAATAGCAAAAACCTACATTCGACTTTTAGGTCACCTGAGCTGAAAGTTTATGATGATGACCTATTGCGATTGTTTTTTGTCCGGCGAACATCGTGCGTAAACTTTTCACATTTTCGATTTCTTCTAAGAACCACTGGATGGTTTTCAACCGAACTTGGCAAAAAACATCCCCATGGCAAGCCGCTTCAGGTTTGCGCACGAAAGGGGTATGGCCCCGATAGGGGCCTCTGTAGGGGACAAAAAGGGGTTAAATATGAAAAAATTAATCGGACAAAAAACGACCGCACATGGGGGTTCTCTAAGGGGTCAGAAATCCATCTTTGGCCGATTTCAACCAAATTTAGTAGAAAGCATCCCCTAGTAAAGGAGATGCATGTTTATGGGGGAAAACGGTTATGTCGCCTTAAGGACGGCAATGGGGCAAAAAGATGGCCACATTAAAAATCTTTAAGACTTCTTCTCAAGAACCAATGAATGGATTTACGGTAAATTTAGCAGGAAGGATCCTCATGGCAAGCCGCTTCAAGTTTGCGAACGAAAAGGATGTGGCCCTTATAAGGGCCCCAGTAGGGAACAAAAAGGGGTAAAATTGGGCAAATCTTAAAAATATCTTTAACACAATATCACAGTAGTCACATTGAGTTCATATTTTATATCAAAGCCCTTTAGGGCATGATCTACAAAGCTGCGAACAAAAACAAATCAGGTCAATAACGATCAACTAGGGGGCGCTGTAAGGGGTAAAAATTCAACTTTGACTGATTTGTACCAAATTTTGTAGAAAACATCCCCTAGTGAAAGAGACCTGAGTTTGTGTGAAAAAGTGGTTTTGTTCCCTATGGGGCCCATAAGGGGGCAAAAAGGGGTAAAATGTTTAAATCTTCCATTGACTCCTTTTCAAAAACCATTGAGTGGATTTCAACCAAACTTGGCAGGAAGTATTCCCATGGGAAGTCACAGCTTTGCGAACAAAAAGGGTGTGGCCCCTAAAGGGGCCCATTACTTGCAGAAAAGGGGTTAAATTTGGCAAATCTTAAAATATCTTCTTCTCATGAACCAACAGTCTGATTGAGTTCATATTTGATTGAAATTCCTAAGGGCAAGGTCCACAAAGTTTGCGAACGAAAAGAAAATAGGGTCAATGATGGTCCAACTAGGGATACTGGGTCACAAGATGAGTAGCAGTTATAAGTGAAAGATAATTTAAAACAATTCTAGCCAAATTTGGCAGGAAGCATCTTTAAGCATAATACAGGCATTGATTAATTTAACTTTAGATATAAACAATATATTTGTTACTGTAAACATTTTTAGCCAGTCAATCTTAGACTTAGATTTCAATACATGTTCCATATATATGGGTGTGATCCAAGGCTTATTCTGCAGCTGCAAAGCCTTGAGTCCCTGACATTGTATTATTAGTTCTCCTTAGATTTCTGTAGCCAAATAATCATTTACATTTTCACATATTTCCTATTGTATAATTGACCAACAAATAATCATATTGAATCATTAACATTGAGTGGCTTTTTTCCTCCATAAACAGAGAAGAGTGATATCATTGCAAAAGAAAATAACCATCATTTTAACATTCCATGTACATATCACGCAAGTGACCGTTAAGCCCCAATTGGGCCTCTTGTTTATGACTATTATTCGATTGATATTCGAAAAGTCCTCTTAATCTTTATGGGTAATGTTTTCTTTCATTCATAGAATCGCCTTAGTTTCTCGCTACTAAAAAATAAAATGATATAAATCACGTCAAATACAGATTATGCCATATTTGCATATAGGTTTATTGATATCAAAGCGCCAAATATTTTAAAAGTTTACGGTCGGTATCGTCACAGTGTTTGCAAATGTTTTACTATGATAAGTCGTCTATGCAAATTGTGATGGGATTTATTCCACACTCATTTCATTAGACTGTAGTATCACGACGGATGTGACAGAGGATGCTAACTCCTCTATGGCACTTGATCCCACCTCTTGATTTCTAGAGATCCGTGTTTGTCTAATGTTTACCAGATCTGTATATTATCTCATTGACCAAGTTATTTATCTATTGGCTAAATTTAACTTATTAAAAATAACCCTCAATTAAACCGAGGGTTATATAACCTGGGGTTAAATTTTGAAAACAGTTTCAATCATCTGGCCATTTTGAATTTATAACCTTATCTCAAATATGTAACCGAGCATCAAAGCATGGGTAAATTGTTCATATTTAACCGATGGTTTAACGAAATTTAAATTTAACCAATTTCGGGGAAACATAATTTAATCCTAGTCGACATTTTAATCTTTGGTTATGATATTTAATCAATGGTGACAATTTAACTAATAAATGAACAACTGGGTCCTGGACATCCTAAATATTATGACTTTAGTATCTGTGTATTTTACATGAAGCAAAATTGTTAGCGAAAATGAAGTTTTTATCTAACTAAAGGAAGTCTATGCAAGAGTATATTTAAGGAGAAATTCCCCATACATATAATTTTATTGCAAAAAAACAAAAACAAAAACAAAAAACGATGCTTCACTACATTCATTAGTACAAGAAATGTGACCGAATATTCCCATGGTAATCTAGTATTATAATATTTCGGCCTTTACTAGTCATTTACTTATTTCATTTGGATTTGGCTGTGGAATCACGGCGGGTGTGACCAGTCAACAGGGTCACACCCGATCCCACATATTGATTTCCAGAGATCCGCGTTTGTCCAATTTATACCAGCTTTGTATATATATATATATATCCTGGATATCCTGAAGATTAATACTTTGGTATCTGAGATTTTTATATTGCTAATAATCGAACATTTGGTCCTACTCTCATATTTTATGCATATGCAATGATTCAACGATAAAATAAAGTTTAATATTTTTGGGCCGTAATAAACGCAATCTAAATTTAGAAAAAAAATCATGTATTTTATCTTTAGCTGTTTATTCGTGTGTAACATATCATTCCAAAAATGCTTTTTCCGGCAATGTATGATTTCAAAATCTTTATTTTCTATCGATTTCATTCAACTATACGTGCTTTTAAAATCAATTGCGTGACATGTGTGTGTTTGTGTGTATATTATTAGAAGTGAAATAACAATGATACAGAACTAGTTAGCGGGCTGAGACAAAGTGGGAGGCTATATATATATATATATATATATATATATATATATATATATATATATATATATATATATATATATATATATATATATATATATATATATATATATATATATATATAATATATATATATATATATATATATATATATGTGTGCATATGTGTATATATAATATATAACCATCAATATATGATATCATAATTACAAACAAAACATTTATCTAAAACCATGAACAATTAAATATTGCTACTTGAAAATGTATATTTTCTATATTTACTGATCTAAGAATAGAAATCCACATAACATTATATATAAATATGTAATTTTACATCACGGAGGAATGAGGAGCTATGTGAAAGATAAGCCTATACATGTTTCATAATACAATCTATTTCAGGATTATATTTGTACTTCGGTTTGATACATCGTATATGTGTCTTTGTTTTTGTGTTTTTGTCTTTGGACCTTGCAGGGAGCCTGGACCTGTGAGGGTGTGTGTCACAGGAATGTCAAGAAAAGTTGTTAAAAAAGGGAGGTAAGGTACAGAAAACATACTGAGAGAGAGAGAGAGAGAGAGAGAGAGAGAGAGAGAGAGAGAGAGAGAGAGAGAGAGAGAGAGAGAGAGAGAGAGAGAGAGAGAGAGAGAGAGAGAGAGAGAGAGAGAGAGAGAGAGAGAGAGAGAGAGAGAGAGAGAGAGAGAGAGAGAGAGAGAGAGAGAGTTCTATCTTCATTAATTTACCATTGACTTTTTCGGTTCCATGTAATATTTATCATTTTAGCGTTTGGATTTTGATCTGAGTGAGGATTTAAGTGAATGCGAAATTTTGATAATGTGGTTAACAATTTTAAAACAAATCTTTTTGGCTTACGCACCACAACAAAACATTGGGTATGTTCTATAATGAAAGAAAAACAGTCATCGGTATGAATTAATTATTCGCGTTATGCATGTATTTGACATTAGGATTAAATTTTATGAGGTGTACTTTGGCAGGACGTCTGGGAACTACCGAGGTTTCCAGGGATGTCATGGGAAGAGCCCTTGTAGCGCTCTATGCCGTAGGAGCGAGCGAGACTTCTTCGGACAATTTTTTGATTAAGTATTTTTTGGCGATCACAAGGAAGCGATTGTCCTCTACGACTCCAGGATTTAATTAATCAAACCAATATGATCGCAACTGCCAACAGTACCTAGAGGTACACACTCCTAGATTAAGCTTTAGTGAGCATTTTTTTATGTTGAAATAACAATTTATCTACGGAATCAAACAAAATTTAATGTGACACATAATATTATTGAATTTATCTATGGTTACATCTTTACATCGATTCAAAATGATAAGTTAAATATCTTTTGCGTCATAACCATGACATTCATAGAGTACGTAAAATGTTCTCTCAAAACATGCACAGACACATACACAGGCACGCACACTCACTCACAAACTATCTCTCTCAATCACGTACACACACTCCAAACCATCTGAAATACGCATATATACACACACTATCAAATACATAGACTCACAAACTCTTTCTCTCACACACACGCACACACACGCACACAAACACACACACACACACACACATTATTGTAGCCACCTCTGTATAAGGATTACCTGTTATACAAATGTTGTGTGTAATAAAACAGAAAGTTCATTTTTGCTAATGTTACTATTGTGGGACGCACAATTTCACTAGTTATATTCAGCATCAATGCTTGCGATCAATGTTACTTTAGCCATGATATCACCGTCTTTAGCGGTCGCAATTTGCAAAGAGCATACTGCTTTCTGGGTAAATATACGCGGATATGGTACAAACGCAGTTTATATCCATTGCTAGTGTCAGGGGCTAAGCCAAAGACGGAAAATTATGTATCATTAACGATATGACAAAAACCCTGCCAGGTCATATGTTTTGTGACATCTTATGTCACAATTATATCAGCAACCCCTACGCAAGACAAAAATAGGACAGGCTAACTTCTAATGTTACATGTTACAAATGACAAACAGGACGGAAAAAGGACTTCATTGATTTATATATATATATATATATATCATTATATATGAAGGACATCAGGATTGAAAGGAGTTCATTCCACCCTCGTTTTGGTTCAATTGTAACACAAACAGTAAAACACAGGGAAATAACATATATCACTTTATTTGAATAAGTATCAGTTTGATGTAATATTGCACATAATATCATATTCTTGTATGAACATTGAATAATCAGTACATGATATTAATTTAATTTATCTTAGTGTTTCCATCCATGTAACACTTGTGAAATCTGACACACACACGCAAACACACATACACACATATACACAGATATATATATATATATATATATATATATATATATATATATATATATATATATATAATATATATATATATATATATATATATATATATATATATGTATATGTATATATGTATATGTATATATCGACCAACTTGTTCCTACATTCAGATGCTACTGAAAAACAAATCCACCCCATCTTAAATTTTATTTGAAGGCAAGTATATATGTTCAATTATATAGCTTAAAATTTTGCATTCATTTTAAATTTACTCTATATCTAAGGACGAAAATATCGAAAATCAAACAGGAGAAAATTTTTCCAGTTAAACAGTCATATGACAGATTTTATTTGTGCGTCATATCATTTATATCGCAACGAACTATAACATAAAAGATACAACAGAGCCAAGTACACACGCGTCCTACTTGGACATTTTACTAACTATATACATAAACTGGAAATTTATAACCAAACTATACGACATACACGACAATTTAGGATTTCCAGTCGTCAACTTTTTACACGGAATAAGTAGTATCCCGCTATCACCTGCATATGGTGTTTTTATCTCGCAGATGATCAGATATGCCAGGGCATGCTCAACATATCAACAACAGAGTGAATTACTGATAAATTGTTCTCACAGGGATATATCAGAAATCACGTTTAAAAAGCACCCTGAAGAAAAATTAAAATTTCTATATTCATAGAACTATTCATTCTAAGAACAACATCGAAAACCTGATCATAAACTGTAGGCGCGTTCTCGAGATACTGACCGCCAAGGTGAGCGATTTTACCTGCTTTCGGAAAACTAATTAGGAATTCATTCCACGTCCGGCAAACTTGTTACTTACACTGTGATGTCACGGAATAGCCTTAGGATGACAACTGTCATGGCCGAAATTAAAAGTGGACAGTAAAGCGAAAAAATTAGATCAGTGTAACATCCTTACTTTGCAACCTATATGATTCTATAAATAGAATGTTGAGTTACCTGTTCGATGGCGGTTGTTGAGTTGTCTGTACCCATGGTGACGTGGATTTGTTCCTTACGTATTTCATTTGAAGTTGGCTGTGGACTTGTGGTGGATGTGTCACGTCAAAATTGAATGCTTATTCCTCGATGACACCTGATCCGACTTCCGAATTTTAAGAAGTCCATGTTTGTCTGATGATCTCTAGATTTGACGTCGTCTTCTGGACATCCAGAGGATGAACTCTTTTGTATCTCTTATGTTTATGTCTTTGGCTAGTGTTCCATCATTGATCGTTTTAGCTTTGTCAACATTATATTTCAATGGTACACTTTTATATTATTATCCTAACGACAAAATAAAACGAATCATTAAGATCATGCAACTTCCACGATATAATAAAACTGAAACACGTCATTTAAAAAAGGAAAAACGGAACGTTTAATACAAATTTAAGTCTTTGAGTGTTCCTAGGCTTTTACAAATTTTGAAAACAAATGATTAAATTTTAAAAATACATTACGACAAATAAAGAATTAACAAATATTTTGGATACAATTCAAAACTTCTATCCTGAAATCTAAACTTTGGCGTACATTTAATGAATGTTGAAATTCAAACTATGAAATTAGATGTCAAGTCACAAATTTTTGCCATAGCTTATGTAGGAAGATTTTTAAATTCCTTGTTTAGTTAGCATACTATGTATTTTAAATCATAGAGTAAAAAAAGATATATCGACGACGTTTTATCAATTAATAACGACAATTTTCATACATATTTCAATGCGATATATCACAGCGAACTAGAAATTAAAGATACAACAGAATCAAGCACACGCTTCATACATTTTACTTACTGTAGACACCGACGGGAAATTGGCAACTAAGCTGTACGACAAACGCTACGATGTCGGCTTTCCCCATCGTAAATTTTCCACATTTAAGTAGTAACATCCAACAGTCACCCGTATATGGAGTTTATATTTCACAAATGATCCGATATGCCTGGTGGTGTTTAACATATGAAAATTTCATATACAAATGTAACTACTCACTGACAAATTGTTGACATAGGGATATCGAAAACCGCGTTTGATGTCAACGTTCCGCCAACGTTTTACGGTCGGTAAAATAGTCTTGTTTGCGATTACTCTATTTCACGAAGCGAAATGTTGAGTTGCCTTTTAGTTGGCGGTTGTTGAAACGTCTGTACCAATTATGACGAGGATTCGTTCCTCACGTATTTTATTTGAGTTTGACTGTGGACTCACGACGGGTGTGAACGGTTGATGGAGGATGCTTACTCCTCCATGGCTCCGATACCAACTCTTGGTTTCCAGAGGTCCGTGTTTGTCCATTTTATTAGATTTGCATCTATATCCTGGACATCCTAAAGATTTATACTTTGGAATCTGAGATTTTTTATATTCTATATGTGAGGTATTTGTATCTAAGGTGAATATAGAAATATATTCCATTTAAAGGGGCATTCGCTGTGTTTTGTTTTTAATTTCCTTTCTTACTATTTAAACTGGCATACAATAACAATAAAAAAGAGACAAACACAGTGGTAAAATTCTACAATCCGTATATATTTTTTGGAATACTGCTTGAGAAACCCGGATTTGTCACTGTTTTACTTGCAATTGATAAACTCAACTTTACTATTTGCATATTTATTCCACACTGGACCTGACCTTATTTTCACAAAGTATTTAGGAATATAAGATTTTCGACCCACACCAAAACGGCCCATTTCCAAAACGGCCCATATCAAAACGGTCCAATTTTCCTACCAAAACGACCCAACTTTTCTTTTTATCTCTTAAATGTTGTAATATATTTTTAAATTATCATATAGATCTATGTTTCAATAATATATTAATAAAAACAGTAAGTTGATCTAGATATTCGCCAGCTTCGTCTCTCTCTCAATCAAGAATGTGTAAATCATCTTCAAACTTCATTTTAGCAATGATACAAAGCCTAATACATCGCTGGTTTTAGTTAGTTAATTAATTATATCATGTAGTAAAATAATGCATTATGTTTTATTTGTAAATTATTATTGTTGGTTTTTCATTTAATCAAGGTATACATTCTGTGGTGATTTACACACGTGAATACCTCCCCTTTCCGGGTTGGTACTTAAGTGAGACCAGAGGAGACAAAATACAGTAAATTATATAAGGTCACTGGAATTAAATACTAAATTTCATATCCTTTCATGTAATTATTATTATCATTCTCATTTTGTTCTTTTTTATTCCAAATCGTAGATCAAATCAAGTAGGCCTATAAGGCTACTTTTTATCGCAGGAATTGGAAATTTCATCTGTAAGTTAAAAGTCGAGTGTTAAACAACCGAATTTTGTCAGACAGTCGGATATTTGACTTTCAATTTTCACTTACAGATAAAATTTCCAATTTCTGTTACCGTATGTGGTTTAATTGGGGTTTGGTTTTTGCAAAAATGAAATGACTAAAGTAGGAAATCAAAAGCGGATCAAGTTTCAGAAAACATCAGTACTCGTGTTACTTAAAAATCTTGAGATTAAAATATTCTCAAAGTAAAATATTATTTAGCTTTATGAGCTTGGCTCTGGAAAAATATCATTTTAACATGTATCTCAGGCCCACAGTACAAATTTAAATTGCTTACACTGTACATGTATTTAGATATAATATATGTATCCAATGTCAATCAAATAATTTAATTCATCACTTTTCAAAAAACATATTTACTATAATACATAAAAATAATTGTTTTCAACCTCTTTGAACATCTTATGAAAATACTTGTAATTTGATTCAGTGGTAGTTACTAGACAAGTATTTTTTGCATCTTCTTAATGCGGAAAAATAATCAAAACAATATAAAACATCTCAGATACCAAAGTATAAATCAATAGAATGTTCAGTACATAGATACAAATCCGGTAAAATGGACAAACACGGACCTCTGGAAACCAAGAGGTGGGGTCAGGTGCCATGGAGGAGTAAGCATCCCCTGTCGACCGGTCACACCCGCCGTGAGTCCACAGTCAAGTCCAAAATTAGAGACACACTAAAGTTGATATAACTTTTTTATTTTTGTCTATAGATTTCATATACATTCACAACTTTTCAAAACATTCATGGAAAGTCATTTCTTAAACAATTTTAATATAACATACATGTATTCCACAAAACTAAAAATATCTAGTTTAATTGTGCATTTCCTTACAATGTTCAAAGATACTGGTAATATTTTCAAGATTCAACAATTTTAACAGAAAATTAATTTCGGAATATTACCATTCCTTATTTACCATACACATATCAAAAAGAGAAATTGAAATTTTGTATTTTGGAAAACTCGTCAGTGCAATGGTAATTTAAAACCAAACAAACACAAAAACTTGGTTTGTAGTGAAGATTGTATTAAAAATGAATAAGAAGTTACTTTGTAATACTGTTTGAAAAATTGTGGTTTTATATGAAATATATATATAATATATATATATATATATATATATATAATAAAAATTGGCTAAAATTTTGGCATGTCACTGTTTACATGTACATTTTGTACATGTCCATGTATACATGTACTATATAATATAAAACATCTCCGATACCAAAGTATAAATCTTTAGGATGCCCAGGACACGGATACAAATCCGGCAAAAATGGACAAACACGGACCTCTGGAAACCAAGAGGTGGGATTATGTGTCATGGAAGAGTAAGCATCCCCTGTCGACCGGTCACAACCGCCATGTGTCCACAGTCAAGTCCAAAGAAATACGTGAGGAACGAATCCTCGTCACAATAGGTACAGACGTCTCAAAAAACGCCAACGAAAAGGCAACTCAACATTTCACTTAGTGAAACAGAGTAATCGCAAACAAGACTATTATACCGACCATAAAAATAATTTATTCCAATAAGTTACAGTTCAAAGGTATGAGAGAAAAATCTAAATGTGTGATTATTTGCTACCCTTTATTAAATTGTGAACTAATAAAAAGAAGGTACTGGGATTAGCTGTGTACATAACAATTTCTAATGATTGTATAAACAATGGAAAATTCTGATTGATAGCATTTATGATATTTGCGATTATATAACCAGGAT
>BROG01000056.1:1425000-1432500 GCA_030159075.1 Atrina japonica
GGTAAACCAATCCTCATGTCTCCCTACAACCAGGGCAATAAATTGTTTATCATATGGAAGTACAGAAACAATAAAGACTTTCGAATAGGCCGCAAGGGTTTTCGCATGAGGGAGACATGACGCACGCGAGGGAGATATGAAGCACGCGATGGAGACATGAAGTGTAGTCTCCCTGACACTTGACGGCTCTCAACCAATCCCTGACTGTGTTTTGTTAATTGGGTATTATAATATTTAATGTACCCGAAGAAAAAACACGTATAATAAAGTTTCCTCTCATTAAAGTTCTGTTGTTAACTATTGTTGTCAAAAGTGTACATGTAAAATTGTTTTGGCCATATTGACATTTATTTAAAATAATGTTACATATATGAAAACAATAATTCTTCAGAGATCGTACTCCACTCCTCAATAACCTATTTAAATAAACAAAATAAATTATATCGACGAGTATGTTGTGGTAGCCAATGAGAAGAAAGTGATGAAAATCAGGCATATCTACCTTACCTTTGTAGCGTTAAGAGTCATGCGAATGACCAGCTATACTCGATACGCAAGAAGATAGACGTGAAAAAGTCTTGACATTCTTGACTCATATAACAGAGTGGTTCAGAATAACACACACACACACACACACACACACACACACACACACACACACACACACACACACAAATATATATATATATATATATATATATATATATATATATCAAACAAACGGATAACTAAAAAAACTAAGCTCAAACTATCAACGAAATGTGAATCAAACTAAACCAGAAACTGAATACCACATTTCACGTACACATGTGCTTGATGGATATGAGTAATAGATTTGAAATAAGAAGAGATAGAGTTTAAATATTTGTCTTTTAATTTAAACTCAGTTATAGTCATACCCAGGTGATGGAAAACGTATTGATCAACAAAATAAAAACCTGCTAATTTGATGAACATTTCAGTGTCGATAAACTTTAAAGAAATGGGATAAAAGATACAAAAGTAAACAGAGTGTTAATTGGTAAGTCATGATATATGAAATAAGGTCAAAATGTTTTGATAGACATGTAGGTCTTATTTATCGACAATTTAGTATTGCAATACCTGACATGGATACAAAAAATGATTTTTGTTTTGATAGTTTTAACGCACACATAGTCTAAACTCATTTACATATTAACGGCCATTTGAGAACAATCATGAGCATCTAGGAAAAGATATAGAACACAGTTCTCAACATGAACATCTATTTTCATCAATGTGAAAACTATTAATTCATAAGTTATTTATAAGTTTGTGTCAAAGATATCATACTTAAGGTTTTCATAAGTTTAATTCTTTTTCTTTTGTTAACCATCAGTAAAATTTATAGATGTGCATTTAATTGAATTTGTTCTCCTAAAATGTTCTGTGCTTTCTCTGTCGTTTTATTTTTTCCTGATAGAAAGATAGGTTTTTTGTTTGAGGGTGGACGCTAAACAGAACAGAAAAAAAAGAATGGCCTAATATTTGGCAACTTCCTTAGATCTGACGGAAAAAAATCTTTTGACAATTTTAATTGCCCCGAGCAAGATTCAAATTCACATCTCTGATATGAGATGTTGTGATCATCAATCGAAGATCTCAGTCATCACGTGATCCTACACCCTGAAATCTCAGGTGGTAATTATATATAAAAAATTCTCATTATTCATATTTCACTCGTTGAGCACTTCCCTAAATCCGTAGAAAATTGACCCGGAACCCGGATAATTTTTCTATAGGCATGGGTCAGTTTTCCCGAGTATGATTTCTACATAGAATATGAACCCCTGGTTGGTTTTCTATGCGGGTCACTTTTTTACATTACACCGGCCGTTAATAAATAGGCCAACTTTCTCACAAGATCAGCTTATGTTCCAGTGGGACTCGAGCTCGAACCCTCGCTGACTACAGGTGAGCGACCTCGGGATTTCAAACCCGAAGCTATTACTACACAGCCATGGAATAAAATATATACCCTTAATCTCCGAGAAATTGGCAATAATTTTGTTATAAAAATAAATAAGGTCTTTAATTTGTAATCATATATATATATATATATATATATATATATATATATATATATATATATATATATATATATATATATATATATATATATATATATATATATATATATATATATATGAAGGAAGGAGCCGGCGCCCCGTGCCATCACGCCACACCCACAACAAATGTCCCATGGGAACCTCCCGAGTGTGTTGAACAAGTCCAGGTCGATGAAAATGTCAAGTTCAATGAAAGGTCAAGATCGGTGAAAATGTAGATATAAAATGTTAAATGTATAAAAAAAATTGATATTACGTCATCAGCAGAGGCACGGGAGATAACTCTTTCTATAGTATAAACACTACTGATTACTTCTGATTTTTATGGGATTCCTTTGTAGATTGTCCTTGTACGACGACTTTATATTTTGCTTGAAATTATATTTTTGTTGAAATAATCAGGCATTTCTCAGGTATTATATATAATATTAGATAGTATTCTGGAGCATATCTGTATACAGTGACTCCATTTTGCCAATCATACATTAAACTAACTGATGACAATTTCACCGAACTTGACCTTTTAAAGGAACTCGAGATATTTCCATGTAGCATTTGCGACGGGTGTTTCATGCTAACAAAGGACACTGACTCCTTCCGGACACCTAGTCCTATCCCGTTTGCGATTCGCAGTTGTTCTTCATGTTGAGATTATTTCATATCTAATTTGTCGTATTCTAATGGACTTGGAGATTTGATTAGCTATTGGTACGTCTTCATTTTTACTTTTAAGATAGCTCTGTTCTATCTTTTAAGAATTTAATTTCAGAGCAATTCTTTGTATGACATTGTACTCATTGAATAAAGTAGATTTGCCATAAAGTCATCAAAGATCCATGTCAAAGACCATAAGCGCTTCAGGATCGGGTTCACGCTACAACACCGATTGTTCACCACAATGAACTTAAGTATTAAAGAACAAGGTTCCCTATAGACTCACATACTAAATCAAACAACACTCACTAACTCATTTATGAATTCTTCATCATTTATAGTTTACTTATAAATAAAAATGATAATGACGTTCGTTGTGGTCACTTGCTTATGACTGAGTTTTTGGGGTCACTGTAGGTGCAGATCTATATTTTAATGTTTTGAGATTAGAGTTCGGGTTCATATTGTTGTAAACATTGTGGAATGAAATCATTGTGATATTGACATTTGCTAACACTATCAATTTCAATAATAATTAAGACATCTTGATGTTTTTCGAATCATTAACGCTAGCATTCGTTTACAACAATTACCATATGGAGGATATTTGGATAAGAATGGGTCGTGAATGATGACATGCGGTCGTTGTTTCTTAAAAATAGTTTTAGCTGATCAGGACAAAATTAAACCCATAATGAGACAAAGTAATTAGAGGGTCATTGTTAATTGGTGTTCCTAACAAATATAACCATTTCATTTTCTTGTCACAGAGAATGAATGGATGCTCATGAATATTGTTAGTAGGATTAAACTTCTCCAATATTCATTACGGGGATTTCTTTGAAGAATAGCGACGATAATTTGTCATCATGGAAATTCCCTTGAATTACTTTTTCTTTAGATTTCAATTGACAGCAGTCATCATGCTGCTAAATATCATCAGATGCCGTTTTCGACCGTCACCCTTTTGGATATATTTATAGTTCACCCATAGTGATCAGACATACGTATTTTATAACTAATGTTCCAGTTTCAGTATTGGACTTACAACAAATATGAAAACTTTTAGATTTGAATATGTTAAAAGTATTTTTCAAAGAGTATGTTCATATTTTATTAAAAATATCTATTCAGTCATGTTTTTAACGCTATCAAAATGCTTTACTTGAATGCTTGTTACAAATTTCCTGAAGGAGTACATAAAATACAGCTTTGTCGTCTGCGGCTCAGCCACCATATTTATCTTTAGGTCACATGACTTTTATCTGGTTATTGGTCGTACACATTAGAAACAGTCAAGAAATCAACATGGTTCATATCTTAGAGAAGCGTCTGGACTGTATTCTCTTCAAAATGGACAAACACTGACCTCTGGAAACAAAGAGGTGGGATCAGGTGCCATGGTGATTTGATTATGAAGAGCAATAATATATAGAACAGCTGCACTTGTTGTCCTAGCAACGGCTGACGTAGTTCCTTGCATGATTGCAAAGTAAGTTATACAGATATAACCTAGCATTCTCATCCAACTGAATAAAATTATTTGTATATGTAAATCTTCTGAAAAACAATATATAGAGGATATTTAATAATTGTTTTTCAATAACATGTTTATTTCATCGTGCTACACACTCGTGTTAAATATGTATTCTCCTGCCTCACTCGGTGTAATAAACATGTTATTCAAAAACAATTGTCAAATATTCTATTTATTACATTTTCCAGTTAAGTTTCGACAGTCCGTAGATTTAGGCTACCTGCTGTTCTGAACAAGTCTACTGTACATATTGTAAAATATAAACAAACCAGGTTTTGATTGAAATACACAAATTGATTGCGACTATGCATTTGAAGTTTCTGAAAAAGTGCAATTTATTGTGTAGATTAATTTTAAGTATCATTCATATACTTTCTATAATATTAAGGCCTGGTGAGTTGGTAGGTTACGACAGAATCTGAAGTTGGCTTTCCCTTTTCCATTGAGAGCTCACACTTTGAGCGACATATAATATATGGGGCAGATCCCGATCTATCTGTGTGTGTATGTGTGTGTGTGTGTGTGTGTGGTTGTGTGTGTGTGTGTGTGTGTGTGTGTGTGTGTGTGTGTGTGTGTGTGTTGATAAAAAATCAATAAATATCCCCCACCTGCACCTTTATTTATTCTTATTTGAGAAGCAATATTTTAAAAAATTTATATAACCGATTCTTGCTTATAAAAACAATTTTTATGTCACTTAACGCCTCCATTAAACGCCTTATATAGTATTATAAAGAAGTAGTCAATATCATCAGCACAAAAGTACACATCCGAGTTGGCATACCGATGGTGTTAATACTTCTTTTTACTTTCCTATCGTTTAGCCCACGGTTTAACCGAATAACTAATTACATTGCAACCCATTAGCCCATAATTATACAACAAGCTATCATTGTAACGAAATAAATAAAACCGTCCCTTGAAAATCATTAAAAGAGATATATTGACTTACCGACTGTTATTTACTTCATTGCAAGTGTACAGACCGGTTGCATATATATTCAATGCTTGACACACAGCTGTTCAGCTGTTACGTCATATGAACCCCACCCCAAAAAAGTCAATTTTATAGAATGAATTTCGTATCCAGCTGACTACAGATTCACAGAAAATGGAGATATATATATATAATATATATATATATATATATATATATATATATATATATATATATATATATATATATATATATATATATATATATATAAATATAAGGATTGTATTCCATTTTATGAAAAACATGGAATATACATGCAATGATTCATGAAAAAAAAATTCAATGTGCAGCATTTCGTGCCGCACAGAATTTTTTTTAATGAGCCATTGCATGTATATTCCATGTTTTTCCAAAAAATTCAGAATAATACTTAAATGTATTTTGTATCTATCTATTTATCTACTTCAAATGTACTAAATGTTATTATTTTTCGTTTATGTATTGTTTACTCATTTATATTTTTATCTATGTTAATTTATCTCATTTCATGTCATATAAAAACGCTGTGTTACGTACAGATTCATTCTGTTAACTCAACTTTAAACCAATCTTCTTTGTCACTTTCGACTTTTGACCGGCGGAGATGATCAATTTAACATTACTGTTGATTTTGTTTTTAAATTTGCTTTCAGTATAAATTAAGAAACGACCAAACCGGAGACTGATAAGAAACAAATAGAGAGAAAGAGAAGATGAAGAGAATAAAACATTGCATCTTGACAATGGCGATGCATGAAACGGATTTCAGAAGTTTGTAAAATTAAGCCAACGGCGTTGGAAACGTATGATCAATGATATTAAAAATGCCATAAAGTTAATTTCAAAACGAAATGTAGGAAGTATGACATCCCGTCTGTAAGACCCACATCTATCTCTCATATCGAAGCAGAATTGATAAAGGTTTGTGTTATATTTCAAGTCGAATGACAAATGACTGTTCACAACACATAATACTTAAATTCCAAATTTTCGGAAATTTCATTGTTTTTACATGATTCATAACACAGCGCCGATTCTATGACTTTTCATATCAGCTTTATCTTTCCGAATAAATGACAAACATTTATCATCAAATTACCCTATAATTGCTGTACAATATTGATTGACATGTGCACCATTTCCGGTTCTTCGGTCATGCGTAGATTGTACATTTTTTCAGTCAGTGATCAAAGACGAGATTGCTGGTATTGTTTTACCGTTTCACGGCTGCATTAAGCTGTGGTTAAATTTCTGATGTTCTTTATAAAAATTAATTGTTTACTGCATTCGTCAGCGATTTATTTATTTTTAGATTCAGTAATTTGAAATGAGTTTTAGATCCATTTGTGGTAAATTCATTTATTTGTACTGTTAATATGGCTTTTGTAAAAATGGTAAATTACAACACGAGGCATGCATGGTTCAAAACAAGAACATATAACTTGAAAACAAACAAGGATATTGATTGCTGGTAAAACTAATGTAATTTGTATCGAACACCGTTTGCTTTTTCAAAAGATGCTACTAATGTTTCAGCAATGTTTGACAACTCAGAAATAATGTCGAATATTTTCATAATAGTATTATTAGCTATACCATCAATGACTTAATGCAATTAAATAATACTCATTTGCTTTATGGATGAATAAGACTATTTCAATTACCTATAAAAAAATTGATTATGCAATGATGCTACATTTATGTAGAAATTTTAAATGTTTTGATTCACTATCTAATTCACGTGAAAGTTTTCAATCACAAAATCACATTGTTTCACTAGGGAAAATATATTTCTGTTTGATTGAAAAAAAATTCTACGGAAATTTTAATCTTTTTCTTAGAAAGACATAAGACTTACTCGGCCATTATTTCGATGAATGCAATCTATTTCGAATGTCGGCAATTTTTTTTTATATGATATACATATAATAAATCCAAGAAACACGCCAAATCTTTTTTATGTAGAGTATATATAATTTTACAACAAATTCATTGTACTGCCGAAAATCGTAACTTTCCGTGGTAGCGACTGTGACGGATTTCCGCGTTTCCACAACCTGACCTTACCTGACTTCCACTGTGTAGTTTTGTTGTTTTGTTTTAGTTTATTTTTGTTTTGTAGTTTAAGGTGTTTTTCTTTCTTTGTCTGTTCTGTACTTCCCGGTCCATCAAGGTCACTGTAAAAAACGTGCGCCTAAAACATGTATATTTAAGCTCCTTTTAGATTGCGTTATTTTCAAGAA
>BROG01000056.1:1437500-1450000 GCA_030159075.1 Atrina japonica
ACAGATAAAGATTGGTAGAAACAGAGAGAGAGAGAGAGAGAGAGAGAGAGAGAGAGAGAGAGAGAGAGAGAGAGAGATAGAGAGAGAGAGAGACAGACAGACAGACAGAGAGAGAGGGGGAGATTGGTAGAAACAGACATGTAAGAAGAGATGGACAAATGTAGATACAGATATACAGGGGAAACTAGAGACAGATAAAGAAACAGAGAGAGAGAGACAGAGAGAGACAGAGACAGACAGACAGACAGAGAGAGGGGAGATTGGTAGAAACAGACATATGTAAGAAGAGATGGACAAATGTAGATACAGATATACAGGGGAAACAAGAGACAGATAAAGAAACAGAGAGAGAGACAGAGACAGAGAGAGACAGAGAGAGAGACAGACAGACAGACAGACAGACAGAGAGAGGATTGGTAGAAACACATAAGTAGAAAGAGATGGAGAGATGTAGAAACAGATAAACAATGGTAGCTAGAGACAGAAACAGAGAGAGAGAGAGAGAGAGAGAGAGAGAGAGAGAGAGAGAGAGAGAGAGAGAGAGAGAGAGAGAGAGAGAGAGAGAGAGAGAGAGAGAGAGAGAGAGAGAGAGAGAGAGAGAGATTTGTAGAAACAGACATTTAGGAAGAGATGGACAGATGAAGATGCAGACGTACAGGGGTAGCTAGAGACAGATAAAGATTGGTAGAAATAGTTATACAAATGTAGAGAGACACTCGAAAATAGGTATTGGCTTATAGGCACAGGAATATAGAAAAAAAACAATATTTCGAGATAGAGAAAAAGACAGACATGTATAAGTAGACTGCTAGAAAGAAGCAGATATGAATACAAGAGTATTAGAGGGGCAAAGTTAGGGATATTTGGATTTTTTTACAACCAACTCTGCATAAATGTGAGTCACTTTAATCTATTTGTTAAAGTTTTAGGAAACAAAATTAGATATAAACAACTGCTATAAAACTTCACATGTAAGTACATGCATAAAGATTGATTTGATATTTTTCCAGTTAGCTGCGAAATTTACCTCGAGAATTATAAATTTTCACATTAACCCGTAAAAATCAGAATCAATGTTTTAGTTAAGGTTTCTCCTTACTTTCTGATAATGATTGAATAAACAACGGGTCTTGCACAAAAATACCAAAACCCAAATGGTAAAGACGATAGTTTCTGTAAAAATAATACCGTATCAATCAAGCTGGACCTTTAAACAGATATACAGTTCTGAAACAGAAATCAGTGCCATACATAGAAAAACCGTAAACTTAAATGTAACACCAAATCCGTCTAAAAAATAACCACTGTAAAATATTACGATCTTGGTATTTGGCTGACTTTAGATCTAAAGATTGCTAAATATAACTACAGTATAAGATAATCGACTGCTACCGCAATATTTATGTACAGTGGAAGCTCGCGTAAAGACCACCTCATTTAGGAGACCACCTCGCATTTCAGACCACAAGTTTTCAGTCTCTTGATATATATCTAAGAAGTATAGAATATATGATTGTTTATTAGAAGAACTTGGGTTTAATACGAATTCTGGAAATCCTACATACACACGTAGCTCACTTTCAAAGGACGAGATCCTTCAAAATCACGTGTCCGTATTACACTCATTTGATATACCTACAACGGAGACCAATTTCGAGCTACCACATTTATACTGGATACCTAAACTTCATAAAAACCCATATAAGCAAAGATACATAGCAGGATCCAGCAAATGTTCTACCAAACCTTACCAAGATATTGACAGCTGTTAAGGAGAAACTTCAAAAATACTGTACAGTTGCTTATTCCAGAAGCGGTGTAAATCAGATGTGGATACTTAAAAATTCTAAACAGCTTTTAGAAAATTTGAAGGCAATTTGATATATCCCAGCGAACTAGAAATTAAAGATACAACAGAATCAAGTACACACGCTTCATACTTAGACATTTTACTTTATATAAACAAAGACGGGAAATTAGCAACTAAGCTATACGATAAACGCAACGATTTCGGCTTTCCCATCGTAAATTTTCCACATTTAAGTAGTAATATCCCTCAGTCACCTGCATATGGAGTTTATATTTCACAAATGATCCGATATACCAGGGCGTGCACAACATATGAATATTTCATATACAGAGGTAAACTACTCACTGACAAATTATTAACACAGGGATATCGAAAACCGCGTTTAATGTCAACGTTCCGCAAATTTTATGGTCGGTATAATAGTCTTGTTTGCGACTACTCTGTTTCACTAAGTGAAATGTTGAGTTGCCTTTTCGTTGGCGGTTGTTGAGACGTCTGTACCAATTGTGACGAGGATACACTCCTCACGTGTTTCATTGGACTTGAATGTGGACTCACGGCGGGTGTGACCGGTCGACAGGGGATGCTTACTCCTCCATGGCACCTGATCCCACCTCTTGGTTTCCAGAGGTGCGTGTTTTTCCATTTTTACTGGATTTGTATCTATGTCCTGGACATCCTATTGATTTATACTTTGGTGTCTGAAATTTTTATATAGAACCGCACTTAAAAGACCACCTCACTTATCAGACCACTTTTAGTCAGTCAGATAGGTGGTCTTAATTGCGAGGTTCCACTGTATATTCTCGGGGACTCAGCTGTGGCAACGACGCAGTGGTTGTAATAATTATTATCAACATTATACCAAAGTTATAACATTTACAAACACGCACTAATCTTATCTAATTTCGATAGCCACTACGATAAAAGCACTCTTAAGTACAAATTATATTACAATATTAATTTCTCTGACGTATTTCTATAACAAGTGTAGATGTAATTTATTATGTTTTATTTCATATTGTTTATTTTTTGTATTCTTTCTTGTTTTATTTTTTTTATTATTATTATTATTTTATTTTATTATATTTTTTTTTGGCGTCGTTAAAAAACTTGAATTCCTAGTTAAGGCTCACTGGAATAAAAAGAAAACTAATATGTTGTATGAGTCGTGTTTACGACACACTCACGATTTTGTCAGTTATATTGTGTCAGTAAGTGTTTAATAGTGGAGGCGAGTGACCACCGTCCTTCCACAAGTAAACGGGCAAACTCAGCTTATGTTCTAGCCGGGCTCAAATCCACGCTTACAAGAGTTGAGAGAATCCAAAATTTAATGCGCAGTGCTTTAATCAGTCGTCACAGAGGCCCTCCGATTGATACGCCTAAGACACATTTCCAGCAGAAAATCATTTATTAATGGATGTTGTTATTGATATTATGTGCAATCGATTACGTTAGCTTCGGCTAGCAAGTGATTACCAAAAACATTAGTTTACGCGAAAGTTATATTTTACTAGATGACGATCTTTGACGGTCTCTCACTACTAGTCAGTGTATCAGTGTAGGTTAATGTACCACCGGGACCTCAGTTAATCTTGTGATAAATGTTACAATTTTGGTTGTTGTCTTTCCCTCGGTACATTGAGCTTTCGACTAAACCATTAAAACCTACCGTACAATTGACAACTTGCTGACTGTGACAAAAACACAAGGAATACTAACAGATAAACATTTACTATGGACTTTGGACCCGAAAAGATAAGTCGTGAATGACAAACATCACAGACATCACAGGACCAGTACAAGTGTACCTAACCCCGGCTGGACTGTATATAATGTTCATTTCTTCCTCCCCTGCCATCATTATTTTACATTTATTAATTTCATAGAGAGTCAGTTACCCCAATGAAGGTAAAATAAAGCATTGAAGGAATAAAAAAGTAAGGCAATCTGTGATGATATAGTGTTAATGCTATGTGGGATCCTAAAGTAGTCTCAAGACGAAGTTTCTCTTTTCTTGTTGTTAATAAATTTGAACTTAATCCGATACCTCATTGCAGAAAGGGTGTAACTGACAAAACCTGTAAATTGAGTTAAGTACATTTATTGATACCTATTATCACATAGAAACCGTAGGCAAAAGGGTGTAACTGAGTGCCAATGTACACTTAATGTATTTTAGGAACAGGTTGTAAGTGAAAAGGTTATGACTGGCTAAGTTAAGAGAGGATGCAGCGCACTTGGGTCAGAGGTTGTTACTGAAGAAAGGAGGGATATCATAGCAATAACAGACTTATGTGCAGGGGCATTTACTGAACTTTCCACGGCGTTTGAGTTAATATTTCCCATAACTACCTTAGAAATGATATATATGTTCAATTGATTGTTTCATCAACTCCGTAAAGTCAAAGCACATTGTGCAGTATGAGGGTAATAATACATTATATTGACGGAAAATTACACATACATGTGCATTTCAGATGCATTAACTCAACTTCAAGATTGATATTTCCAAATCACGCTTTTATTAGTAAGTGTTTGCTTTTTGAATTGACGAAAAAAGTAACAACTGACTGAAAAATATAGATCTTCAAGACTTGTCGAAATATATGCTATAAAAAGTCATTCCGGTGTCCTTTATAAGTTTTAAGATATTTAAATTTGCTGTCGAATTTTACTTTTTAATTATCACATAATATTAGACACTTGTGACAAACTTGACGTTGAAAGCGATTGACCGAACTATTTACAATTCTTGCGCACGATTAATATGCAAATGAGTTTGTGGTCCGGTTACGTGAAATGGCATCTCGCTTTGAAGGTGGACTTTAGAATCTGTGCCTTTCATGTTATATATATATATATATATATATATATATATATATATATATATATATATATATATATACCAAAGGAATAATGCTCGAGACGATCGTTTCTATCAATTAGACTTTATCAGTTTAGTTCCAATTTTAAACAAATTTTCTAACTGACGAGAAATTCGCGGCAGTCTTTTGGAAAAAAAGATTTACATGTAACGCTACACATATTGGCAAAGAGATTCAAGCTACTGAGGGGAAGTGCAGTGTAAGGGTACAATACTGTCCCTTAGAAAACTGAATATCTATACAGCGATGTATATAAGCATAAGGCTTTATTATCATCATATCGGATTGTTTTTTTTTGTTTTTTTTTTTTGTAAAAACATGAAATATACATGCAATGTATCGTGGGGGAAATCTGTGCAGCACGGCATGGTAGAGAATGTGAAAAATGTGATGTTTGCATGGTCAAGAATTTACTTATTTTGGAATAAACTTGCGTGGTGCACACAGGGTTTTTGTTAATTCGTTAACTCTAAAGTAACATGCTGTATTTCCTCAGTAAAAATTCTGGTTTCCTTTATTAAAATCAACCTGCAATTTCTTTCAATTATATATTGCTTAAACAATGTATATTTTTCAGTGTGGAGTGTATTATACCAGCCACGGACTTACAGTTATTATATAGGCCCATAAGTCTATGGTTATACCTCCTTAAAACCTAACGATTACTATCAACACGTATTAGTACCTGATTTTTGTCCTTTTGGAGATAATCAAACATAAAAACTGATGCCTATGATCCTTATCGACGTCCTAATAAGGATAGTTAAATATGTCCTATAATAATCTTACTATAGGAACTTTAAACCTCTATGACCATCTTACAATAGGAACTTTAAACCTCTATGACCATCTTACGATAGGAACTTTAAACCTCTATGACCATCTTGCAATAGGACCTATAAACCTCTACGACCACCTTACAATAGGACCTTTAAACCTCTATGACCATCTTACAATAGGAACTTTAAACCTCTATGAAAATTTTACAATAGGAACTTTAAACCTCTATGACCATCTTACAATAGCAACTTTAATCCTTACGACCATCTTACAATAGGAAATTTAAACCTCTATGACCATCTTACAATAGGAACTTTAAACCTCTACGACCATCTTACATTAGGAACTTGAAACCTCTATGACCATCTTGCAATAGGACCTATAAACCTCTACAACCATCTTACAATAGGACCTTTAAACGTCTACGATCATCTTACAGTAGGACTGTATGACTTCTAATTGTTTTTCGAACAGAACCTTGGCAGCCCCGTTTGTCTATGTCTTTAGTCATTTTCAAATGGAATAACGTTCTCCATATTCATGTGCAAAGTCTAAAGTGAAAGCCAGTAGTATCAGTGGCATCTGCACAGTCATGTTCAAGCTTTAAAGTAAACTTTAGAAACAGGCAACTGAAAATTGCCATCAAGAACAATGTACTGGTACGTCACTCTTTGTTGTATTCTGTGCTGTTGCATGATAGAAGAGGGGTACTGTATAGAAAAATGTTAATCTATCCATTATTAACCCAAATTAGTAAATTGAACCTGATTTGTTCCTGGATGGTGTTGCCTTAAACTCAGTTACACCCTTGACATCTTTGGCAACTTCAACAAACATTGAGAGGTAATAGGAAGTATCTGCCGTATTTTGAGACAGGGAGTACATTTTGAGTTGGTGGTATAGTGGGCAATTAGACATTGTATGTTTAACAAAAAATGTTTTTTTTACAAAACTAATGTATTTGTATTTCTGTAGGGGTTTTGAACATTAAAATTCGATTTCTAAATTTCTTTCTTTTTTCACTTACATTCTTTCTGCACTGAGGTATCGAATTTTAGTTTCAAACATATATATATAATATAATATATAATATATAATATATAAGTTATAGTCGTGCAAAAACAGCTTAAACAAATGCCGGCAATACTATTCAAGACGATCACTTCTGCCAATAAGACTTCATCAGTTGAGCCTGATTTCAAAATAGATATAGAGGTCCGAAACAAAATGTGAAGTCGTACGTGGCCATTAATAATCTAAGTATATTTATTTCTAAATCCGTCTTAAAAGTGACCACTTAAAGCACAGACACAGAAAACAATGTTGCTTCTTACTCTCCCACCCTGACTGTACAGTATACACTTTTCATTACTTCTCGTACCGTTATCATCATTTTCAAAGTTGGTTCAGGTTAGGTTATTGTTGTTTAACGTCCCACTCAAGAATATTTCACTCAGATGGAGACGTCACCAAATGCCGGTGAAGGGCTTCAAATTTTGGCCTATGCTCGGCACTTACGGCCATTGAGCAGTGAGGGTTCTTTAACGTGCCGACACCTACTGTGACACGGGACCTCCAGTTTTTACTGTCTCATCCGAAAGACAGGAAACCAACCTGTCGCCTGCGGAGTGCACTACCGACTGAGCCAGGCCGGCTCCAAAGTTGGTTCAGAGATATGCATCTTGAAGTTCTTACTCTACACTATTATGAATTCAAAGGATCGTATTTGGCATTTTTGTCTCTTTTTTGACAGAATTACAACTTTGATTTTATGTTTATAAACTATTGTCCGATTCACGTAAGATGGCGGGACGGAGCAACCTTTTAATTATCATACGAATGGTTCTAATCAATTTTAAGTTATGACAAGGGGCACGGGAAAACGTTTATTCCTCATTGGATAGTCTCGTATGTACGGTGACTAGTAGGAACGACCACCCTAGTCAGTGTAATTTTAATGTTATGCTTTATTACCTAAATTTTAAACTCGTCCATGGTCAAGAAAGGGTTCAAAAGACTCCAACCCGCCTGGTTATATGGATTTTACTTTATCTGTTATCATCATTACCATCAAAATTAGCTTCAAAATAAGGTTTAGTACAATATTACAACAATATAAATTTATATCTGAGGAGGCCATCCAAATTTTATCTTCGTTTAGCGTCCGCTGATAGATACGTTTTGAGATCATAAAACAAAAGAAAACCACAGACATTTAGGGGGAATTTAACATAAGCCTAAAATGAACAGTTAAATATGAACATTTATTTTATTTTTTGTGAATACTAACATTGTGCTAAAGATATGGGTTTTATAAGGTTTTTTTTTATAACATATCAGGCAAATACTGAAAAGTTCATAACATTGAATTTGTTCTCATAAAAATGTCTTGTTTTTTTTCTGTCGTATTGTGTTTTTTTTTTAATTTCTGATAGTAAAATAGGTTTTTGATTTTAAGGTAGACGTTAAACATTAAAAAAAAACTTGGAATGGCCTAACGGATTATCAGCGCAGATCCGAGCTCATCTGATCCTAAGCTGATCTTTGTGAGTAAGTTTACTTGATGAAGTGCTGAAGGATGGTGGTTTCTTCCCGGATATATTGTAACGGGGTTCTCTCCTTTACCATTTAAAAGTGGCCACTACCATATAACTGAAACATTGTTGAGTATGGCGTTTAACACTATTCAAAATTCCAAAATTTCCAAATTCTAAGCGATTTGTACAACAAGTGTTAATGAATGTATATTTTTCTTGCTCGAATTAAAATATGAAACATCAATTTGTTTCCATTGTTTTGATTTTTAATATGTAAGATGATCACAAACGATCAGTTTCACATGGCTATTTTTATTTCCTGTTGGAAATTAAAAAGCAACAAACACTGAGCGGAATATTAAATACCGCGGCTGCTGAATATGCCATACATCAGGAACCGCGTCCACGCACGTGAGATGATTTCCACTATTTCCTCCCGTCAAGGTATGATAAAGTTGTAATTAATGATGAAGTAAGAAATTGCATTTAAGAAAGATGAATCAAACGGAGCGTTCCACAATATTTTTATTTAAGCTACAGCTGACGAGAGAAAATATGCTAATTTGATGCTTCTTCTATAAAAATATATCAAAAACAAATGAAAATGAATTCATGATATTAACATGTATAAATCGTTATTTCATTATATATGAAACAAATATCATAAAGAGACAATATCATAATTTTGAAATATATTTTGACTGTATCAAAATGTTATAAGTATCAATAATTTTGTGTATAATTATCATAACGTCACACACTTAGGATGTGTGTTATAATATTGTTTAATTGCCAAAAGGTTGTAACGCATATGAATATATCACCGCATCGGCGAAGTGGCAGACATTTTGAAGTGATGACAATGCAATATGTGGCATGCACGATAGTCTTCTGCGGTATTACGGGGCCCCAATTTCAAAAATTCATGCAAAGACTGGCGATTTTCATTTCTTTTTCATTTTTGCTCATTGTTTGGATGGAGATAAAAACTCATTTCCAAGAATTTGGCTTAAGCCCGACGTTCAATGGAACTGACAAACAAGTAGCGGGGGTTGACATAGATATAGTCAGATTCACATAAGATGAAGGAGTGGAGTAACCTTTTGATTATCATATTGAAGATTCTACTCACTTTTTAGTTATGACAAACTGCACGGGAAAAACGTTTTATTCCTCACTGGAAACTCTCTTATGAGAGCGATTACTCTAGAAAGTGTAATTTTAATGTTATGTTTAATTACTTAAAATTTAAACAAGTCCAGGTCAAAAAGGGATCACAAGACTCCACCCCCGCCAAGTTATATGAATGTTACTACACACATTGTTAAAACTCTGTGGAATATAAAAATTTCAGATACCAAAGTATAAATCAATAGAATGTCCAGGACATAGATACAAATCCGGTAAAAATGGACAAACACGGACCTCTAGAAACCAAGAGGTGGGATCAGGTACCATGTGCTGAACTTACATATAACATGAGAAATGTGTGTACTGATTTAATACTTCAGTAATATTTTGTATGGTCCGCACCATTATTTCAATTCTAAACGCTAAACCATCTTTGTTTAAGGGGTTTCCAGACAGATTAAAGTATAAATTTACATTTGTATTTATATTTATGTTTTGTATTTGATCTTGCATGATACCTCTTTCCCTTTCGGCACATTACATTTGTTTAAAACTCAAACTCAACTGATGTAGTGTTATTGGCAGAAACGTTCAAATGTTTATGTTCACCTTTTTTGTTAAAGTTTATCGTGAGCATAATGTTTATAATATAATTTTGAAAAGAAAAATCATGCTGTATAAATATATTATATATAAATTCACATATTTTATTTGTTTTATTGCTAAAATGAATTTTGTTTTCATTCTCGTGACATGTTAAAATCCGTCCTCAGCACGGTGGCACTGAAATTCCGGTAACAGCTCCAAAGAATGTTTACAGAAAATAAACATAATTTGTGTTTGACTGTTGTTTTACATCCCTCCAATAATTTTTCCACTTAAATACTTGTATGTTTCGCCATATTAAGATGAAGCGGTACAAATTTTGACGTGCGCTATGGACTGACGCCAATACAGTGATGATTCTGTTATGTGTCTCGCTATCGTGACACGGGCCCTCGGTTTTAAATCGCACCCGAAAGATCCATTAATTTCACTTCGAGCGCTAAGGCAAACAGCCACTATGATTTTGAAAGTATTTGGTGTGACCCGGTCGCGTAATTTTTAATAAAACAATAATGTGTGCACGTATTTTTAAAAGATACTTGTAAAGATCTCGAATTTTTATTTATTTTTATTTTATTTTATTTTATTTGGGGGGGGGGGCGATATTTGGTAGTACACTAAGTTTTTAGGTTTTGCTAAATAATCTACAAGCACCATGTCACGTGTCACGTGTTTTATTATCAGGACGCACACTGCATTATATACATATATTATTTCAGTTTCAGTATAATATTTCTACATGATATAGCTGCAGGTGTTGTGTTTGAACCCATATCGTATACACGTCAATAAATACACCCTGCAAATACAAGTCATCAGTCATCTTTGATCAATAAATGTCAAAGTTCGTGGTACTTAAGTTGTATAACTATAACACGATGCGTTTTTTTAGGGGGGAGGGAGTAATTTTGTAACTTTGTAATATGCAATATTTTCTTATAGTTGCCTCGGTATATGCATACAAATTTTTATAGAACAATATCGGACAGGCACAGTGAATATAATTATATGTTCTTGTTATAACTGAAATATTGTTATATCCGGTCTCGTTAAAACTCACTTTCTCTCTCTCTCTCTCTCTCTCTCTCTCTCTCTCTCTCTCTCTCTCTCTCTCTCTCTCTCTCTCTCTCTCTCTCTCTCTCTCTCTCTCTCTCTCTCTCTCTCTCTCTCTCTCTCTCTCATTCGAATAGGTAACATCACTTATGCGAATAGGTGATATCATTTTTATAAATTCTTAAGTGATATCACTTATACGAATGAGTGATATCACCTATTCGAATGAGTGATTATCTCATTCCTCCCCTAAATTTTATCCTAAGCAAGCAGCGACAGTACAACTACAGTAAATCCGGTTTTATTCGCGAGAATATTATTTACGCGTAATTTTGCGAGCTCTTTCTCATGATAATAATATGAAGAAATAGGCATTTGGAATCGCGAAAATATCATCTCAAGAATAAATTTAGAACTTCTGTATCGCGAAAAAAAAATCCCGCGAAATTTTCCGTACTTACAGTATACAACCCTCGTTTGTGGTTCATATCTAAAGAAGTTGCAAATGATGAGGATGACAATATCAATTACGATTATCTAAACACTTAGATATAATGAAGATGTGGAGTATAGTTATGATTGTTACTTTGTTGTAAGTTGATAGTTTGGGGTTTATTGAAAGGAATGATGGACATGGTGGTAGATGAGTAAAATGACAACTTTAAATATTTTTACTTGATCTTGCATATTGCTTTCAATTTTATAACAAAACATGACTATCAAATATCAGAACAACCTCGTTAATATATCCATGTTAAGCTCGTTTCCGCAATAACCTCTGATCCAGGTGACCAAATGTCCAGATTGATTCCCACTGACCATCAGATAACGATTATGAATGGTCAGAAAGAATAGCCGCAACGTCAGCCGCAGTTAATTATATAGTACGGATGGAACAAAACGATGTTGGTTAGACAGAAGGGGCAGTACCTAACCACTCGACTGTGGAAAGGACCAATGTCCGCAACAATAAAACACAGAGCCAACATCTGTCTTGATCGAGCACGTAAAACCGGAAAATGAACATCACTCAATGACCTTTTCGAAGAATTTTTGACACTTAGTTAATCACCTTTTCAAGTTGGTAAATGTCAAATGACTTTAAATGAATGGAGATGCTGAATTAAATAAATGTCACCAGTAATATTAAATGACTTTCCGGTTTTCCAGTCTTCGTTAATCAATGTAGCGATATTTAAAATCTTGTAACGACAGGAGCCAGACATAAAATCATGGCATGGAACCAGTTTTGATTTTATTTGGATTAAATGATCGCATTTATACCGTTACCATGATAAAATACATGGACAATTACGAAGTCTGGAAATTCGTCAATGATTTTGTTTTGAATTTTTATTTCTTAGTATTACAATGGATGAAAAAGTATGAAATGCAAGATTTTAAAACTGTATTGTTGCAATTTTTGGTGTTTTCAGAGTTTGATAAATCTTCATCAGTAATTACATATTGCTTTCCACTTAACATTCGTACAGTTGATACTTTGATATCTGTATATTTAACATGTGATTACCATCATACATCATACATTATGAGATACAAAAAATCTAAATAGAGCCTTACAAAAGAAGATTAAATGCCAACTTTTTCACAGTCGGATTGTCATATGTGTCAGAGAGAGAGAGAGAGAGAGAGAGAGAGAGAGAGAGAGAGAGAGAGAGAGAGAGAGAGAGA
>BROG01000056.1:1452500-1495000 GCA_030159075.1 Atrina japonica
ATTTTCCCACAATACAATAAAATAAACAGAATAAAACAAAACAATAAACATTTCAGATGTCTTGATAACAACGAAATTCACAACAAATGCTTAAAAAGCATATATATATATATATATATATATATATATATATATATATATATATATATATATATATATATCACAAATTTCGACATTACTGATACTTGTTGCGACAGAAAAGATTTTCCCCGTATTAACGCAGTATTGAGTATATTGAACTTTATACAAAATCACCACATTTTTGTCTTCGACATAATTTAGAACAAACATGCAATTTCTTTATTATAACATTGTTTACGCGATGCATGATATTTTAAAAAATCACAACATTTCTTCTTAAAAATTCTGAATTTACAAATTATATTAAAACATTGTTTACTTTGCTTTACAGCATATCATCTTATTTGATCACTATAAACTTCATATTCATTGATTCTCTTATAATATTATAATAGATGTATCTTCCAATCTTTATCTATCTAAGTTTTATCTTTATCATGTTTATTTATGCATCGACATTTTATTTTACTATTTCACAACGTAAACCCATGTAAAAGTAGACAATATGTCAACATCACAGACGTCGACTGACACAGAATCAAATAAACAAATAAAAATATAAGCGGAAATACAGACCGACATACACACATACATGCCCGTACACACATACACATACATGATGTTACACATTCATTTAAAATACATGCACGCACACACATACGCATTAATTACATAAATTTATTCTGTGACTTTTTCGATAGATAGATAGATAGATAGATAGATAGATAGATAGATAGATAGATAGATAGATATTTTGTTGTTGTTTAACGTCCCACTCAAGAATCGTTCACTCATATGGAGGTGTCACAAATGCTGGTGAAGGGCTGCAAAGTTTGGCCTATGCTCGGCACTTATTGCCATTGAGGGATCTTTAACGTGCCGACACCTACTGTAACACGAACCCTCGGTTTTCACTCTCTCATCCGAAGCACATGAATCCGACTTGCCACCAGCTGGACTTGAACTCACGACCTTACTATCAAGAGTCGAGCGCGCTACCGACTGAGCCAGACCGGCGATAGATAGATAGATAGATAGATAGATAGATAGATAGATAGATAGATAGATAGATAGATATATAGATGAATGGATAGATGCTTGGATTGACGGACGGACGGACGGACAAACAGACAGACTGATTGAAAGATAGATAGATAGATAGATAGATAGATAGATAGATAGATAGATAGATAGATAGATAGATAATGATAGAAAGATATATAGATATATTTATTATTGGATGTCAATCTATCTTTCTGTCTGAAAGAATCGAATCATATGTTTTATATGATATTGATACTGGCATTAAAAAGTAAACAAATGGTCAATACTTTTCTTTTCCAGTTATTTTACGTTATTTAGCTATGGCCTTCCATATTTAACTTTTTAACATTTGTATTGCTGACAATTGAATTACATATACACATCTCATTTCATTGCTATCAGAAAATCTTTTAAAGAACTTCTTTGAATAAACCGTAATCCTTTCATCAATCAGGGTTTCGTGTCATCGTCTTAACGTAAAGCTGCAAACCTGATCATATTTCATGTTAATATTTTGTTGATATTTTCTTTCTTATATTTCTAATCTTTACAACTTTATGGTCGTATTGTAAAATCTAAAATTCAGAAAAGACAGTTTTGATAATACTATCTAAAGATTATATCAATAAGTTTTCAATGGGATGACATAGCAGAATAAATTTTACTGGGTGTGAATACTATCTCGATATATCAACATGACAACATAATTTAGATCATTGTGTTTCTGTGTGACGTCGACCGTATTGTGATTTTGTCATTATAAATTGTAGGTTTGAACTGTCTTTCCTCCATATTGGCCAAATTAGAATCAATTGAGGCTTATGGGGGTTAATTGCTATTTACTACGCTTGATTTGCTTTCGGGATTTTATTGAAAATAAAATAAAAAAGCAATGAACTCTCTCTCTCTCTCTCTCTCTCTCTCTCTCTCTCTCTCTCTCTCTCTCTCTCTCTCTCTCTCTCTCTCTCTCTCTCTCTCTCTCTCTGTATGTGTGTGTGTGAAGGACATCAACATTTTATTAGAAATAACATTTTGGGGTTTGTGAGGTTTGTAAGACATTAACATTTTAAACTTTACTAATCTTTTCAATCTTGAACAACTTTCCTCAGCCTAAAAATCATCAGTTACAATATTCAAACACCATTATATCTGACTTAGCTGTAATTGAATTGCAGAATTATTTAAATTATAGAGAATAGCATACGTTATCGTGTACACTAGTTTTAAGATGGATGATGAAGATATCCCTGATTTACCTCGATGGTAGACTTGCCTCCCAGAATATCTTATTTATGTATAAAACCTATAGGTATCATTCTCATCGTTTCGTGGAGAAAATTATATGTTATCCGGAGCGATATCCCGGGTCCTGTCAAGAGCATCGAAAATTTGTGTTGTTTACAACCCAAGCTAAACTTGTCAAATTTCATCCCTCCATTGTTTTCTTAGTTTATTTCAATTTCATTTCAATGTTCTCACGACTGTGAGGTGATGCCAAACATGCAAAAAGGATTTTCATTTCTGACTACGACAAAGTTCAATATTGGTTGTGAGTTGGAATGAATTCGTATAATCTTATATGAGTTTAAGTATTTAGTATATCATTTTAAGACAATACCAACCAGCTGACTGATCAGGGAAATAAATTACGTTTATATACATATAATAAATATAACATAAATTCAATGATTTAGCTATCTACTTAATCTACAGTATTTTAAAAGAATGAATAAGGAAGACGTCGAAAAATGCAAATGATTTGTGTAATAATAATGATAATAATAATAATCTTAATAATAATAATAATAATTATGATGATGATAAAAACAATGATATTAATAATAATAATAATAATAATAATGATAATGATAATAATAATAATAATAATAATAATAATAATAATAATAATAATAATGATAATAATAATATTAATAATAATAATAATAATAATAATAATAATAATAATAATTATGATGATGATAAAAATAATGATATTAATAATAATAATAATAATAATAATAATAATAATAATAATAATAATAATAATAATAATAATAATAATAATAATAAAAACAATATACATAATGATAATAATAACTATAATAATACTATTAATGATAATAATAATATTGATGTATAAAAATAATAATAATAATAATAATAATAATCATCATCATCATCATCATCATTATCATTATCATCATCATCATCTTCATGATTTTATAGTGAATGTATATATATATTTAATGCAATGTATTTTGTATCTGTATATAAAGAAATGTATATTTCAGTATACAAGCACTTACTACATATTACATAAGTAGATATGTTTATACATGAAATTATTCGTCGTTTAACACATGGATAATTCTTAAGCCAAATCTTTAACAGGTAATATATCTAAAAATTAATTAAGCAGAAAAAAGTCAAGGAATAAAAGATATGACTTATTTTGGTGTTTGATAATGAATTTTTAACATATAACAGTGCCTGGGAAGCCAATAATCACTCGATCCATTATATTTGTTATGATATTATTCCATCTTCATCAAAATTGGATAAAATTGGTCTACCGATAGCCCCAGGAAATACCATTTCCGTCGAAGGCAATTTAAAGTAATTTTGTGATAATTATATATAATTGTGATACATTTTCGATCTTTGTCAGAAATGGATAGAACTATGACTGTCGTTTCTTTCAGCATGGTAAACTTTTATACAGATTTTAAATCTTTGAGTGCAACACCCGGGGAAACTCGGTACATACTTCAATGATGACGTCAGATTAATTACTAGTTCACTAACTACTCTAGTACTGCAGATAAATTCAATTAAATTGATCTCGTTCTTTGAAGTTTGTTCGTCCGTGATTTCTAAATACCAACCCCAGTCGTTCTTTGCACAGATTCATATACTTTATTCAAGTTCATTTGTACGAATCAAAAAAGGTTAAATCCATTTTGATTCAAACATATGGTTATAATATACAAAAGTTGTGAATCTAGACACTACTTAATGTCCTTAGATATTGAAATATATTTATATTGACACCATGACTATAAACAAATTAACAAAGAAAATACAGAGACAGAGAGAGAGAGAGAGAGAGAGAGAGAGAGAGAGAGAGAGAGAGAGAGAGAGAGAGAGAGAGAGAGAGAGTATAATTATAGAAGTGAAGATTTGTTTTACTTTACGCTATATGTCTCATAAATATACATATGGCAATTTCACTTCTGATTCAAGTTTGATATACGTTTCAAACGCCTCATTTTCAAAGTTCTGGCGTTTTTCATTTATATTATTGTTTTGTTTAAAAGTGTTGATGAGATTTAACAAAAACGAATAGTGACAATAAGAATTAAATTTTATGTTAAGATTATTAAATATTAAAAAGAGGACATGTGAACGTCATAACGAAATGTTCATTGCAACTGGTAGATATTTTTAACGATTTTTTGTATGCGTTTTGGTGTTCGTTTATTAATGTTGATTTAGAATGACGCCATGAATGCTTGTCAAGCAATATTAATGAATTATTCTGAAAGAATATAATAAATCATCAATAATATCCCAATCTTCTCACCGTATGATATATATATATATATATATATATATATATATATATATATATATATATATATATATATATATATATATATATATATATATATATATATATATATATATATATATACATATATGCCTGAAAAGACAGCATGTATTAAATAGTTATGTATAAATAGATACATTTATTATTATTATTATCATTATTATTATTATTATTATTATTATTATTATTATTATTATTATTATTATTATTTTCATACAATATATCTGTCTGCATGATAAGAATAACTGTCCATTAAGTATTGAACATATTACACACAATTAATTGCTTATTGCTTAAGTTCCAACTGGGGTCTTCGTGGCCGAGTGGAGCTAGTATTGCGCTTTAAACTATTAAGTCTCTGACTCCTTGTTGAGGCCCGCTGGAACCTAAGCTCTTTTCCTTTTTTGTGAGAAAGTTTGCCAGTTTATTTGCGGAAGGCCGGTGCTCTCTTCCCGAGTACATTTTAACCACGTTCTCTCCTCCACCATTAAAAACTGGCCGCAACCATAAAACTGAAAAATTGTTGAGTGTGGCGTAAAACAAAATCAAATGTTCATATACAGCAAAACGATTAAAAAAATTATTTAGCAGGTTTGTGTAAAAATGAAAATTTATTTAAATTTTTGATTTGACATTTTGCTGTTGTTTAAATTAACTTTTCGGAAATTTTGGATTTATTGTTATTTATTTCAGGTAGTGTTTGGGTTACGTTGTTTATGTAATACATACATACATACATACGTACATACATACATACATACATACATACATACATACATACATACATACATACATACATACATACATACATACATACATATATACATATATGCATACATACATACATACATACATACATACATACATACATACATACATACATACATACATACATACATACATACATACATACATACATGCATGCATACATACATACATACATACATACATACATACATACATACATACATACATACATACATACATACATACATACAATTTCTCATTTACATGCGTTTAAATTAATATTTTCAAAAACTCATGCATATATATTTTCATAGTACACCTACTGTATAATTCAATGATAGTTGTTACAATCTATTGGCAGATATCAATTCAAAGAAATACATCAACTTTAAAGACGAACAGACCATTTCATGCAGATAATATCCTGAGTCAGTATCTAAACAGAAATGTTCAAATAGAAACGAAATGTTAAATTTCTTTAGGACGACGCAAAAGAATTTCCGTTTCTTTGGGTTTTCATTAGTTTTACTCCATATTCACTTCATAATAACAAGTTTGGTGGAAAATAGCAGTTCATTAGGGCCACGTAATTGATACCTTGTCATTCATCTATCCTAGAAAACTGACAACCAAATCAATTCAACATCAATGAAGAAAATATTAAACCCTTGTTATGGACAGTACGTTGATTCACGTAAAGTCGCTTATATCAATGAAGGGACAGAGTTTTCATCAGAAAATAGACAAGTTGGATAATGCTTCTGAAGAGATGCACGTGGCTCAAAGTGTCGGAGTTCGTTTGATTTTTAACAATTTATTGTGGTTGCATATCAAGTTAATTGAAATAAACCAAGAACAATAAAAATCAAACAAAAACTTATAAAACTAGTAATAAGAAATATACAAACAAACAATAAAATTGTAAAATTGATTAGGATTTACTTCAGCACCCTATATATTTTCAATTAGTTTCTGGAAAATTGATCGATTTGATTTTTTTTTCTGTCATAAAAAACGGATTTTTCCTGTATTGACTTGCACAGAAAGTATCTTCATGATGCTGTGGATATGAATTCTTCTGTCATAATGTTCGGCATATATGACGGAAACATTAGCATGTTTTTACAATGTAATATAAGTAATAATATCAAAGTTTTACCTGTTCAAAAGTCCGTAAGACAATATACGAACGTGTTGAACACGTGACGAACACGGATCTAGAGGTGGGATCAGTTGTAGCTGAGAAGATATCATCCATTAGAATCCCTTAGAAAGAATGGAACTACTGATTTTGAACCCAGTTACCCGGGAAGAGCTAAACCACCGGCCTTCCATAAGAAAACTGGTAAACTTTCGCACAAAAATCAGCTTAGGTTCCAGTCGGACTCCCATCTGTGCTGACAGGAAGTGAGAGACTTCATGACTGAATGCGCGATACCTTTACCACTCGGTCACTGAGACCCCAATTGATGAAGTCGTATTGACAGAAAAGATCGTCTTAGGCATTTGTTTTGGTCTTTTCTCTAAAACTATAGAGTATTAAACTATATTATTGATGATATTGAGATATTTAACTATATATTATTTGGAAACCAAATTAATATTGTCTTTTTAGATATTTTAAAAAAAACGTATATCTATCAAACTGATAGCATACTACCGTTACTCAATAGGTATCTTTCAGTAAATCTGATATATAGAATAAATATATCAGATACCGCAAAAATAAGAATCTACGTGATGTCCATAATACATATACACATCTGGTGATATTGGACAAACATTGACCTCTAGAAGTCCAGAGGTGGGATCAGGTGCCATATACGAGTAAGAATACCATGTTGACGGGTCACACCTGCCTTGAGTCCGCAGTCAAATTCAAATCAAATAGATCAGGAAGAAATCCTCGTCACAATTGGCACAAACGACTCAACAACAAAACTATATTGTACGCATTATGTACAGCATGTTGTCCTCACAATAAGATTATGCAAGAAAGATTGGGTCGGTACAATAGTCTTGTTTGCGACTACTCTGTTTCACTAAGTGAAATGTTGAGTTGCCTTTTTGTTGGCGTTTGTTGAGACGTCTGCACCAATTGTGACGAGGATACACTCCTCACTTGTTTCACTGGACTTGACTGTGGACTCACGGCGGGTGTGACCGGTCGACAGGGGATGTTTACTCCTCCATGGCACCTGATCCCACCTCTTGGTTTCCAGAGGTCCGTGTTTTTCCATTTTTACCTGATTTGCATCTATGTCCTGGACATTCTATTGATTTATACTTTGGTATCTGAAATTTTTATAGTCTTACTATAATCTATAAACAAAATAATTTTAAAAATCCTTCATTTCTCGATTTTCACCCATGTTTATTTATATTGGGTTACCCAGGATTGACCATTGTCTTGGCGATACTTGTTGACATACGTCTGGACATTTCAACAACACGTCCATATTTTTGAAAATGTCAGACAAAAAACTGGTAACAGTGCACACTAATAAATGGAGGGAAAAGCTATGAAGTTTCAAGTATTCGATGTTTTATACAAATAAATTTTTCTTTTAATAATTCCTCTGTTAGGAAAACAATGTCATAATGTCGTTATTTGTGCACAGAGGTCAAATGCGAATAATGGTGGAGGTAATATTGTAGTCTGTCATGGATCGAAGGAATATCAATCTGCTTATTTCATTCGTTTTATGCTATATATGCATATGTTAAAAATATATATCTTTTGTGTTTGTTTCAATAAAAGTCTCGATCTAATTGCAATATATATTTTGTATCAACATAACAGCCTGTATTCCTATAAAAATATGTGCGTAATGTCGTGAAGTCGGACACACGGATTTTCTACGGATACCCCTGCACGCCAACGAGAGAGTTTATATAATTATTATAAACATAATACCAAAGTTATAATGCTCAAGACGATATTGTCTCTGTCAATTAGATTTCATCAGTTGAGTTCCAATTTGAAAAGTATGTATTTTTTCTAAAAATAAAGTAGTGTAGTACAAGACCAAATAATATATCTAAAAGTATAGCCGAAATCCGTCTAAGAGTAACCACTGTAAAAAAATCTTATCTTTAGAAAATTTTCGAATTTAAATGGTGTTAACAGTGCCAAATATTCCTTTAGTATAAGATGAACAACTGGTACCGAAATACCAGGTACTAGGTTTATGTATACCCTCGGGGACTCTAACGGTCCACCAGCTTACATTATTAATCCTAAGTGTCAGGACAGTTAACAAACGTTAAATTATCTTCATTGTATTGGCATTAATACACAATCCAGTTAAAATTTGTGAGTCTTCACCTAAAGCGTCGGCATCTCCATATAGGTAAAAAAAATAAAAACAAACAAAATGAGATGCATGATGTGTAAACTATGACAAATATAGCTACCGAAATGTATCTCGGGATTACTCACAGCTACTACTCATAATGTTATATTAGATATTAATTATTAGCACTATTAAATGAATGAAGACGACTCGACTTATCACATTTCGTGCACGTGGTTTCATCGTTCTCATTACCATAATTAGAAAATGTATGGATGTGAAATGTAAACTGTCGACCCTTTGAAATCAAATATGCTTCTGAGTATGTCAAAATACAGATGCAAATTACGTTTTTGTGGGGAAAGTCTATAATTAACGTGAAGAAAAGAAAATTATACGTTATTTGCTGTATTTCTTTTGAGAGTGAAAACATTTGAATATCAAATTCACGTAATTGTTCACTATGCTCGTTTTTCCTGAAGTGAGTTTGCCACATTATTTTAGGTGCATAAAGTTTGACTTAAGGTTGATAAAAATGATGATGATGATGATGATGATGATGACGATGATGATGATCACCATCATGATGATGGTGATGATGATTATTCTTATTATAATTATTACTATTATTATTTTATTATCATTATTATTATTATTATTATTATTATTATTATTATTATTATTATTATTATTATTATTATTATTATTATTATTATTATTGCTGCTGTTGTTGTTGTTCTTTTGTGCGACCTCTTTCCTACTTTGATATATATATATATATATATATATATATATATATATATATATATATATATATATATATATATATATATATATATATATATATATAAACTTAGATGCATTTATTCATTTTGTCAAGCCATTTTTGTTTTAATTCAATTAAGTCGTAATAAGTGAACATGACATATTCATACCAGTTGTATTTTTAAGGTAGTTTTATTCATTTACATATATTGACTGTTATTAGAGAGTATAACAGGATCGGTAAATAAAAATAATATGATTATATGAAGTTTTATATTAACTACTAATGTTTTAGGAAATCTGTGCGACTGGCCGATTTTTTTATATTTTCTTTTACAAAACAAAGACTTTGATGTACATATATTACTCTATTAACTTTACATCGGAAATGTGTTACATACCGTGAAATATCCTTTTAGATTTCATGACATAAAATTCGTATGGAATTGTGAAGCCTGTCATTCTTATCAACTTAATTAATTAATGGGGCAAAGCTTTGTTTACTATAAAACGTTTAAGACAATTTCTGTTTTTATTACCTGTACTTGATGTACAATAACAAATTAGATCTGTACACAGGCATAACAAATCTTACATTCCTATATATTTTGTGAAAAAAATGAGGTCCATTGTTGCATGCATGTACAAAGAGTAAGGTTTAATAAATAATTGCAAGTTAATAATTGCCAAACTGGGTTTCTCAAACAATTTTCACAAAATATATCATTTTTTTTTTGCCTGTTTGTGTATTTTTGTTATTGTATATAAATCTAAGTAGTAAAAAAATGAAAGAAATAATTTAAAAAAAAATGACACAGGTAATTCGTCTTTTACAAAATAAATTTGGTCATACTGGAAAAGTTTGGTTGGAAACGTATCCAAATTAAAACTTGTTATATATAAATACCACAATATTTGATAAATAACTATAGAAGTTACATGGCAAAACAATTTTTTTTCTTTGATTAATATCCATAAGGTTTTGTACTAACTATAGCCTTTCGCCATTTTTTTTACTTCAATTAATTTTTAACTTAATGCACAATTTACACATTCTTTTACAGATACTATTCAATTATACGGTTACTACATAACTAATAGCTGTCTCTACAGTAGGTTTAGAAAAATGAAAATATATAGTTCCACTGCGAAAAATACTGCATTCGGATAATAAATCCATGAAATGAAAGAAAAATGATATTCGAAATCCCTATTAATATTTGTCCTGCCTTCCGTCTGTGCCTACATGTATATTTTAGCAAGCCCCCCCCCCCCACCAATAAGGACAAGGGCGAATTGATTTTTAAAAAATGACTGGAAAACTTTATCATTAATCTGAAAATATCATTTGATTAACTTGCAAGGTTGCAAATATTCCGTTGCAAATTTACGTGTCTGTTGTATTTATATTTGATTAATTTATTCTCTATATATAGACAGGTATCCACTCACTTTAAGCCGCCACAAGTAGCTGAAAAAAGCCTAAAGGGATTAGCCCTGTAGTGAAAATTACAGCATCCGGGATGAAAAAGTCCATGAAAGGATACATAGACAAATACCAGAGAAATAAAATCACAAGATATCAATATCTTTTGTTTGTCTTGTTAGTGTGAATATCAAGCCGGGAATCACTTAAGAAAAACATGGTTTACACAATTAAGACCATATGGACGCATTTATGTGAATTCAATACCATCGGTACGGAATGAAGAGTAACAACAAAGAAATCAAACACGATCACTTTCAGATTATTTGATGCATTTATTCATTAGTTCCTTTATTCTCGATGTCAATCTTTTACTTTTATGTTTGTTCATCCTGGACGATTTGCTAATAAAGGTTCAACTTAGATAGAAGTGTTTCCTAATAAAGACATTTCGATCTCTAATATGGTTCGCAGGATGTCTGTTGTCATTTTGTGAATAATCATTTTACATTCTTAATATTTCGAAATCATTTGGGAATATATTTTTTTATTCTTTTAACGCCATATTCTAAATTTCTATTTTATTTTTTTTTCGTCTTCATTTTGCTGATTTCGAACTTCGAAAATCCATAAGATGTGATGTACGTGTACATGATACGTATATATGATATTGGTAAAACCATTGTAATTAATTTTATTTATACATAATTGATTCCACAAATGAAAATAACCTTGATATGGTATGGTTTTAGTAGTGAGTAAACTATGTGGGATGCTGTATTTTTACAAAGTATGAAATTAAATAACAATTACTTTAAGTACCAAAGTCAATTAGCAATAATATATAGGTTCTCTATGGTCGGGTATCTAGAGCATGGAGTCTTGGCCTAGGGCGTCTATCATCCCTTAATAGCGCGAGTCCGACTAAGATAAACTTTTACAATAAATCCGGATGATATTTTCGCGATTTACAATGCCCATTTCGTAATACTATAATAAAACTTCATTACGCGATAATTTTATATAATTTCGCAAGCGACAGCTGTCTCTCGAAATTACGTGTGAATGAAATTCTCGCGAATAAAACCGAATTAACCATATTTATTTGGAAACTTTTGCATTTCAGTGTAAGGTTACATTGTAACTGGGTTTTCCGACATATAAACATATAAAACATAAAAATGACAATAATGATAAGCAAAATAAATAAATATTTCAGACATGAAACAGCAACAGATTGACTTTTAAAAAATCACAATTCATAAAATTCTCTTTATTTTTCTCAAATCAAAAGCTACACACCCGTATGTCTAAAATGACTTTATATATACTTAAAATACATAATGTCGTTTCCATTACATACATTACATACTAATTAGCTCAAATGACCTTTGTATATATATATATATATATATATATATATATATATATATATATATATATATATATATATATATATATATATATATATATATATATATATATATATATTATAAAGAAAAAATAAACAGTAATCCTATTCAAACTTCAATATCTACATCACGTGTTCATCAATGTTGAGTAAGAATGAAAATTGTACTTAATAAAAAAAGAAGGCGTAACTATGTGTCAGTGGCGTTTTCAGTTTTGTAACAATCACTTTACGTGTTCGTTATCTCACTTCATATTTTTGCCTAATAATTACTTAATTTTCTTGAAGTCAAATTTATCTTATTTAGCTGATAATAGATAATAAAATTTTCTTACTTCACAATAATTATCTATCTTAATATTTTTCTCCTTTTTCTGCATTTGAATATTCTTTTATTAGTTACAAATATTTCAAAATATCATAAAAGTATAAAAGTAGGTTTATCGCTCTTCATTCAATAACAGATCCTATCGGAGCCAGTTATTGTTATACCCATAAAACATTATTTAGTCTATTTTCGTCATTAAGTCTATTCCGTTATTCATTTTCATAATAACAGGGCTAGCCCTGGCCTGAATTTTTTCGCCAATTGCCAATTCAGAAAATGTGATGCTGCGCCAATGAATTATTTTTCAGTCGCCAACAAAAGTTGGCAAAATGACGTTCTTTTAATACATGTACATAATATAGGGTGTGTATTAAATATTTATAAAAAGCGTTGCATTCGCTTTTTATACATGCATGTCATTTTGATACATTTGACGCTAAAATAAAATTTAAAGCTTTAGCCCAGGTATGCACTCTGCATAAGGAATCACAAGAGTTGCTATCGCTTTGGTTTAATGTTATTTTTGCTACCCCTACACCCAGATGGAGCAAAGGAGTGATCTGACAACATTATCTGAACACTATATTTATGTTTTAAATGTAAAAAGAAAAGTATCCATTTTGCTGTTATATTCATGAATTTACTTTTCATACATTTAAGATAACATTTTTTTTTAATTTTTGCAATCCAGCAATCAAATAAAATATATGGTAGATTATTACATCTCAAAATTCCTCTTTTTGTGTATAATGTAATAATTTTAAGATGTCCTATTATAAGACAAGAAACCGCTACTTGTATTGGTAGATCGTACAGTAAACCAGCTATACCGGCCATCTGTATATAAGGGTTACCTGTCTATAATGGCCAATTTTGAAAAGTACCATGACAATTAAATTAAACCTGTGATAAGGGTCACCTGTACATAAGGCCAATATTTTCTGGTCCCTTGGGTGGACCCTATATGCACGTTTTAATGTTTTTCTTATTTATTTACTTATATGGGTCGTCGCCATTTATAGAAAATTGTAAAATTGAAAAGTTATTATTTCGACTTATGACGTAGCTGTATCATCCACGTGTCACGCTTCCTCTGACACGTGACCTTGGGTTTAAGTCCCCTTAATGAACAAATACTTCATTATAATCGTATTGAAGAGTAAAGTTGATGAACCATTGATGCAAATACCAGCATCATCAACGTTTGACGAAAATTTATAAATAATATGAAATGGCAGAAGATATGAATCACATTCGAACTTGAAATGAACTAATCAGTTGCAGGTATATTTCACGTGGAACATACCGCAAACACCTGCATGGTTCTGCCCGTCATAGTCTAAGCAATAACAAATATTGCTAAAAAACACACCATGTTCATTTCATGCGCAAGCATTTGCTAGCTACGACAAATGGAATTAATGGATTTATATCTGGAACTAATGAAGAGCCAATTGATCTTAATAAAGTGATAAGAGCAGATTGCTAGTGCATGCGATTCTTGGTGTGTGGAAACATAATTACAGCAAGCGAGAAATCGATTTGAGATAATAATAAAAATAAAAATAATAATAATAATAATAATAATAATAATAATAATAACAATAAAAATAACCATTACACCACCGATTATGAATCATATGATATCTTTAAATTCTGCTTTTTCCAAAATTTGAAGCTGATTTATTTTATAACAAACTTTTGTATTTTTAAATAATACTGACGTTTAATGAATCATTGGCAAATGCGTTAATATACATATATATATATATATATATATATATATATATATATATATATATATATATATATATATATATATATATATATATATATATATATATATATATATATATATATATATATATATATATATATATATATATATAATTTCTTGGTAAGGTTTTGCTCGATACAGAACCGTAGTAGTTTTGGCCTATATACCGAATGCTAAGCGACAGAGCTAGGAAATGGATTTTGACAAATTCAAATTTCATGACTCGGTTACGACAATATACTGTAGACTGTAGTATTGCCTTATATATTCATGAGATGTCGTCACAATCGTATTTGAAAACGAAACAGATTTTGACTTTTTATTTCCTTGGAGTACATGTCACTACCATCTATTATGTTTGTTTCGAAGTCTATGTAAATAAATTTCACTTAATTACAGACGTTGTTTCAGCGATACATCATTTGTCTAAAGTACGTTTTTCCAGCGTATGATTTAATCATGTCTGTCATGATATTTGAAACTTAATACGACATTGTCCAAATGAAGCAATAACTACAGAATTGTAATCTATTAAATCTGTAATTCTGACAAAGTAATGTTTTGAAATGAACAGTGATTTATCAACAAAATTACCCAATAATTGTATTCACGTATGACATTTGAATCGTTCATGAGAACATAAATCGTTGTACCGAATCTCCATGCCCAATATCGAGAAGCAGAAATTGGACATTCTCTTGATTGAGAGCTTCTTGTTAATTCGAAGGAAATGGAATCAAAATATTCGTAATATGGTTAATACTTGATTAAAATATAATACAGTAATACTTGCTGTAGAGACCACCTGTGTATAAAGACAACTTGGTCATAAAGTGTTTGTGCTGTCCACATTAGTACCATCTGTGTACCAATCAACCTTTATATAAAGACAATCTCCTATATTTGCATACAGGTTTCACTGTACCGTGGTAAGAAATACCCTGGAGGTTAATACTTAGGTATATGCCATGTTATATCCACTCTTAATTAGTAAACAAAAACAAAAATTTGTACTTAAGGTGTTCTTTTCGCATAAAGACATACACACGATTATGGAGTAAAGAAATATTTGAAAGTGTTACTTTTGTGGAAATAAGTAATACATCCATTAATAATGAGGTGTTCTATTCGTATGATTAGGCATCCCCATCCGACTCAAAAATAAGTTCTCTCATATAAAGAAATATCCATTATCAATTTGCAAAGAAACAAAATCTTACGGGTGTTCTTTTCTTTTCGAATACTGAAGTATTGATAAAAAATTAGAAAAGGAAATATTAAGGTGTTATTTTCGTACAAATACGTGTCCACTATCAAATTAGCGTATAAGTGTCTCATATAAAGATAAAAAGGCATTTATTATCAAATAGCAAAGAAAATAACTTCAGGATATTTTTGTGTAAAAGAAGCATCGGCTATCAATTAGTAAAACAAAAAGAGTTCTTTTGGTATAAATTAAGTATTCACTCTCAAGTTGGTAAATTAGTTCCTTTGTATAAAGAAATATCCACTTTCAATTAGTAACAAAAAAATAAATGGTTGTTCATTTCGTATAAAGAAATATCCATTACCTATCAGTAGTGACAAAACGTTAAGTAAATAAAAAAAACACCTTTAATTTTTTGTTTCTTACTTAGTTAATAAAGAAACATATTCAAGGTTTTATTTCGTATAAATATGTGTATTCACAATCGAACTGGTAAATTAGTTCTCTAGTATAAAGGAATATCTACTTCCAGTTAGTAAAGAAAATACTGTAAGATGTCCTCCTCACAAAAAAATCCACTGTCAGGTAAAAAATAATAAAACTTAATTGGTTTCTTTCATATAAAGATTCAATTATAAGTAAATAAGATGTCCCTTACGTGCAAAAAAATGAATATAAATAATTAGTTAAAAAGGAAAATTGAAATACGGTGTTCCTTTCTTATAACTATTAACTACCAGTCGAGAGAGATAAATGTTATGGTGTTTCTTTTGTACATCATTGAGCAGTAAAGGAAGACCAAAGTTTTATTTTTGGGTTAATCATATTTTGGTTAGTGCTTGATAAGTTTACCATAAAACGTGGACCTAAAATAAAATGAATGAACAAAATCTTCTTATTCGTATTTCTCCTGCAGTGATTTAATTTTTAGAGATATGAGAATCTTGATGGGTGTTTGTATCACCCTTGCGTCTGAGCTGGAGACAGAATTTTTAAAACAATATGCTATAAATGTAAGTTGTCATTCAGTAGTGAAACTATTTTCTGAATAACAAATTAGTAAAAAAAGTTTTATCATGGAATTATGTGAACAAGCAAATGATAGACAATTTATACCCACTCTAATTTAAATATCTTGTGTAAGCGATTTAGAATTGATGACAATTACTTTGACCTTACTTTATTTGTACTTTATAATAGTGCATTGCATAAATTACAACATGTATCTCGGATACACAAGTCGTCTGTCTCTATAATCATCCTCTCTCTCTCTCTCTCTCTCTCTCTCTCTCTCTCTCTCTCTCTCTCTCTCTCTCTCTCTCTCTCTCTCTCTCTCTCTCTCTCTCTCTCTCTCTCTCTCTCTCTCTCTCTCTCTCTCTCTCTCTCTCTGCATATGGACGAAATTACAAAGGCAAAAAAGGACGATTTATTCCTATGATCGAAATGAAATTTATTCTACATATCTTGTGTAAGCAATTTAGAGGTGATGACAATTGCTTTAACCTTAATTTATGTGCACTTTGAAATCAGAAATTATCGCTTTTATTTCAAATACACAAGTCGCCTACCTGCCTCTGTAATCATCCTCTCTCTGTCTGTCTGTCTGTCTGTCTCTCTGTTTGTCTGTCTGTCTGTTTGTCTCTCTCTCTCTCTCTCTCTCTCTCTCTCTCTCTCTCTCTCTCTCTCTCTCTCTCTCTCTCTCTCTGTATATTCATATAGATGAAATTACAAAGTAAAACAAGAACGATTTATTTTTATGATCGAAATGAAATATAAATTGTCATACTCATTTGTCTAACTGCAATATCACATAAAAATAAATATATAAATTACTGAATACAGAAATAAAACAGATAATTAATTAATAAAAACGATTATATATAAATCATAAGCATATTACCACACATTGTATACAACAAGAAAAACTAAATTAATTATCTTATGAATCCAGAATTATGCAACATTTACTGATGGACAATAGATTATCTTTAACTTTCAAAAGAATAAAAATGTCATTTTATCTATAAAGCGTAAATGAATCTTACAAAACAAAAGATCAAATATTTCAAAATATGAGATAATGTAAAAATAGATTTTAAAGATATGATCCACACACATATATATCCTTTTATTCCTTTTTCATCTAGACCGAGTGATTAGATTAACTTTGACAGTGACAGCCATATTGAAGTCATTCAATTTTTCCCATAGGAATACTAGAATTTTTTTATCGTATACGTTTTTTATTTTGCCATTAAAACTTTCCGCTACCATAAATTTAGAAAACAAAAAGTACTAATGTAAATATTATAAAGATACCAAAGTTATAATGCTCAACAAACCAATTTCTATCCTTGATAAACACATTTTGTAATTAATCAGGTAATTCAAATCAGCAGTTGGAAATTCTGATTACCAGCCACATTTGAATACGATCAGCATGTAGACCGGAACATATAGAGCAACGTTCCGAAATTTCCTCAGCCAAAATTGTCCTCATATATCTTTGTTTATTATTTTGAGAGAAAAAAAAAAGAAAAGTAACAACTAAGCAGAAATACGATATAATCATGATAATGATCTTTTGTCACAAAAATGTTTAACCCCGGGAATTAACAAGTCGTTGTTTTAACTAAGTCTTTGTCATTGGGTCCAGATGTAGACGATACATATTAAGAAGAGTCCAACCTAAACGGCACGAGCATGATGCATGCGCTCTATTCGACTCTCGGAATATGATATTGACACGTCAAACCCGACAAAATTCTGTGGAATAGTAATTCAAATTTAGCACGTTTCTTCAACAAAGAAACTTTAATCAAGTCTGTAATGATCTGAGAGTAACATGAGCCATACTCTTATGCTCGAATACGTGAAACAAATGTTGTATATACATAGAAACACAGGGTTAAAACGACAGAGAAGAGAGAGAGTAAGAGAAAGAAATATTTAATGAACAGAGGCTAGAGGGAAGGGGAAAATAGAGAGGTAGAAATAACGTGGGCAATATATATATATATATATATATATATATATATATATATATATATATATATATATATATATATATATATATATTTATATATATATATATATAATATATATATATCTATATATATATTCTCAGTATTGTTCTTAAATATATCAAGTATTGTTTTTAAAGACAGAAAAACAAATTATTAAACACACTATCACATATTGATAATTACTTTAAAGTAAAGGAGAGTGAAGAGATGATTCATTGATAAAATTAATTAATAAATCCTTCATATAGTCGGTCAGTCATCATAGGAATTCAATATGTGAATAGAAGTAGGGAAATATATATATATATATATATATATATATATATATATATAAATATATATATATATATATATATATATATATATATATATATATATATATATATATATATGTATATATATATATATATTAACGTAAGTTCTCCAATCACACATCTGAGAGTAACTCTAAAAGGAAATGTGATATATTTTACATCTGCTTCGAGCACACCCAAAGGGAAGGGCAATGTTAACGAATGCTAATTTTTCTCTTAAAAATTCTTCAAAACATCTGCACTGATTCTAAGTCTTCGATTCTATAAACTGAATTACAATGCTCAATGTATTTTATGCAAATGTTGATAATTTTATTTACAAAACTGATTCAGACATAAAACGACGTTTTGTATTTTGACGGAAAATCGGCAAAATTTGTGATGCTGTTTTATGTGCTTTGTTTTTTGCGCTTTTTTATTTTAAGTGACTTTTTGTAATAATAAATTTTTTTTTCCTTTTTTGAATGAAAATTTGAATCCCAGATTTATAGAAACTAGCAGCAAAACCGTCATCATTGTGTTTTCGAATTAAGAAGTACCGAGTGACATTAAGCTTTTTAACTGAAGATTATTTAAATCTTTTCAATCAAACATATATAGAACAATAGACCAATCGATTAATCAAAGCAATGCAGTTATAAGAATCAAGTATTTGACATATATAAACCAGCAACTTTAATGAAATAAGACATTTTTAGAAGCAGGTAAACGATTTAAAATTTTATGGTACACCAAAGTCGAATAATTTTTTTTAGCTTAGTTGTTTTTAATTAAACCTGCTGGTGTTCTCATTAATTCCGTTAGATAGAATAAAAATAGGTTACAATAAGGGGAAATAGGATAAACGTCACCAAAGAAAAGACCTTGTTTCTATTTCGAGATAAAAAAGATTTAACTCCGCCAAAGTAGCATTAATGAGTATCAATGTGATTTTGCACAGTTAAAAAATTATCAGTTAAACAAGATTTTTCTAGTAAATTCAAATTACTGCGCCAAAATCAAATTAAAGAGATAAGCTTACTGTCTAGAAATTCGATTTAACTGGGTAACATCTAGGTTTACCTGAGAAAAACTAGAAAAAATCGTTAATGGTATTTTGGAATGTCATAATTATTACAACTTGGAATAAAGTATAAATATAATACCAGGTTTACCGGTTTAATGAGCAAAACGCATACATTATAGTGATAGCTTTCGTTTTTGTCTGATCAATGGAATAGGTGCTTCAAATGGATGTATATGGCAAAGTAAAAATGTTTTACGACAAAGTTAAAGAAAACCAAAATAATTTATCTAAACTGATCAAGACTAGTCCCTTCCGAAAAACGGTACCTAAGTTTTGAAAAATTTTCAGAAGCTCTGGAAAAAAGCGGTACCATCTAATCAAAAATTTCGTTTGATACACGCTTTAATATCATATAATACTTAGTTTGATATGTAACTTGTAACAATATCCGTTGAACGTTACAGTTGGGACATATTTGTCCTAACTCATCTAACATACTCACCCAAATCAATAAATAAATGGTCTACGGTCATTTTTCAGGAGTGAGCAAATTAAACTAACATATAACATTATTGTAAAATTTTGATTCCAATTCATACATTCCTAAGTCATGACAGTGGCCATAACCATTTTTGCGACCAAATGAGGCTGTAGAGGTCGATGGGCTAAACATCCTGTACAGCCTCTGTTACCAAGTGGTCAGAGCTTCGCGCTTTAAACCTTTATTCTCTCACGTTTGGTCAGCGCAGGTTAGAGTCCCGCTGGAACCTTAGCCGATTTTTGTGGGACAATTTGTCGATTTTCTTGCGAATGATCGGTGGTCTCTCCCAGGGTATATTGTAACCGTGTTCTCTCCTCTATCAATAAAGACTGGCCGCCACTATATAACTTAATGATAACAACTTTATTGTTGCGGGTGGCGTAAAACATAAAACAAAAACCAGTAACTGGTAAAATGTACATATTTTTGCCTGTAGCATCAGACTTGGGCCCCTTTTTCACTTTATTATACATTTTGTCATGGAACTGGAAACGTTGTCACAATGACTAGTTGTTAACTTAACCCCATTTTTTCTATTATTTTGCAATCCAATGTAAAAGAATGACCATTAAGTGGAACGGGTCTATGACAGAGTAAAATCATGTTTGTCTTTACGCTTCTCTGAAAATTATCTTCATATCAATATATTCATTTTGAAAAACGTTAAGGTCTTACATATTATACATTTTTCATGCCGGAATACGATGTAATATCCAAGTTTGTTTGTTTGTTTGTTTGTTTGTTTGTTTATGATAATACATGATTGAATATTAAACGGATACAAGGTGTAAGAAACTGTACTTACATAATATGATATCCAAGTTTGTTTGTTTGTTTGTTTGTTTGTTTATGATAATACATGATTGAATATTAAACGGATACAAGGTGTAAAAAACTATACTTACATAATATGATATAGCAAAATGTCGTTTCAAGATTAAGAAATCCATTGTTCAAACTTTGATATATGGTAAGGTACTATGATGATTATATTTACGGTAGATAGGTATGTTTCATGCAAAGAAATAAGGCTTTTATGGACTAAATATTAAAGGGGGACAAAATTTGCACATTTAAGTATTAAAAGACATTAATATCCGAGTAAATCTCTATGACATATGTAAAACATATACTAAATGATTTGATGATTCCTGTTCAATACTCATTAAGATAATTTATCAATTTTATCAATATCAAATATCACTTTCATCTAAAGAAATCCTTTTTTACATCTCGATAAAATTTAACATTATTTTCGACATTTACCAAGAGTAGGAGGGAAAATGTCGAAATTCACCATGCTGACTTATACAACGGAAGCCTTAAAGGGGCACTAACTGTGTGTACGAAAAATTAATTTTGATTTTTTCCACTTTAACAACTTCATGTACAGTAACAAATACTAGTTATACACATTTATAAAAAGGCGTATATTTCTATGTATTTTATTCTTAAAATAAGACCAAGTCCAGTCTCGTAGTCATATAAAAATACAAGTAGGAAGTTGGAGTTAATCAATTGCAAGTAAAAAAAATGCCGAACCCGAGTTTTCCAAGCAATTTTCACAAAATATATAGGCTTTTCTTTTGTTATTGTATATCAATCTAAGTCGTAAAAGGGAAAACACACAGGCTATGCCCGTTTAAGAAATTATTCATTATCCGTAACAACAAAGAACAAAAATCAAGGCAATGAGATCATTTTGAAACATTGCAGCCTTATACTCAACTAGAAAATAAGTCTTGCATATTTTTTATAGATAATATAATAACTTTTTAACGATAATGAATATTTATAACAAAGAAAGGTTCCGTAATTCCACAAGGATCAACAAGTGAAAAATACGTGTAAATTATGGGAATTCTTTCATTTTAAAAAGAGATTCTACTTAGCTTTGTCTGTCTGTCTATTTATCTATCTATCTATCTATCTCTATCTCTCTCTCTCTCTCTCTCTCTCTCTCTCTCTCTCTACCTACGTACCTACCTACCTGCCTGGCTCAGTCGGTAGCGCGCTCGACTCTGGATCGTGAGGTTGTGAGTTCGAGTCCCGCTGCCGACAGGTTGGTTTCCTGTCTTTCGGATGATACAGTAAAAACTGGAGGTCCCGTGTCACAGTAAGTGTCGGCACGTTAAAGAACCCCCACTGCTCAATGGCCGTTAGTGCCGAGCATAGGCCAAAATTTGAAGCCCTTCACCGGTATTTGGTGACGTCTCCATATAAGTGAAATATTCTTGAGTGGGACGTTAAACAACAATAAACAAACAAACAAACAAACAAAACCTACGTACCTACCTACCTGTCTGTCTGTCTGTCTGTCCGTCGTCCGTCCGTCCATCCATCCATCCATCCATCTATCTATCTATCTATCTATCTATCTATCTATCTATCTATCTATCTATCTATCTATCTATCTATCTATCAAGTATCAAGTAGTAGTTGTAATAGTAGCAGTATCAGTAGAAGTAGTAGTAGAAGTAGTAGTAGTAGTAGTAGTAGTAGTAGTAGTAGTAGTAGTAGTAGTAGTGTGTTGGTAGTGTGGTAGTGGTAGCAATAACAGCAGCAGCAATAGAAGTAGTAGTATTAGTAGTAGTAGTAGTAGTAGTAGTAGTAGTAGTAGTAGTAGTAGTAGTAGTAGTAGTAGTAGTAGTAGTAGTAGTAGTAGTAGTAGTAGTAGTAGTAGTAGTAGTAGTAGTAGTAGTAGTAGTAGTAGTAGTAGTAGTAGTAGTAGTAGTAATAGTAGTAGTGATGGTGGTGGTGGTAGTGGTAGCAATAACAGCAGCAGCAATAGAAGTAGTAGTAGTAGTAGTAGTAGTAGTAGTAGTAGTAGTAGTAGTAGTAGTAGTAGTAGTAGTAGTAGTAGTAGTAGTAATAATAATAATAAAGTAGTAGTAAAGTAGTAGTAGTAGTAGTAGTAGTAGCAGCAGCAGCAGTAGTAGTAGTATTAGTAGCAGTAGCAGTAGAACTGATGCCGTCTATTTCTTTGTATTGTTTTTTATCATCATAATTACTACCATTGTCTTTATTTCATTCACAATAACACGCGAAATTAGCTGAAATACACTTTTATGAACAAATTCAAATGAGAAATATATTTTGATCGCTTTTGTTTTACTAGTTACCATCATTATGTTTCTTACTGTATTGTCTTATATATAATTTATTTGTACTCCACAACAACATTTTTGGAATAATTACTTTTTTTTCAAAAAATATTCAATTTCACGTCGTTTAAATTTACTTTTTTTATTGGAGTTACACTGATGAAGTCTAATTAACAGAAAAGATCGTCTTGAAGATTATAACTTTGATATTATGTTTACAATATTTAAGAAATTTCTATTTATCTGTGTTTTATATACTACAAACTGTTTCTATTTCCTGAAAAGTATCATTAATAATTTTTATTGAAAACAATGCATCACTATTTACCCTTTTCAACCCTATCTACCATTAAAGACTAGTCTTAAATCATAGAAAAGAGTATACCACTCAAACATTCAGAGGTAACAGGGTCAAGCATATCGGCTGTAGCGTCTAAGGCATTTCGTGAGATCTTCTACTCTTACCGTATTTGCCCAATGTTCACTAGAATTGCCAACTCTCTTGAGCCACCTGACAAGTAATACCTTGGTATATGTGTTTGTCTTGTTGTGTCATTTGTTTTTCATAGTATTTAAGTTGATAGCTATTTTCAACTCGTCAGTAATAACCGAAAATGCATATCTACACTCAGGTAATATCACTTTGTCAATTAATGTCATTCTACCATAGCTTTGTTATGTTAAATGGACTTTTTCCCCAGTTAGAGTTATGTGTAAAGATTTTATTACCCTTGTATGTCAGTGTCGGAGTCTGCCAAGGTTGGGGACTTGGTTCAGACTCATTACAAAATATCTTGTTAGTGGAAACTATATATAACTGTCAAGAATAAATGTTTTCTTCGTCATTCTTGCAAAATTTCAGAAAAAGTTTTTTTTTATTTGATTTTTGTTTTGAATTTGTTTGAAGCATTATTTCTGAGAATCAATAATTATTTTTGGAATAAGTATTTTGTTGACGCTACTAACTATGAACAAAGATGGAAAAGACACTACAAATTTCGCTTGTCACAAATATTTGCAGGTTTCCTCAAAAGATATCAACACAAACCAAACCAAACCAAACAAATGAATGTGCTATATGTTTTATTTGCTAGGCCAATTATTTTTTAAACAACAAAAGCAGAAAACAATATTAAAAGTATGAGAATCTGACATACATTGACATACTTTGTGCACATTAAATTTTAATGTAAATGCAACTGTCACTGTCTAACAACCTCATAAACAAGGATTCCAAGCGGTACAGAAAACCGGGAAGGAATTGTCATTTTGAATATGCGAAAGTTAATAACAACATATCATGAGATATATATATATATATATATATATATATATATATATATATATATATATATATATATATATATATATATATATATATATACAGTAAAACCTGTATATAGGGGCCACCCAAGGGACCAGAGAATATTGACGTTAATGTGCAGGTGACCACTTATACACAGGTTCAATTTATTTGAAGTATGCAGTCAATGGACTTGAAAAAAACTGGCCTTTATAGACAGGTAATCTAAGACCACTTTAGCAAGTTTTACTGTATATATATATATATATATATATATATATATATATATATATATATATATATATATATATATATATATATATATATAATTTTCATGCATATATTGATTTAGATAAAGAAGAAAACCCAAATTTTTGGAAAAAGCTATAACCTAATTTTGCCATCGTCAGTCCTAAATGATTGTTTGTTTGTTTATTGTTGTTTAACGTCCCATTCAAGAATCTTTCACTCTTATGGACACATCAGCCGGTGAACGGTTTCAAATTTTGGCCTATGTTCGTCACTTACGGCCATTGAGCAGTGCCGTCGCCTGGACTCGAACTCACGACCTCACGATCAAGAGTCGAGCGCGTTACCAACTGAGTCAGGTTGGCTAGCGTCTTAAATAAGGACTTAGTGTTATGATTATGCAGATGATATATTTCACTTAGTTAAACATAAGTAAAATAATATGGAATAGAATTTCTTTGTGAAAAAAATGTTTTCCTTTAATCTACACGAAATCATAACTTGAAGACCTTTGAAATGTTATCCCTTTGCAAAATTATAAAATGTCAAGTGAATATTACTCGACATATTTGATTTGAAGTAATATCGGAGGTTCATAGCGGTATATTAATAGTTAATGTACAACAAGTTCATTTAACATGGAACAAACAGAAAACATTTGATTCTGATACAAAACTTTTTTATTTTATTCCATCGCGTCAAGGCATATGAATACATAGTTAGCATTTGTACTACGCATTCTTATTATATATTATTCTTCCACAAGCTGCAATAAAATGTTATTCAACAACATTTGGTAAATATTCTGCTTGTTACATATTTATTTCTCATGACACAAGTAAATGTAATTCCAAATGTGATTGGTAGAGTGAAAACATATCACAGTTTACATTGCATTTGCATGGAGTGGTGAAAAATAATTAAAAAACAAATTTAAAATTTTTTAATATCCATATATTGAAGTAACAAAAAGAAATAAATGGATTTAAAAGAAAAACGCTAAACGAATGCATCACATGAATTAAACCACCTGTAAGAATGATATAATAAAAAATGAATTAAATTGATGTCATAATAATTGTACTATATGTTATCACGATGTTAATCTTCAGTCAGTAGGTCGTGACACAAACGGATGTTACGATGCGTCGAGTGCGTCAAAATGACACATTTGATAGGTTTTACAGTACCCCGGACATTTCCACTCCCCGTTGGAACCTGAGCTGATCTTTGTGAGAGGGTTTTCCAGTTTACTTACGGAAGGTCGGTGGTCTCATCCTGGGTATTTTGTAGCCAAGTTCTCTCCTCAACTTATAAAAACTCGTTGCCAACATATAACTCAAACATTGTTGAGTGTAGCCTAAAACACTATTCGACATCAAATCAAAATTGACCTTCTTACGACCATGATTTTCATATATATATATATTCTACGTGTAAGACATTAATAACACCAACAGCGGTAAAACAAGAATGTATTTTATATCTTCCCATAGTCAAATCAACGTCAAAATAGCGACCAAACAGTTTATACCTTTGCATTATCTGTTAGTTCTATTGGTGCACTACACTCAAACTTCGACATATTAAAGTTATATGTGGTGACTAGTTTTAAGTGGCGGAGGAGAAAATGTCTCGGAGGGCCAACGAAAATATACTGAAAATTCTATCACAATGTAAGTTACCGCGGTAACGAACTCACGCAATTGTACACAAGCTTTTTTGTTGGTAATGCGATTACTGTTTTTCATTTTTCGTGTTTTACAATTTTCAAAACATCGCATACTTAGATAATGCAGTATTGACATTTTTAGGATTAGAAACAATTCTAGTCAAACGTTTTCTGTCATTCTTGTATATATACTCATAAACACAGATTATTAATGCAACACAATTTCAATTCAGTCAATTTAAAATTCTCTATGTGAAATAGCTGATATGTATAAAGGTTGTTACACCGTTTACGCAAAATTTAAAATTGAGCACCAAACATCTGGGAAAGATCAAAGGTGTGTCGATTACTTAAGACCCCGTTGTGTATAAGGTTTTGCAATGAGAGACATTTTTTGACAAACATAAATGCGTTTATGTTTTATTATTTAACATAATTTGAGTTTAGTTACGGATTGTCGTTCTGATACGTCATAAGTATAAGATATTCTAATTTCGCGAAATTTTCTTTGACGGCGAATATAGCTAAATTAAATCGCCGCGAATAAAAGCAACTATACAGTATTTAAGTTGTAAAACCACAATTCATTATTTTTAACAATAATGATATGTAATCGCTGGAAACCAGAACTAAACAAAAGCCGTTGTCATAAAATTCCATAGAAATACTTTGCCGTATATTCTTGATCTAGTGACAAATACGTTTGTTACTAGATCAAGAATATACGGCAAAACACTTTTTCCAAATACATGAAAAAGAATCTCAATTATAGCCAAATATTGTTCACGTAAATTTTACATGAACAGAGGTGAACTTATCACATGAATTTCACGTTAATTCAGCTTGTACGTTAAATTAATGTGACAAATTAATTGTGAATTTCATGTTAAATCGTTATTCATGTGAACAAATTTTAACTCAAGCCGAAAACACATGCAAATTTTGTTTATGCAAACGTCACATGAAACATTTCATGTTAAAATATACATGTGAATTTAACGTATAATTTTGATTGATGTAAAATTCACATGAATTCCATATCATATGTTGATTCATGTGAAATTATTGTGAACAAAATTGGACTGTGTAGAGATGTAGGCCTTGTCACGTGTATTTTGGTACAATTATTTTTTTTTAATCCTAAAACCTAAATGTTATAGAAATTCAACCCATTACTCACCTGAAAAACGAAGTTCTCAAAATTTTCTTTTTGTGGAAAATTTTATCAATTAAGATATTTCAAAGTTTACGACTTATTTTCTAGCCAGATTATGAATTGAATCTTCATACATTTTCGATACCCTCGGGGTCTCTATTCATGACGTCACTTCCATACAGCTCGGCGTATCCGTATCACATCCAAAGGATTATCGCTACAAATAGATTCCATATCTTACTCAGAATATGGTTTAGAATTGAATTAACACGAGTCTGAATGCTTATTGTATATATTTGAATATCTGATCACACAAGGTAAATATTATCTCCATACACATCTATATTTTGATTTGAAGTATAAAAACCGATTCATTAATAAACGAATTTAATCCAATTTTTCTCTGAGGAATACATATTTTGATATTTTAGACAATTCAAAATTTTCAAAGTTGAAGCAAAGCATTCAACCAATTTATGAAAATCCAAGAAATAATTCTGAGAAAAATCCCACTTCCCTTATATACAGGAAACACTGACTTAAATCACTTCAAAACAGAACTACCATTATTATAGAGACGAGAAAAATACATCTTTTGGTTTTTATATGTGACATTTTGCTGTTCTGGATTGTAATTTACCTAAGCTTGTTACCCCAGTATTATTAGCACTAGTCTGTAATTTCAAATAATTATGTGGAGAATCAAAATATAAATACCCTATTTAATAATCACCATTGAACAACTCAATCGAACCAATTGTAACCGACCTGGCGGCATAATTTTCAATCTAAAACTTCAATAATTAAAGAAAATACATGTTAAGTATTGTTTTATTTTATCAATTTTTGGTCAATTTTAGCCGAAAATGATGCCATATATAAATCTATAATAAGTTCAAATTGGCTGTGTTCCGCCACGAAATGAAGCCATTTATCGTGTAATTCCCTACACTGAGATATTTCCTCTATTTATCTATAATAGTGATGTATTGGCTCTGCTTACTAACGTGTCGGGTTTATAAAGCATTGAATAGTCGGTGCATAATTGCTTTACAATTCTGATAAAAATTAACCATGAGCTTTGATACCAAATGCGTTCAAAGCGAATCAAAGATCCAGATTTCAGCTAATTGCCATGTTATTCCGACGTAAAGGTTACAGTGAGTTGATGTGAATAAAATATGGCTGCTTTACATCTTGTTAAGCATATGAACTTTTCATGGATAGAGTCTTATATTTCCACAGTTCTATGTTATATGTTTTGATGATGATGATGATGATGATGATGATGATAATGATGATGATGATGATGATAATAATAATATCATCGTCTTCGGCGTCGTCGTATTTAATCATCGTCAACATAATTTTTAAAGTGATTATAAAGTCATTGCAGCAAATAGAAGAATAATTAAATAAACAGTAAAATTGTATTGTCTCATCAGCTTTTCGGAATAGAACATAAAAAATGTTAATCTCTCTCTCTCTCTCTCTCTCTCTCTCTCTCTCTCTCTCTCATAAATGATTTCTATGGAATTCAGAAATCTAGAATTAATTTAGCTGACATCTTAATGGCGAACGCGTCACAGATGTTTAGCGATTGACGTTTATATGAAGTCTCTGAATAAAACCAACCTGATTTTTCCATCACGAACCAAACAGAAATACAGAATCCCGTTACATTTGAAATCCCGCTTTATTTTACGGGAAATGTATTTTTAGGTCTATTTTAATACATAATCTTTATACAAAAAAAAAACTACAAAATTGATAATTAGCCAGATATTTTGTACCCATATTTGAGTTTTAGTATTAATTCCCCGAAAGTATTTGAATAGTTTCTTTTTTCTTTTCATAATTATATAACATATGATTGGCACCTGCCTGAAATACATATCGAACAGGTGTTAGCATGTAAGTGTTTATTACTATAAATGTCACCGCACTGATAATTGTATATAATTATTTTGCTAAACAAAATTTTATGTATCTACGTAGTTGTTGCATTTATCACTTGTTTAGATATCAAATAGGCTAATAGGGAACTATGAGTTAGCCCGGATTACCGTAATAAGCCTTTTCGATTTTGTTCCACATATGTTTTTCCGGTTTTCATATTTAGCTGCAAAGTATATGGAAATATCCTTATGTTTAAGCGCATTGACTTTATTTTGTGTAAAGAAATCAAAGAGAGTCTTAAAACAATCCAAAGTGGGTTATTTACTTGAACGCCAAATTACTGAAATGTAACAAGCGGGGAAAATGTGAGGACAGACCGGGAATCGAAATCACGGTCTTCCGAACAGTAGCAGGGCGCTTTTACCAATTGCGCGAAAGGGGTTATCTTTATATTACCGAAACCGGAAATAACGTTAAAGAACATTTTTTTTAGAATCACGTAACAGGCGATAATAAAAGCAGGATTTAACGGTAATCGAAAGTTCCCTATTTCGTTTTTGTTTATTTTTGTTGTTGCTTTACATTCCACAAAACATTTTGCACCGATATAGAGATATTTAGGTGACGTGTCACAAATATTGACCTGTGGTGCGAACAGATCCTGATGCAGTGAGGGCTCTTTAATTTTCTGGTCCACGCCTACAGTGACACGGGGCCTCTTTTTATAAGTATCATTAAAAGACACACGACTTCCACGTCAAGAATGCCGTGTCGAGGGAGCAGTCATTATAAAATGTATTTGGTATGGCCCGGTATCTGGAATCGAGCCTTCAGATCAGCTTCGGAGATGAACGCTCTACTACTAGGAAAGCGGTAATAGGCAAAAAAAACAACCGATGTCCTAAACCAATAATTACATGAGTAATGCATGTAATATGAATTGCATATGTACTGAATTATCAACCCCAGGAGATCTAAAAGTCAAATCTTTAAAATGCAAATTTTCTGGACATTTGGGGAAAAAAGGTGGAATCAGGTGGGATCATGTGCCCTAGAGAAGTAAGAATCCCCTGCAGTTGCATATCACTATTTTATCAATCATAGTTGACTATGCCAATCCCAGTAAAATTACTATAAAAAGTGCATAAAAATAATTTTATATAATTTATACAATTTAATTATATTAAATAAACCCATTAATGTCCAACAATGTTAATATATATGTTTGCATTACGTTACTTGTAAATCAGGTAAATAAAATTGTTCATTAAAATTATATGTAAATGTATTAGCAAACAAGATTAAGTACTTTACGTGGATATGGACTTGATAACTGGATGGAAATTTTGATATCCGCTTAATTTGCTATATCGAAAAGATTTCGATATATACGGGTTGACTGTGTAAAATATTCGTCCAAAGAAAGTTTTCACTCTTATTGTTCTTTCTGAAGTCGTTAAGCGGAATGTTACTATATATTTACTTATATGTGTTAGCCGCGGCAGTTGTGACCGGCCAACAGGGGATGCTTACTTCTTCACAGTAACTTACCACACCTATGAGTGTCCAGTAGTCATAAGATTTATTTATTGTATCCTGGACATCCTGAAGATTTAAACTTTGGTATCCGTGATTTTTATATATTAGCTTCATAACCTTATGCTTGGAATTGTTGTTAGCTAACGTGAGGCGGTTTTTACTGTATATTTTATCTACTCATATGTTGGCTGCATAACCTTCTGTCTGGAAGCATCCTTAGCTGACGTTAATTGCCCTGTTATTCGTCAGTATTAAGTTTTTTATTTTGTTTCTGGATGGTGACATTTAGTCTGCAGACTTTCTGTAAATACTGAATATGACCGAGCAGTTGTTCTGCTATTTATCATCACTGACATCGCTAAGCATTACGAACTCCGAGTTGCAAGAATCCTGCTTCCATCACTGCCACATGTCGGGTGTCTGGTCATTTACAGTAATAATGCATGGTCTCACTATAAGCTCATGGGTAATTTGCTTAATATCCATTTGTTTAAAATACAAAAACTACTTACTATTAATGATATAAATTTTCGTATATGATGTATAACATTTACAGCAGTTATTGCCACACGTTCATTCATGATACATCTATCATCATGAGACAATCGGCCTTCCGCATGTAAACTGACAAACTTTCTCGCAATATCAGCTTAGGTTCGAGTGGGATTAAAATCTGTGATGACAAGAAATGAGAGACTTCATGGTTTAAATACTTGGTCAAGGAGCGCCCAGATATGGCATGAAATGTTATTGCGTAACTGCGGCGTAATTGCGTGGTTTTTATTTGGGGGGGGGGGTGTTTTGGGTTTTTTTGTTTTGTTTTTGCCAGTGTTTATTAGTTTATTATAAAAAATAGCCATCTGTCTAGCGCCTTTGTTTCAATCATTGTAATATAAATACAAACATGACATCATACTTTATAGATTAAAAATAGACAAACCAAAATAAATGACCACTTCTAAGATATCATATTTAATTTCTAATTTTCTAGGGAATTTTCTTGCATTCTAATAAGTATGAATATTGTTTTTTAATTCAGGAAATAAATTCGATTCTTCAAAATATCTACGTAATGATAGTGGCAGACTCGTTTATAATTTCAAAATCTGTGAAAAATATGCAGTACCGGTAAAAAATTACTAATCCCTGCATCCTTATAAACCTTTGACAGCACACGAAATTTATTTTTGAAAATGCATAAAAGTTCTAAAAATATTTTAACAGATCTAGAATAAAGTTTGATCCAAGTGAAATTTTTTATCAGTGATTTTGTCTTTTCTCAATCAGATCTGGAGCTGACTAGTGACCTTTCACCGATCTTGACCTTTTCATCGAACATGGCCTTTTTATTGAACTCGAGAGGTAACCATGGAACATTTTCAACGGGTGTGGCAAGCTGACCTGGTCCCATCCTGTTTGGTATTAGCAATTGCTCTCTTGTAATGATACCGTTTTGATATCTAATTTGTCGTTGTTAATGGACTTTGAGTTTCGTATATACATTGGCACTCATTATATTCCATGCGACTTGATTTTTCTGCAGTACTTTACCCTTGACACTCCACGTAAAACCTGTTTAGTGAGCACCTGTTCAGATACTGAAATTTATTTATTAAGACCTGTAGAACAACGCTCTCAGTCTAACAATTACTACACCTCGACATTGGTTTAGAGGCAACCATGTATCGCTGGTTAACCATCTGGTGAAACATTACATATGTCAAAATCACCATTGCAATGTACCATATCATGTAATCGGTTTACAATTTGTTTCCATTACTGCTGACCATTGACAAGAGGAATGTCCTGTGTTGGATTTCCGATATTATATAATACCAAAGACTTCTAAAACGGAAGTGCTAGATCCTTCGTCAAGAGCATGGCATTAGTAGCAGAAGTTACATGTCTCTTGGTTGTGGCATATGTAATTTTAGGATACTTTGGGGGAAATGTAACAGTTATGTCAAACAAAAACTAATTGTTGTTTTCTCATGCCTGGAATTATTTATCTCCACGACGATTTTTAAATAAGTTCGTCTGTCCTTTGTACCAAATCACGAAACTGAACATAAGGATAATGCGTGGTAAGATCGTTCTTCGAATTTGAATTTTGTTATGTCTATATAAAATAGAACGCGATGGAATCATCTAACAATATCAAATAAGCATAAAAAACAAAGCAAATAATTGGAACCAGCAGAACGGATAGACGGACATACATACATACAATCATACATACATACATACAATCATACATACATACATACATACATACAATCATACATACATTCATACATACATACATACATACATACATACATACATACATACATACAATCATACATACATACATACATACATACATACATACATACATACATACATACATACATACATACATACATACATACACACATACATACATACATAATGATTATATGATTTTTACAGTCAAATCCACATATATTGAAATCAAAGGTGAAATATTTCTTTTCCTTCAAATAACCAGGGTTTTCAAAACAACAGGGTTATAATGGCAATAAAGATATTTGGATATAATAACTTAAGTTTAATTGATATTGAAATTGACCGCAGCTATCGTTAACATGAAATGTGATCTGAGGTTGAATTTTTGACACCCTGACACATATGATACAATAGCATTTGAACGTAGTTGAAACATGATTTTAAATATCGTCATCTTATCTGAAAGTCTTTTGTCATTATTTAAGTTTTGGGCGCTCGTGCACATCTCATTATTCACACACGCGTTTTTACTGAACCATATAAAGAACTCCTGAGATAAGACGTAGCGTCACAACGCAATAAAACAATAACAATACGTACTATTGAAACGAGATATACTTTATCTAAGGCAAAGGGACGGCGATAAGACCCTTGTTTTTTATCTGTAACCCATCAGCAATTTTACAGCATTTAGCCCGCTTTGTTTCACGTGAACATCGCCATATCGATGGGATTTCGTTTTGAATCACGACAATGTTAGCAGAAATTCTACCCATAAAATTAATCAGACGATACTTACAATTGAATTTATAATTAGCCATAGATAATGGGTGGCGGAATGGAGGGCTAAATTGATACTTTTTATTACTTTAAAAATGACTAAAGGGATGTTGGCATGATACTCTCAGCATCTCCTATAGCGGTTAGAACTGCCTTTATTAGCTGACCCTGGCTTTATTCTATCTAGACTTTATTTAAACAAATGGAATATTATTGAATATTTTAGGCCATAAAGATATAAGATATCGGTGCTCTATCGTGGATGAGCGTGTCAGTCAGTGTACCTTTGGTGGAAACGAAGCGTGAATCTACGTTAAGCCATTACTGATTATTATTTGATTGGCGATGTAATACGGGAATACGTAATATATTATGGTCGTGTGTGATAATTACTGATTTACAATGATAACGCATGATATTAAACATCATAAAATGATAGATTTTTAATTTACCTGATTTATAATGCCGTTCGATCTTTATCACTTTCTTTCTGTATATTTCTTTTTTAATTTTTTCTTCTTCTATCTCCCGATCTATCTATTTATTTATCTGTCTATCTGTCTGTCTGTCTGTCTATCTATCTATATATTTATCTATTTATCTATCTATCTATCTATCTATCTATCTATCTATCTATCTGTATATCCGTCAACATTTACATATGAAACACATCATTTAGCTAACATGAGGGTCGATGAGAAAGTTTGATATGGAATGGGCAACTTGTTTCTCAATTGGTGTAAAATAAGTAATAAAGTATGAAAATAGATAGACAGACAGAAAAAACGGAAAAGTTTCTTATTTTAGGATCCTTCTATCAAGTCAACTTGATAAATAAACTTACAGTCAGATGAAAGTGTAAAATAGATCTATTTTCAATACTGCCTTATATCCTATGCATATCGGTGACTTAACCTTCATTTAAAACTTCCTTATTTGATAAAGATAACTTCTTATATGAATATTTGGTATTCTAAAATCATATACATTCGCCATATGTTTTGTCCCCTAGTGAACCCTATTCTGTCATTATTTGGAGTGACGGGTATCAATCAACGCCCCGTTTGATATTTTGTACCCGATATATATTGTTTTATATAACAAACCATATAATACACAAACTGTAATGTCATTCTATTTCGCGCCCCAAATGTATTTATGCAATACTAGACGGCAAGGAACCACTTTGATGTATACCCGTAGGCGTAACAAACCATTATAAAGACTGTATTTCTCAATACATACAGGTTAAAAGGCACCCATAGTCACCGCTTTGGAATGTGGCGACAAAACCTTTAATGTGCATTAGAAAAATATCAAACAAAAATTCAGGTGTAAAATATCTTGTTTCTTTCTTTTTCATCACTCTTTTGATACTTTCAGGTATCTAAAAAAGAAATATCTTCTCGTATATGTGAAGTTCTTCAGTTCGCATGGACTCTCACACGATCTGCAGATGGGAACTAACTTCGTGAAAAGCTAACAATAAATTGTATAAAGAGTGTTTTATGCTTGATTGGATTCGATGATATTTAAATATTTGTTTGTCAAAAATGAAATGTCATATAAAATCTAATTATTGTTATGTCGGAAGGACACATTTTAAATATAAAGATATAGATATAGATTATGAATTGCTTGAATACGTTAGTATATGTAAGTAAAGGGGGAAACCATTTGTAAAAAGGGTCGTATTTTAAATGGTTTTAAAACGGATAAAACTGTTAGGAACTTTTTACATCGGTAATCAGAAAAAAACTGAATACGTGGATGTGAAAGAACAAAATTGGAAAACATTGGTAATAAAGTTGTCTAAATACTTAAAACACATAAAACTTACCAGAAAAGACAGATAAAATAAGGCACCAGAAAAATATACATTAATGGTCCATGTGAATGTAATTGTTTCATGTCTCGATTTTCACATATTTTGGGGTCCTATTTAATTTACCACCGAGGATCATAAATGCCAAACGTTATTCCCACTAGAAAAATTAGTAAGACAAAATTAAATTATCAGGATGAAAATGACAAACATGGACATATCGGGGATCAGGGGTGTGATGAGGGGGGGGGCATGATGATATTATGGCACACCTATGCAAATCTGACATACATATTCAAAGGAATGGATACCAATATATCTGGGGAATACAGCGGCGCGATCAGTTACCCCGGGATCGTTCGCATCCACGGTGAGAACAAAGACATGGGACCGGAAAACATAATGGGTGCTGATTGTTGGAAAATGGAGTTTCCGGAGAAAGTCAAGAAATACTCGACCCTCGACCTGTCCAACCTGCACAAACAAGAATAAGAATTATAAACATTATATATATATATACATGTATATATATATATATATATATATATATATATATATATATATATATATATATATATATATATATATATATATATACGTCACATGCAGACCACTACACTTTGGAAACAATCTTATATTTCAAGTCTTTGCTAAATTTTCAATAAGATTTAAACCTCACTTGAGAGATAACATCACTAATCAGGCAACTTTGAGTCAGCCAGTTCGGTGATCTGAATATATATATATATATATATATATATATATATATAAATATATATATATATATATATATATATATATATATATATATATATATATATATATATATATATATATATATTGGAAACCTCTTAATTATGACCACTTAACAGACTGACAAAAATATATATACATATATTGGAAAATCTGATACGCAACCGTCCTCATAATTATGCATGTCACGAATAGACGTTAGAATAAGTAGTGTTAAATCAGTTACATATACAAATTGTGGGATTTCTCCCATGATATACAATATCTGCTTAATTGGTATGCTTTAATTGCATCGTATGGTACTTTGTTTAACACAGCTTCTTTGAAATGTACACATCCAAATGACACAAAATGTGCAAACATATCCACAGGTATATATATACATACATACATCTCGGATACGTAGAGAAACTAAATTTACCTGGTTGAGTTGGAGAGGTAATGTGTCTGTCAAACACAGAAAGAAACCACAGGGGCTGAACGCTACATTTCTTCGCTTCATTATTTGTTTATAGAAAGAGGGAAATGTGCGTTTTTAAGTAACAACAAAATGTAAATATTTATTTTATAGTTTTGTCCCCCTTAGAAAAAAGTCTTGATTAAACGGGACTTCAGAGGTAACAAGCAACAAGTGAATTGACATTTTGTCACACCTGGGTGGATGCACATAACGAATCTGTTGATCCGTTAACTCAGAACCAAGGCAGTTAGTTTATAGCGGTTTTCTCCTAATGGCTTTTATGTACTATTCAAGATAAATAATTTGCTGGGATGAAAGTAAATAACAGGCAAACAGATTTCATTAAGGTCTAAATTGAAAATCTGTTATTCTGTGTATTACTACAACAGTTCCAAATCTGACAACTCTAAAGGTTCATTAGTTGTGCTTTCCAAAAATTACATATCGTTTTTTACAACTTAGATTGATGTACAACTACAAATTAGAGACATATGCAGACAAACATATACCATAGATTCATATACATTTTTTTTAAAATAAGGTCAGGTCCAGATAAGTATGCACTATATACAAATAATATAATAATAACTATATACAAAAAGGTCGAATTAGCTATTATTATTCTATATATTTGAACATATAAAGGAATGTGAGAATTTTTGTGCCTAAGTATATCTTTTTTTCGTTCTTTAACATCGATTTAACTAGTTAAAAAGATAGGAAAAGGTTTAGAAAAAGCAATTAACTGTATTAATGTCTCTTTAACAGAAAACAACAGAAAGCTATTTCGCATGTTATGATACATACACTCAACCATGCAAGGAGCGATTAAATGTGAATCTTGGGAAAATGAGGGAAAGACGAATCAAGTTTGTTCTATGTTTGTCCTGTTTTATATATATTTAAGTCATGTTGCATATTCAACATATTAACAAGAAGTCACAAGTACGAATTGAATGAGGTGCAATAAATGCTAGCGAATGCAACAGATTTATGTAGAAGTGTTTAAGGTTCGTTTACATGATTTGTCACGCAACCATATATTGGGACCCTAAATTTGTCTGGAATTGGCTACGGACTCACAAACATTGCAATTGATCGACGGGGATATACTTACTGGTCCATTTCCCCCTTCCAGAATCTACACAGGTGCCCATTTTATTACACAATTAACAAATACATTTATGTGAGGTGAACCATTTTAAAAAGAACTATTACTTGTAGTTGTGTCTAATCCAGGCCAGATCATAGTCCTACGTAACCGTTGTAAGTGTCCCAATTAATTTTTATAAATCGAGAAGCTATGTAAGTGCTCAAAACTATCAAGAACCTTTTTGAAAACTTGCGAAAGTGTCTGAAGACATAAACTAAGATGGATTGATAAAACATTTACTTCTAATGCAAATACATTTAGAACTTGAGACTTACAACATTTTGGATACAACAAGAGTGTCATGCGTATTATCCACTGCCCATTGTTTTTCTATATAGCACCACGATCTCCACCTCTGAATACTCTTTTGATATGTGTATTTACACATCTAGGTCTTCTATTCAAATTATCAGGTCTGAAATAAAAACAATCCTTTACTTGCGAACCAAACTGGTGGCCAAAGATAATTAATAGAGATTTGGAGATTCAAACTTTTATTATTTTGTTCGATCATTTTGATATTTGACAAATTAAAATCAAACGCTGGCTTCCTGCCTTTTTTCAAAAATGATTAGGAAACGTATTCCATAATAATACATTTATAACGTATAATACAGAAAAGGAAACCAATCAATTCTATATCCTGTGAAATATACAATTTTCGATTTTTATATATATATATATATATATATATATATATATATATATATATATATATATATATATATATATATATATATGTGTGTGTGTATATAACCAATAGGGCTTCATTTTCAACTTGTTGCCAGCTTTCTTTATTAGAAATAGATGTGTACCTGCTTTTGAAATATTGCTACCTTGCTAAAAAGAAACAAAAGTTTTAGAACATGTACTACAAAATTGAACTTTTTGTAGTGAATACTTTGTTTCTAAACCAAGAGAGGAAGCCCTCACCAACATGTCAAGCTCATATCTGTATAGGATTTCCCACGTCATCACATTACAGTCACCGAGAGCAAAGGCTTAACAAAGTATCACAGCAGGATGAAATAAATTTAGTGGCCGTCCTGCGGGTGTGAAACTTCTTCTCTTCAATACGACAATACAGTATTCGACGTATTGAAAAGAAGTATAACACAGCAAGCCGGGCTAAAAAATATACCGGTAGAAAAGCCTGGCTCCTACACGTCGGCAGAAAACCTGAATGAAAAGAAAGGTACAATGTGTGTCGCATTTTCGTTTGCTTACTAATGTGTAATGTATCTGTATCATTGTGAAAATCTATATCTATCTATTGATGAATAAACTATTGTGATAATAGACCAGATTGATTTAGAAAAGTTATTGTGATGTAAGTACAAAGAATCATTTGTAACATCATGTGTGATTTAAATGTGTTCTGCAAATGTCTCTCTTCTGATGTTCCACAAGTGGCAATTGAGGGCCCTTTATTAGGATATTGCTCTCTTTTTGTTAGCCAATATTCCATATCTCACAAGTTTTCATATATATATATATATATATATATATATATATATATATATATATATATATATATATATATATATATATATATATATATATATATTCCTATGTAGTATAGGAATAATAACAGTTTCACTCATCTACACTGACACATAGATAATAGATTTCTACTAAAATTAAAATGTTCAGCGAATAAATAAGTATACAACAATCAAAATCTGTCTACTCTTAATATGATTTTTTTCCTACTGATAATCTCTCTGTTCTGTTACGGTGTTGTGCCTTGTGTCCATACACACACTGTCATTCTCCCTCTAACCCCCTCTCTGTCATCAAAGAGCAGGATTGACCAGACGCATCGACTTCATGATGTGAAATCATTACCTGTGATATTTTATTACCTGTTTTACCTGATAAATACAGTGTTGTGATGTCAACTTTAATAAATCAAACGCCACCAGTTCGTAGTCACATCAATGAGCATATTCTTTCCATGTTGTATGATTATCCGAATTTCAGTCAGGCATTACAAACAACACTTGCAGTTTGAAAGTCTTTAATGATTAAAATGATTTGATATTTTCTTTGTTGACGTTTCACACAGTTTAGAAAAAAACACGTCCATATACGCGGTGTGATTCTTTTGCTTACCTGATGAAGTAAAGTTTCAATTCATGTTAGCAATGTTGTTAAATATAAAGTTTTTTTTTTTTATATTTTATTAAATCTATAACTTTTAAATTAACATCATTAGAGCTTACAACTTTCTCATATTATATTTAAAACACGTTTAAGGATGGTAAGAACTTTTAAATGTTTTTATTTCTTTTTAAATCTACTGCAGGCTTTGAATTCCGCATTTTTACTATATGAAACATTATGACCTTAAACAAGATGTGGAAATCTTTTCACTTTTATCTAACATTTCGAGAGAAAAAAAATAAACAGGACATTTGCGTTAGCAAAACCAGCACGGGCAGCATGTTTTATTTATCACCTTTGCGCCACATTCAACAATATTTCGGTCATACGGTGGCTTTTAACTTTTACACTGGAGGAGAAAACCTGGTTACAACGTACCCTGTAAAACACCACAGATATATGAAATAATTCATTATACGGTGCTTGTTAGGTTTTGCAGTTGAAAACCCGGATACAATGTACACCGTGAAATACCACCTACCTTCCGCATATAAACTTATTCTACTTCTTCCATGATCAGTCGATGCACCAGCGGGGTTCGAACCCGTGCCAGATTAGACATGAGAGACGCCTTGTGTTAAAGTGCAATGCTCCAATTACTGGTCACGGAGACAAGAGTGTGATTTCTCCGTAAGAACATGTCTATCTATTATTCAATTGAAAACGACAACCACAACACGAAAACCTTGTAAGATACTTAAAACATTAAAACAAGGAGGGGGATGGAGCCAAAGAAACGTTTATTTGTTACCTGTTGTTTAAATCATATCAAGAATGTTTCATTTAAACAGAGACGCCATCTGCTGTTTGAGAAATATCACAAAAATTGACCAGTGCTAAAATCTAGACCAAATACCAAAATGAAAGAGAGAAAGTAGGTAGTAGGTGGTCAGATGGGTGGTTGAATGGATGAACGGAGAGAATATATATATATATATATATATATATATATATATATATATATATATATATATATATATATATATATATATATATCCTCTCGTTGGGACGTTTAAAATTATTAAATGGAAATGAACATTTATTTATCCACAGAGAGCCAAGAATTTCATATAAAAGTGCAACTGTATTTATATTGAAAGCCGTTTATCATTCCATAAATGTTATCACATGTTAGAATGGAGTGATAACACTAACAGCGTATTTCGTCCAGTGTTGTATATTATATGTTCATTACAGATCTTATCGGCATTAACCACATCGAGGTGAAATATTTCAATGATAAATTAAAGAAGATAATAACATTGGCAGGTTAAAATAATATAAATTATTATAATCTTATCTAATAAATGTATATGTGTCGCTTCGGGCACTGAAAGTCGGTCCACTTTTTGTTTTTCAACGCAAACTGAAATTAACGATCTTGACTTCATCTCTGAATAAAAATAATATGTTTTGCTGATCATAATTCATTTCGACCGCACGCGCACTACCGCCGGCTATGACATTGGACGAGGTATCATATTTTATAAAGCCATTAAGAATAATTTACTGTAAAATTCAATAATTTCCATATTGAAAGCTAAAACCGACAGAATATTAGAGCAAAATGAACGTCAACCGATACAGAATCTTTTCCCGTTATTCCGACTGCAAT
>BROG01000056.1:1497500-1577500 GCA_030159075.1 Atrina japonica
AATTTTGATATAAAATGTGCAATAATCCTTGATCTTTTCTTTGAAGAGCGCATGGGTCTATGACGCTTCATGCATTGTTGTAAGTACCACGGCTCAGTATGCTTCGTTTAGTGCTTGAAGATGAAAACGCAAAACCAGTTTTTCTTTGCATGTTCTATATATGAAAAAGTAAAACATAAAAACTCGAAAATCCTACGTGATCGACTGGAAATCGTACAACAACTGTGAACGACAGAGAAATGCAAGGTAACTGTGAACGACAGAGAAATGCAAGGTAACTGTGAACGACAGAGAAATGTGAACGACAGAGAAATGTACGGCAAAAAGAGAAATGTACAAACGACAGAGACATCACGGAAACCCGTGAACGACAGAGAAATGTACGATCAGACAGAGAAATGTACGGCATGTGAGGAATAAGGCATCCACGACAGAGAAATGTACGGCACCTGGTCAAACAATGTAACTGTGAACGACAGAAAAAATGTACAGTGAGTGAAATCACAGTAACAGGTCAACTGTCCAAATGTAAAAATGGGGATTGCTGGGAAAGCAAACTGAATGAACAAAATGTATAGCAACTGCAATGGACAGATAAAACATCTGACCAAAGACTTTAGGATTTTTGGACAAACACGGACATCTGGAAACCAAGAGGTCTTAGAGGAAAAAGTCCACTGTCGACCGGTCAAACCCGCCGTGAGTCCACAGTCATCCAAATATTACAGCAACTGTGATGTTGTTTTTTTTCTTTCTTCTTATTGTTGTTATGTTTTAATGTTATTGTAAAGTAATATCATTATCATCATTATTAGGATTTTTTAAGCATTTAATAGTTATCAGGTGGTGATAAAGGGTATAGATTAGATATGTTGACTTGAGGTAAATGGTTTATTCATCAATATCAAAACCCATGGAGAGAATTCCATAGCTTATGTTAATGAAGCATTACATTGAAGATACAATTTGAAATTTATTTAAACATATGTGTTTTTAAGGGAGACAAATTAATCCGCAATAGTGATTTTGACCAGATGTCACACAAAACATATCTACAACATGATTAACAACTACATGTAGCACAGTCATATTTGTTTACATAATTAATAAACCAGGATAATTCCAAATTTTAATTTAAACACACATAACATCAAATTGAACTGCATGTTTTATATATGTTAGATAGATAAATAGATAGATAGATAGATAGATAGATAGATAGATAGATAGATAGATAGATAGAGAGCGAGAGAGAGAGCAAGAGAGAGAGTGAGAGAGAGAGTGAGAGAGTAAGAAAGAATGAAAGATAGATAGATAGATAGATAGATAGATAGATAGATAGATAGACAGATAGACAGACAAACAGACAGAGAGAGAGATAGATAGATAGATAGATAGTTAGATAGATAGATAGATAGATAGATAGATAGATAGATAGATAGAACTTTCTATCAATACGACTTCATCAACTGAGCACAAACAGGAATTTTACCCTTGAAAGGAATATTTGCTCTTGAGCCATGTTTTAATATTTTTGCAATATATTAAAGTTTTGGTACATTCTTTTAAAAAATATATTAATTCTTAAACCCCTGCAGTCAGATTTGGACCTGTCCATTTAAACGAATGATAAGGTAAACTGTCAGAATTACATGCAATATAAACTTATTCACTCCTGAACTACGACATTAGGTCATACTTTTTATTGATTTGGGTGAGTCTAAATATGATCACAGGGGTTGATAAACAAATGCAAAAGAAAATATTTCAGGATCAGGTCAAAATAATATAAGCTCATATCACTTTCACTGTACATAAAGAATATAAAATATAAATAAATGCGGGGAAAATGACCGTTTGACATCAAAGACTGGAAAGCGACAAAAGAACTCTCTCAGAAGTTTAGATATTATTTATTATTTGTTGGTCTTGACTACGATGTCAAGACTGCGGAACAGGTCAGCTTGAGATGCTCATTCTCCTGTTGCAATATAAAAAATCTCAGATACCAAAGTATAAATTTTTAGGATGTCCAGGGTATAGATACAAATCTGGTAAAAATAGACAAACATGGACCTCTGGAAATCAAGACGTGGGATCAGGTGCCATGGAGGAATAAGCATCCCCTGTAGACCGGTCACACCCGCCATGAGTCCGCAACTGCTGTCACTTTTGTCAAAATGTATATATGTGTGTCTATTGCCCTTAGATTTTTACATACTGTAGTATCGGGAAATTTCGTCATGGTCTTAATTTCGTTGTTTTTATTTTACCTACAAAACTTTAAACCATGAGCGAAAATTTACATAGATAATACCTTGTAACAGTAATAGGTTCCTTTACAATTATTTTGTTTTATTTCAACAAAATTAAATGTAAGCGAATTTGTTATATTTAAAAAAGACAACAACAAAATTTTAATTCCATGATTTTTTCCTGATTCTACAATATTTCGCTGGTTTTGTTTTTCTAATTGTTGTTTTACTTCCCGCCAGGAATCTGTCACATATACGAAGATTGAACCATATAAGAGGGGGTGCCTACACTTTGGACCAAAGGCCAAGACGGTAAAAGTTCTTTACGGGGTTGTAGAGACTCGTTTTAAATTAAGTCTCGTCCGAAAGACTTATTTCGTATGCTTGACGAAGGAACAGCCATATTTTAAAAGGTAGTAAGCATGACCAGGAATCGAACCCGGGACTTCCTGCTTGTTCCGCTCTGCCTCTAGACCACTGCAGGTGGTATATTTCCTTAGTTACCAATTTATCATTACATACACCACTGAGATGACATGGCAGGAGTAAACGCCAATTTTATTTGAATATGAAAAAGTTCAATTCGAAATAGGTGACATTAGTTCCAATGTGAATACATTTTATACCCTGACCAAAAAGTATCAGGTAAGTAAAATGGGTTATATATTCAAGTTCATTCCATCAGTGTTTTATGCAACAATCAACAATGTCCGTCCGTTACGTTATGATACAATGTACCCGGTAAATATTATTCTGCAGGTAAGACTGTGCATTCTAAATATGCTTAGTAACCAAGTCATTATTTAATATTACCGAACACTGTTCTGCATTTTAAACACATACAATATTTTTGTATATTGATTAGGAAACATCGTCAGAATATCATTCACAAGTTTGTAATGTGAATTCATTTAAATGTTACATTTCACCGAATTTAATTCAATTTCTTAAAAAAACAACATTCATCGCATAATGACAGTATTGCAAAAATTGGGGGTTTTAAACAAGTATTGCTTCTGGTTTTCTGTTTTTTCTGATTTACTTGTGTTTGAAGCCTCATTTAATAATTTTTCAGTCATATGGTGTCGCCACATTCAATATTTTGTCAGTCATGTGGTGGTGCCAAATTCAATAAATTTGCAGTCATATGGTGGCGACCAGTTCTTCATGGTGGATTAGAGAACAATGTACCTGGAAAAAGACTACCGGCATTCCAGATATTAACTGGTAATCTTTTCCACAAAATCAGCTTAGTTCAAATCGGGCTCGAGCCTGCGCTGACAGGGTGTCAACAGGGATTTTCTAACCTCTTGGGTACTGGAGCCCTCTTTATGGTCGGAGACTGTGTGAGTTATATGTATAAGTATAAATTCTAAAAACAATCCATGCAGGTAAAAGGAATCATTACCAGATGATTTTTTTTTAATTATTAAGTGGACGATGTTATTTTCAAGGCGTTAGTCAATACCGATCAACATAAGGGTATGAAAAAATATAATTTAATAATGCACACAAACAATCAGTGGAATACGATTTTTTTCATATTATTAAATTGAACATAAGTTTGCCATGCATTTTTCTTTCAAATCATCTGGTTCCCACCATGTTTAATGTGTGTAATAAAGACAACGTTTCGTACATTCCATTATTTACAGATGTATATTTTATTTCATATAAAATTTTGACAATATAATAAATATACATTCCCATCTTAATATTAGTTCTTCCTCAAATTGTTGATTATATAGTAAGGATAGAAACTGTATTAGTGGAATTCAGAAGTCATCTGCTAAGTCACTACAGCTTACTTTGGTTCAATTTAATCGTCTGTACAAGCTGCCGGAGATTTCTTCCCTCAAAGAATTAAAGAATCAAAATTATTCATATTAAGTAATTAATCAGAGACATCAACACATTCATAAAGGTAACTGTTTTTTTCTTAAAAGCAGAGTTATTTCCCCTTTAGTATCTTCAAAACAATCATCACAGTAGGGCTGATTCCACATCATCACATGTATGACGTCACTAGTAGTGAAATCCATTCCTGCGATCACAAAGATATTTTTTTTCACTTGAAAGTGCATAAATAAAACTTTTTGAATAAGTTGGAGAAGGCCTACGATAAACATGATTGTTGATTAGTTATAGGTTGGCTGTACCAAGACGGATGGTAGTAGGACATTGGAGAAATCCCATGAGGAATTGAGGGAGTCATGTTTGGCATATATGCGGTAGACTGTGTTTGACTGTTTGTATTTCCTAGTTCTGTCCACGTCTGTTGCGGACTGTCTGATGGTGTTTGATGAGCCATTATATTTGATGTGTGCTGTCTGCTATCAGCCTGATTATTCTGCTGTTGGTGCGCGGGAGTCTGTGAGTGAGCTGTGGGGGTAGATGAGGGCTGATGAGTGGGTGATGAGGATTGAGTAGTCTGATGTGCGGGAGGTGACAGAGGCGAATGATTCTGAGTTTGAGTGTGTCCCGGGGGCTGCGTCTGCTTCATAATTTTCTTTACTTTCGATCTCTTATTTTGGAACCAAATTTTTACCTGCAAAATATTAAAACACATAAAATAAAAATGTGAACAAATTTATAAATAATCAGTATTCAAAACAATATATCCAAAAACATTTTGACTACTTATTTTGGAACCAAATTTTACCTGCAAAATACTGAAATAACCAAGATATATATATATATATATATATAATATATATATATATATATATATATATATAATATATATATATATATATATATATATATATATATATATATATATATATTGTTGGAGCAGACTTAAATTGTGCCCATAGAATTCAATTTTACAGCAGTAAGTATATCATATGAAATTCCGCTCTTTCTCTTTCACTTAATTCAATTTGATTTTTACACTGTTAGAATATGTTGTGATACAATATACAATATGCAGTAGTGTCTTCACTGTTCATCTTTGGAGATAAAGTAATTTATATGCGATTATAACATATAGTTTATTTTAACATTAGTATGTGTAAAACTACTGTTTAGTTTAAACATATTTATTCAAAGATTGGCATAAACATAGTTTACAATATAATATCATTACAGAAGGGATTTGAAAAAAAGCAAAGTGCTTATATTAATTCATCTCCCAGATTTAATTGTAGCAAGTAAGATTCAGGTGTGTCGACCTGCCGAAACGGATAGGACGCCACACCGGAATCAGACGAGCTACCACATTTGCAAATGTCAACTGTGTCAATGTCAATTCTAAGCATTATTTTAATTATAACAAAGATGAAAGAAATACATGCTCGCAGGAGAACAATACAAAATAGCAGCAATCATCTGTTTGGGGTTTCCTGCTCGCATGGAATTAAGAAAATGGAATTAAATTTAGAGAGAGAGAGAGAGAGAGAGAGAGAGAGAGAGAGAGAGAGAGAGAGAGAGAGAGAGAGAGAGAGAGAGAGAGAGAGAGAGAGAGAGAGAGAGAGAGAGAGAGAGAGAGAGAGAGAGAGAGAGAGAGAGAGAGAGAGAGAGAGAGAGAGAGAGAGAGAGAGAGAGAGAGAGTACTGTTTGTCCTACATACAAAAATACAATGCATGCCAGAAGTTTGCAGGATCTCATAAAAACGACATGCAGTGACATTCTGTATATTTTGAATGTCAACATTAAAACGGAATCACTGTTTAAATTAAATAACATTGCGTATTAAAATGTCATAGTGTCTACAATATTTAAAAAAAGAATTGTCATTTATAATTTTTTTTTCACATTTAAAATTATTCGTCCCGAGCAAAATATGTTATGAATATTCATAAAAATGTCATCATACTCAATGTGCATTTTGCGATATAATGTTTTATCATCGGTTATTCAAATACTGACTTCAGCCCTAATAAATTCATACACAGTTGAAAACTGAGTAATAATCTCCCTTTCCCATACTTTTTATCATCCTTTGATCATTAGCACATTAAAAAGTACAGGTGAGTTTTGTATTGATTTACGATTCGTACAGGTCTACTAACCCAGCTCTAAAATCCTATTCACCTGTATCTTATCTACCTTTGAACACTGTGTGTAATTTGTTTCATTTTAAATTAAAACGTTCGAAGTCTCGTTAAATGGGATATATATATTATGAAATTTAAATTTAAATTTCATAATTTTACTGCGCAATATAAAATACTCGCCATCATTGAAATAGATTTCCCACACTCGCTTTCAGTGGAAGTCTTTGTTCTTTATTGTCAGTGGATAATATACCGGTTTGTGTACGAGAGAGAGAGAGAGAGAGAGAGAGAGAGAGAGAGAGAGAGAGAGAGAGAGAGAGAGAGAGAGAGAGAGAGAGAGAGAGAGAGAGAGAGAGAGAGAGAGACAGAGAGAGAGACAGAGAGACAGAGACAGAGACAGATAGACAGACAGACAGAGACAGACAGACAGACAGAGAGAGAGAGAGAGAGAGAATCTTCTGTCTCTATTGTATTTCATCTGACTCATCATTTATGTATCATGTGAATCTATTGTTCTTAATATTATTATAAAGTTGTAATAGTAATAATTGTTTGTTTATTTGCTTTATTTCACGTTATACTCCACACTTTTCATACGGTGGCCATATGGTGGCAGCTTTAACCCTGTCATTCCTAAATATCTAAATGGTGTGTTCTTTTCTATTGTTTAGACAAGTCTATTATGGTCTGATGGGATGAAAGGGTTATTACAAAATCATCTACTTTTTATTTGGTAGCCAGACATATCAAGCCTAATGATTTGCCTGATTATAGAAATCAACATTAACTTTCAGTTTTGGAAAAAGGGACTACTTTCTAAATCAATTATTCAAACTAATGTGATTTTTTTTACCGTGATACTGGTAAGTAGGTTTTTGGACAGGAAAGTAGATGACGACCCAGTAATTTCTATATATCCCATGGACTCGTCACTTTACAATCCCTTCAACATGTTGTATCCCATCTATAAGACTAACCCCTGACATCGACGCATTGAGCCTGTCTTGATTTGATTTTTAAAAGCTAAAAAACTGTAGCGTTGTCCTAGTTTCCTTATATAAAAAGATTTACCCAACGCCGTCGATGGGTTACCCAAATATAAAGAATTATAACAATAATTTAAAAGGGAGGTCATAATACAGACAATTTAGTTGTTTATTTAAATAACTTCAATACAATAAGACACAAATATTATAGAGATACAAATATTAACTTAAACAAACAGAAACATCGAAATTACAAATTATTTTTTCTTTGAAGTTCACTATTGAAGTTACATAACCACAGAAGTATGACAATGAACTACCACTATATATATATATATATATAATTAACAATAAAAATCTAATATTTCCCCACGAATGATCTAATATAGAGATATTCTTTTCGGAATGTTATGTTTCGTACGCATCATTCGTTTTATATTTTTATCTTATATAATTCAAATAGATTATTTCCAGCAGATACAAAAACCTCCTGAAGTTCGGGAATCGTCGAGTGAGTTTTATTTTCTTAAATGTTAATCTACAGTGTGTAAAACGACAAAACTTGCTTTTTAGCATTCAAATAGGGAACTTTTGCAACGTAGATGTTATTTATCACTCATACCAACATTTCAGATCAGCCAATTTTTTTTCTCAAATGTGAGTCATATTCCTTGTAATAATACATGTATATACAGTCAAAGAACATTTAAGAGGAATATCAAAACGTTAGAAACAATCCTAATATCACTACCTAAATGGAATATTCCCTCTCAATAACTTTGAAACATACAAGTTTCTACAGCTAATTACGCTATTAGTTAGTCAAATTACGGTGTTTGTGTAAGCATATCATTCAAATCAATTAATGAAATGTTCAACAATAATTACTACAAGGCAGTCTATGTACCTTTTTTTGTAAATAAACGATCGAGATAATTTACATCGATATGCCAACTGACAAATTTCAAATTGCAAGTTCCGTGCAATAAGAACAGCACACAAAGAGTAATAACTATGTAACCCATTTTCAGTTCGACGTGAAACAAGTGTTTCTGCAACAATGGTTATATATATACATATATATATATATATATGTGTGTGTGTGTGTGTGTGTGTGTGTGTGTGTGTGTGTGTGTGTGTGTGTGCAAAACTAGAACTTTTCTATTCTGTTTATGAAACTGCCTTTGTAAAGCCAAAAACAAACAATATTTGCCAATACTTTTTCTTCCCTCTCTTTCTGTCTTTTCTCAAATTAAACATTCTTCAAATACATATTCAACCCATGGATGAAGATACTTTATATTGAACAAAGCTGGAGAGAGAGAGAGAGAGAGAGAGAGAGAGAGAGAGAGAGAGAGAGAGAGAGAGAGAGAGAGAGAGAGAGAGAGAGAGAGAGAGAGAGAGAGTCACAAGATACGATAGAAATTTAAAACAGGGAATAATTTTCTTAAATGTCAGGTTCAACATACAGATCTGTTTTAAAATACTCCGATAATGTGACTGCTTTTGATCGATCTTATTGATAATTACTATTTCGTAAAGATGTAATGGTTGGCTTGTTCTTTTTTTTAGTTTCGTATGCAACATACATTTTTCTCGTTTTGAAAAAGTTTGGTTTCAATCTAAACAAACATCTATTTCATTCAAACTCTTATTTTGAACTTCATGTACTTCCTCGTACTAGCTGAATTAAGACATTAAATAGTTTGGTCTCTTGCTGCTGTTCTTCTTCTTTTTCTTATTCTTAATTTCTTATGCAACTTACATTTTCTCGTTTTGCTTACGTTTGCTTTTCTATATCATTCAAACTTTATTTTGAAAAACTCTCTCGTACTCAATGAGTAAATATATCGAATAGTTTGGTTCGGTGTCGTTGTTTTTCTTCTTGTTCTCGGTTTCTTATTCAACTTACATTTTCTCGTTTTGTTTCATTTGCTTTTCATTCTAAATACATACATCTATTGCATTAGAACAGAAGTGAAGGTTGTCTGTCCAAATTAGAGCACCAACCGTTCACTGGAATTGCTATCAAGCTACAGAAGGATTTATTAACTCATCCACCCCTAAAAACACATTTAGACTGGTCTAAATCATTGTTTACAGAAGAATCAAATGTTTGTTCAGGGGTTGATGAGCTAAACGGCCAAGGCAATTCAGAAATTATCAAATTCGATGTGTTTCAGATGAATGTTTATTTTATTTAACAGTATTTATACTGCTACTTGTAAACAGATGACTAGGAGAAATTTTTTTATAAAACAGTATAATGATTTGAAATATTAACACAATCAACCGTGGTAGACGGAAAAATTTGTTTTTCGGGACCTTTTGTTTATGCACTCAACAAATAAAATTACAGAAAAGTTAATCATCGGCTCTTCATTTCCTCTTTTGATTTTAGAAAATTGCGATATTTTAAAGTTTATTGACTAAAGTGGTCCGATTTGAAAGGTGGTCTCTTAAGTGAGGATATGGGCGTATTAAACATTTATCATGACATTTTCATGATTATTTCAGGTATCTGTTGGGAGAGATTCCATTATATATATATATATATATATATATATATATATATATATATATATATATATATATATATATATATATATATATATATATATATATATCATTAAATTACAATGTTCCTCTCAGTGAATTTTTTTTATTATTTTCTTATTTCTTCGTGTATTTTCATCGACTTTATAACCATTACACTGTTTCTGATTATAATACGAGCAGTACAAATGCAATATTATCGACTACTGTAAAACAAACACAAAATACTAAAAACACAGCAATATCATCATAAAAACAAAATTTATTTCAATGTAATTTTGTCTTTCAACGGCTACGCCGTCTTATTACAAACATGCAAGAAATTTTGATAAAATTGAGACATTTCAAAATATCTAAACATCAAGACTGAATACATGCAACATCGTCAGTGAAGTTCACTTTGTTAGAGAATTGTTTTTATTACATATACTTCAGTTAAGTTAAAAATAAGATTTCATATAAAACAAAAACGAATTAATCTGTACATTTTGTCTGAACATAAAACGAACAACATATTATAAATAATGCCCTTGGACGAACTTCACAAAACATAAATGGAAATCTAAATTAATAGTTTCGATTAAAATATGTAGAAAGTATTTATTGCAGTTATAAAATATTTCGATAGATCACAAATGTATCTCAAAAATGAGAACAACATTTGTATTTTTTGTTGATAAAGACACAAAATTATGACAGTTTCACGAATTTGGATTTCCTGTGGAAAGCACGTCTTCAATCACTTCCATACCAATTTTTAGTTCGTCCATTCGGCAAAATATATACAAATTCATGGGATTCTATGATCGCAAGTGTACAAATATTTTGTCAATGAATATTTTGAGCATTACTTATGCAGGTCACATGACACTTTGAGGTAACCACAATTTTACACTTAGAAACTCCGTGACGTCACACAAATTGATCTCACCCAGACTTCCTCTAGATCCAGGTACTTCTCAATCTGGGCCGGAAGGCTTGAGTCGTGACGTAACAGGCGGAACAGTCTCAACAATGTTGGCATTGACGACGGATGAAATAACCGGATAATCTTCATACTGTGTAATAGTTTTCATTCAAGCACTTGTTTTACAGAGTATTTTGAATCACATATTCCGGAACACAACTTGTTAGTTTTTGTCCGTTCACGATTCTAATAATATGTCCGGCAAGCTTTTTTATTCTTTACGTCACATCCGTCGTCGACTGTTAAGACTGTTAGCCGTGACTGTTTATTTATAGAAATTTTGTAATTAGCATGATGAAATTCAGGTGAGACACGATTGCTGATTCATCACGGGTTGAGTTGAGTACCAAGCTGAATGATAATGAGACATAGGTGGCATTCCAGACGACATGACGGAGGACATTGCCGGCACTGATGACATTGGCATATACGAGTGAGCTGTGGAGTAGGAGTTCACTGCACTGGAGTGATCGTTCCATTGAGATTCATGTTGTTCTGGACTGACCGGTGATGGCGAAGACATCATCATAGAATTATGATGAGTATCCGGAACTTCCATTTTAAGTCCGTTTGGAGGTTGTTGAGGAGCGTGAGGTGTATGTGAGTGAGGAGTTGAGGTGGGTGAAGAGTGCTGAGCGGGTGATGATGGTTGCATCTGTTGCTGTTGTTGCTGCTGCTGTTGTCCCTGAAGGGGTGACGTCACTGGTGTTGTGGATTGTTGTCTTGGTTGGTTTGAGTTCGGACCTTGTTTCATCATTTTCTTTGCCTTAGACCGTCTGTTTTGGAACCATATTTTGACCTGAAATGACAGTTTGCATACACATATTTATAAGCAGAATAAAAAATACGTTAGTCGTACTTTTACGTTGCAACTTTTTTTTCCAGAATTCAATATTTTTCTTCTTCTTATCTTTTTTTTCTAACCACTGCTTATATCTTTCACTATTTATATGACCTGCGATAAATAAGTCGAAAATCTCCGTAGTTGATACTTTGGCATTTGGCTGGAGAAAAAGCGCTCTGAAAGAGGATGGAACTTTTGAACAAGCTTCAGCAAGCGTGAAGCCCTGGTGTTTCATTTTCCGGTTGATAAGACACCGTATAACAATGTAAGTGACAGCGGTCTATACTCCTTCATTAAATTACAAACTTTTTATTTAGGTGACCTTCTGTTTCAAAAACTCCTAAAATAAAAAAATGCCGACAGATTTCGTCTACCGATTGGGATCTTATTGTACGTTCCCAAATCAATAAAACTTTAAGTCTCTGTTTGATCAGTGGTGGAGGTTATCTGGTATATATACGCTACACTTAACATGCGTCAGTGCACACGAGGGGATACGCACCCCGTGACCTTGTTGGCGGTACCCATATGTCAACCCTCCAACCCGTTATGGTAAATTAGATGTCCATTCTTTCGTATTTGCTCACTTACTAAATATAATTAAACTCCTCCTCGTTGGTTTTGGAATTATGTGTAGTTAACTAGCAACGAACTAAACAACATCCAAAAAGCAATACCGAAATGAAATTTCATTTGCCATAACGAGAGACAGTGTAAGTTTGCGGAATGTCCACAAAAATGTTAAACAGCCGATTTTACGCCACGATATTTTCAAATTGATTTTTGTCCTGTAAACATGCTAAGAATGATTTTTTTTGACGGGCAGGTATTTTGCACGACAATTAATTTACTTCTCAACGAGTTATTAAGGCACAAATTATTGGTTCTCAGTATTTACGAAACTATCGCTACATTTTATCGAATTATCTTTTTACAATTGCGTCGGCAATAGAAATTAACAAATTTAAATATTTGAATATCAAATAACCCAAAGTTTAATAAAAAAAAAAAGAAAACGAAATTATTTTTACATATCTCCGAAGTTAGACAGAGGAATCTATATTCAATATATCCACTGAAAGTTATACTTAACATCATAATATTTCATCTACCTACTTTATAGAAATCAATTATTGCAATTATCTTCAATTCATTATCTTCCAAAAGTGAATGAATGATATCTATGGTGAAACCAGTAATTTGCCATAATAGATGGTATTTAGGAGGTTCCAAGAGTTACGTTGTTCTCTGAAATATACTGGATACACTCACTGTTAATCTAGTTACGTTTACAATATGTAGGTCTTAAATGTGTATTTCAAATTTTTATTTCCTTACTTACATTGATATACAATAACAAAAATGATATACACATGTATCAAAATCATAAATCCCTATATATTTTGTGTACATTGCTTCAGAAAACCCAGGTTTGGCACTTTTTCACTTGCAATTGATTTTAACTCAATCTTACTATTTGTGTATAAATACCACACTGGACCCGGCTTGATTTTCACAAAATATATAAATATATAGGAATATGATATATTTGCGCCTATATATAGCTCTTTTTTGTTATTATACACCAAGTACAGGTTGTAAAAGTAGAAAAAATCAAAATGATTCTTTTTGGTACACACAGCTATTGCCCCTTTAAGTAATAACAATGTACTATAAAACATAACATTAGCGATGTTTACACTCAGATCATTTGGGGTATCTACCCAGTTCTCGATTTAAAAAGTAAATTTAAAACTTCTCCCCATTGCTCTACATATTTCACCGAAGATATTTAACAATATCCACTATTTATAAAAGAGTACATATCTTCGTTGGTTATCTTTCATCTAATCCGTAGACCCCGAACCCGACTCGTGAATGAGATTGTAAACAATTGAATGCGACAAGCTTCGTACGTCGTATATCATATTAAAATCTTATGAGAATATAACAATATTACTAATTCTTCTAGTCTCTTTATACCTTGGAATTTGAACAAATATCCATACATCAACTTACTTTAAATGAAATTTATTGAAAAGAAATATTGAAAAGAACATCTTTTGAGTACGGCATTTTTAATAATATATTTCATCGCATCATAATGGAGTATTCAATTGTGGGGGTTTTGTATTGAAGAAAGGCACTTCATAGAGAAAAGAGGCACTCTGTGTTTAGAATAAAGCTACTTTTGGAAGATTTTGAGTAAATAACTATTCACAATTTTATGCTTAAGAGGCGACATAAGGAGAGGGGCGTTCCTTTTAAGCATGTGTATTGATACTCATATTTTGTAAAATTCACCTACTCAGAAATCCAGTTGTGCATTTTATTATAGAATTAGTATTTATTCTTTTTTCACACATTTTAACATGAAACTGATTTCCAGTCATTGTGACATAAAACGGAAATTCCATTACATCAAGGAATAAGACTTTTCATTTAAATAAATATTTAATTAAGAGACAAAATGTTAATTGATAATTCCCGTTCTATATACTAGTAGTGTTAAGTGTGTGTGTGTATGTTATTTTGAGTGTATGTGTGTGTGTTAAGTATGATTGTGTGTGTATTATGTGTTATGTGTGTATGCCTGTCAATGTGTAGCTTTATGTGTCACTTTATTTATTTTTATATTCCTATCAAAAACTAAAGAACAAGGATCTAAGGTTATGATATATCACTTTCGGATATACGGGGGCCTACTAGATTTTGTAATTTCGTGATATTAAACAACAAAGTACAAGATAACTTCTTTAATAGCAAAATTATTTTTGGAGTCATTGGACCTCTGAATTTTCACGCAATAAATATGAACAATTATCAAAAAAAAAACATACTGAAGAAACAGATAATGTGTGTCTACAATAAGAAGAGGTAGGAGACAGAAATCAGATATTATATAAGTATATTTTATCTACAAAGAAATACAAAATTAATATGTACCGCTATACTACACAGATTGTGTGATATTAGAATCAACAACAAAATCATTCTCATAAACTAACTTATCATATCGCCATCTTGGAACCACGAGGGATCCGGATACATGCACTTTCCACTCCGAATCGTTTTCTTATAAGCTGACTACGGAAAAAAGACCCCCCCCCCAAAAAAAAAAAAAATAAATAAATAAAAAAATAAATAAAAAACCAAAAACAAACAAAATAGTAAACATACTTTCGGGATAATGTTAGATAACATCATACGCCACCTCTTTCGACATCAGTACAATGCATTTGGCACTAGAAAGTTAAACTTTTTTTTTTTTGGCCATTTCGTTCTCTACACTTCAAATACAGACCCGAGCAACCAATAATGAGCCTGGTTGCACTTGTAATGTCAAATGTGATTGGATTTTATTCGAGCATGTAAACAAATATTTTATCAAATATTAGGGTTAGGGTGAAATGGGACAAATAGCAAGTCTTATATTTTGTCATACTGTTTTTAAAAAGTAACAATTCCAAGATTTTTTTCTGTAAATTACGCAATATGACCATCAGATTATGGTCGACTATTTGCGTATTCAAATGATAGCTATAATATCTCTCTCTCTCTCTCTCTCTCTCTCTCTCTCTCTCTCTCTCTCTCTCTCTCTCTCTCTCTCTCTCTCTCTCTCTCTCTCTCTCTCTCATACACACACGATGTGATTGAGTAATTTCTTTGTCGCCCTTAACGGTGCTTTTTTCAGAAACAGTTCACCTCAATTAAATGAAAATGAAATTGTACAATTCGCCCAATTAAAAATAACGTTCTAAACTTCGAACATTGGTCAAATAAAATCCACGATCCGTGGTTGGAATTTTAAATCGCACGCCCTCTTGTATTTAATTAAAACTTGATTTTATATTATCTTCTACAAATAGGAAGGAAAGTAGGAATAAAGTGATGACGAAATTAATTTAAATCGTTTTTAAATAAACCGAGTTACACGCACACCATGTCTTCATTTTAAGAACAGACTCAAACATTTTTTTTTCTCACTTGCACGAAAGAGCTGTCTTTCATCTCAATAGAAAATAAACGCTTTTACAGAGTTTTCGTTCAGAAGTCGTGTTCGTCCAACATTATTACGACAGTACTTTTATTGATCCATTTGATATGATAGAATGAATAAAGACGTTGAAACTAAATTTGATATTTTTTTATTCAGCATCGGGCGAGTTATTGCACATCGACAGCCTATTATCTCGGGATACATGAAAGAAAAAACCCAGGTGTCATTTTTTTTTCCACCTGTCATCACAGAACAACTACACAACAACGTCACTATGTACACAGGCATTGGTATTCCATTTCGTTTCTATTAAGTTTTCTTAAGTAATAAGAAATATTTCATTTCGATTCGATTTATCATCATAAGAAAGTTTACCAACAACCTATCCTTGAGATGCCCTGTTGTATAGGCACAAAAAGGAAATGAATGTTTAAATGCGTTACAAAAACGGACATGAAAAACATATATGTCGTGCCTTCATTTAGTTTCTATTTTACATGATTCAAGTTAACAAACAAACAACCCTTGAATGTTACTCTAAATTTCCAATTAATTTTTCCTACAAGTATTTCCTTAGTTATGTGATATCAGTGGCGGTGATTGATAGTATCTTAAAAGGCAATCTACCCATGTGGAACGCTGATCAGAGACCACAGAAAAACTATTTGTCGCGAGCGTTAAACGGAATCTTTCGCCAAGCTTTCACAGGGAACCCTAGCATGTAGAAAATACGGTTCAAAGTCAGTAGCTCGAGGGTTTCATTTAGATTTTCGTTTTAGCTCTTTCAGTTTAAAATTCATCCCGGATTTTTATCAGCGAAGATCAAACTGAACATTCATATCTATTTAAGGTTGGGCGATTTAGAAAGAGTATCCTCGCTCGACTGGGTTTACTGTACGTTGAAGTTGAAGAGAATGATGAAAAAAGTCCGGGAAACTAAGATACGTCGAGTTTATCACTGACGATAGACATAAATTAATATAGAGCGTCTTTGATCATCAAGTTGTACATTAAAAACTTTCAATAAAATCATATCTTTTTACAAGTTTGATCATTTCTGCATCAGAAGTCTACTGGTTATATTTTGTGTTGCTTTCTTTGATGTTAATATATATTTTTTTTATTTCGCTCAAAAATCTATATACCCTATCTTGCTGGATCGATGCAGTTTTGTTCATGTAAGGAACATATAAAGATGTTATGTTGGGATCGACGAATAAAAAAATATATACCATGTACAAATAAATTAAAACATAGTATATATGAAGTTATGAAAGTTCTATTTCTAACTCGAATGTATAATTCCACGTACGGGCGTGCGTGTCTGTCTGTATGTACGTACAAAAAATTAGATTTTTTTTTTCAAAAATTGGCAGAAAAAGGCCTGGTGTGAGTGTGTGTATACATTCTATGTGCTTTCATGATTTACCTTTTTTGTAAAAATAAAAAGCGTTCTTTAAAATCCTTGCACAACGCTGTATAATTTTTGCGCATGGTCAAGACGCAAGAAAGAAAACTTTTTCCGTCATGGCTACAAGTGGTTAAGGGGGCTGGCGCCTAAACTAGGCTACGCAGCAAAATTTTGATGTCTTCATAATAATTTTACCAACATGATAAATTGCAACAGATCACCATACATCTACCATTATTCTCCCAGTTATAAAATTATCAGTTGCAATGGATGACTCTATAAAATGACTGTTTAATTCAATTCACCTGGCTGTGTTGTCGGTTGACATTATAAAAGTATAATATGACGAGGTTATTAAATCGAAATCACATCGCTTAAGATATTCCTGATTGTGTTAATCTTAACCGCTATTAACGGCTAGTTTAACACCAGTTTCGTCAATTTGTGAACAATCTGATTCGCAAGGTATAAAATTGGGGTTAGAACTCTTGTTTGCTCTTCATTTAAACAGATAGTGATATGGGTGATCTTAATAAGCACGGAGATTCAATCTACTATGGTTAAACTTCGTGTAATGACTATACAAGTATTATACTTCCGATAGAGTTTTTAAAACGACAAAGTGAACGTCTCTATAAACTATTATGTTAAATTTGTTTGTTATACCATAATGACAGGGCTATTAGCGCTGGTATGTTTGTTTTGTTGTAGTTTGATTGTAAATTATTATCATGTTTCCTTTTACAGTTGTCAGTTACTGTTTATACGTCAAAGACGTCATTTTCCAACCCCCCCCCCTCCCTCCCCATAACATTTTTTAAGTGGATGCGACATTAAAAAGTGAAAAATTGTTACAGAGTTTCTTGAATTAATACATTTGTACATGAAATATATTCAAGAAGTTAGGTAATGAAAGTAATTATTTCATGTTTTGGGAAATATCTGAGTGGAATGCAAAAGGACGTCAGACCTTTTTACGGAGTTCCCGAGATCGAAAATGACGAGGGAGGGGTTATTGTTTTAAAGTTCGTCGGTGTAATTGTCCGTTTGTCTATCTGCAGCAACATTATTAAGAATTCGTTCTAGTGAGCACTAAGGCCGAAATTCTGTCCGATTTTACGTTACTTAAAATCGGACCAAAACCTCAGCCTAGGAAGAACATAAATGCTAACGAAATGAGAACTACGCTCGAAGCCTGCATTTAAGCTTGGCATTTCACTTTTGGCATTACACAGGATTATAAAAAAAAAATTAATTTCAACACTTGTTATTGTCGGGTCAATATTTAAAAATTAACAGATTTTTGAAAAAAAATAAGTGGGTAAAACTGCCTAGTCAGATTGTGAATCGGCATTCAACTATCTCTCTCTCTCTCTCTCTCTCTCTCTCTCTCTCTCTCTCTCTCTCTCTCTCTCTCTCTCTCTCTCTCTCTCTCTCTCTCTCTCTCTCTCTCTCGTCTGTCAAATTGATCCCTTTCAATAAAAGTTGGGATTCGATCACTGCGTCAACAGAATCACAGACGATAAGGAGAGAAAATAGACAACGAACTGTTAGAATTAGCCATATCTAGCGTCATAGAATTTAATGATAGCTCACAGCGTGTGCTGATTCATCTTAAATGTTCGTACAGGAAGAGGGGAGGGGAGGGTAGATTGGCTGCCCGGAATTGAAATGACACGGGACACGCCCACCTTAAAAGAAACAAGGTTCCTAGAGGATTTGAAAGAGGCAAAAAAATAAAAAAATAATGTTCATTTAAAATAAACTTATTTAAGGAACGGGAAATTGATTTTTGTAATAAATTATGGTAATGTGAATATTATTTCTTTCTTATTTAGAATGTTATCTCGTGTCAATAACTGAATTATTGATTCTTTTCCCATCTGTTAAGAACTATTTACAGACAAATGTCTAAATACACAACCGACATTCACTTTGCGAGTCTCCGCAAAAATACAAATTTAAATATCTGCTATTAGTACAACTCATTGCTAACTTTTAACACAAAACCGCGAACCAAATGGACCCCATCCAACCTCAAACAAAATAAAAAGTCCCGCGGAGAATTTGTGTAGATGTCTTTAAAAATCTTTCACCTCACTTCTCGATAAATTGAATGGATTCTACGTTAAATACAGAGGTGTTCACTTAGAAAGGCAGTCAACACGCGATTTATCCCGCCATATTGGCGCCCCGAGAAGTCCAGCCCATCTATAACCATAATATAGTTCAACATAAAACGGAAAAACAACGTTATGGCATTTTTCTTTTAACTAGCCAGGGAAGTGATTTTATTTTTCGGTTATTTAATCTAATACGCAATCGAACCGAAATTTAATATCTGTTGTTTCGAAGAACCCTTTTTGACTAATCAATGAAATACAAAAAGATGTCAGCGAACCGTGTGATGCAAAAAGGGGATCGGGTTTTAAATGATAAGCCGTGGTTGTGTTTCTGGCACAAGTTTCTTCTTTGATGAAAAAAGGCAAATGATTTCAGCGCTTCCATTAGATCAAACGATACAATCTAGAACATGTTTAAAATGAAACAAGATAAGTTAAATCTTTTAACGAGTATTGACAAAATATTTATTTAAATCCGTGTTACATTAAAATATTGACCCAGTGTCGATCCGTAATGGGTTCTGTATACTATATATTGTATTTGCAGTTACTGTTAAACAGCTCTGAATCAAAATGATGGAAATTAAAATAATAATAATAATAATAACAATAATAATAACAATAACAATAACTATTGCTATAATCAGTTTAAATTTAGAAAGATTGGAAACTGAAAAAAAAAAGTTTGTTTACATATAAAAGAGATGCAAATAAAGATAAAGTTGTTTTTTATAATCAAAAGTAAAAATAAGTTGATAATAACTTATTCTTATCGGGCCATGGTAGATGGGTGTTCAAAATTAAATTTTTATAACAAAAATTGTTGATTTCTAAAGAAAATTAAATTCAAAACGATAAATTCTAAATTTTGTGAGGGGGTATGCTATCGTAGTAGTAACGGATTCTAACAATAAATTAGCAGTAGTGAATACGAAACAAATTGTTATTTAAAAACTAAATCACTTCCACGTAAGATAATTTAATAGCACTGTCTCCTTTTCAAATCACCTTGACAACCCTTTAGTGTATCATATTTTGATTTGTTTTTTTGTTTTTTTGTTTTTCCTTTGGGAAAATTTTTATAAGATAAAGACGATACTCAGACCAAGAGCCATACAAGGGCAGTGGAAAAATAATAAAAAGACTTTTGTAAAACGATACAAACTTTGAAAGAATGGGTACGTAGTATTCTATACATCAAGAAAGCATAATAAAAACTAATTTTAGTGTCTGAATGGTGTGAGGGAAACACAACACTACACATATGAGGAGGTCGTATTACATTGTTTGTCCCCATCCTCGCATAAAAATCAGGTAGATCCGAGTTTACCGGTTTGATGGGTTAGTGAAAACGACGCACAGGTGCTCTGCCAAAAAGAAGACCAAGAGCACAGAGTACATATCATTGTGGAATATAAAATAAGCTGCATATCATTACTCTCTCTCTCTCTCTCTCTCTCTCTCTCTCTCTCTCTCTCTCTCTCTCTCTCTCTCTCTCTCTCTCTCTCTCTCTCTCTCTCTCTCTCTCTCTCTCTCTCTCTCTCTTTCTTTCTCAAGTATACACCTTTATTCGGTACACTTATTTCATCAATGAATTTCTGATTTCATGAGCCATTTTACCAGATCCTCTCTCTCCCGACGCGCACACGCATTCTGACTCTATAGAAATAAATATCCCATCACTTCCTCCCCCCCCCACTATACCATAAAAACTTGGAATCCTTTACATGATATAAATACGATCTGTGATTATGATAAGCGATAAAAAATACAGATAATATCTCTGACGACTTCATTGCTGTACCTTTATAATAAGCATATCACATTCCAATGGCATTATGCTAATTTTCCCCTAAATTACAGTTAGACGTTTACGGTTCCTTCTACAACTAATTACTTAGGCTTATAGATATGAATATTAATTCAACACATAATATCAATAGAAAACAGCAGCAAACAGATGGTCCCCTTCAACACACAACAAAAGAAAGAGGAAACTATATTAACATGCAATGTACTTACTGATATACATGTACATAATTATTATGATAGACAGAAAGAGAGAGAGAGAAAGAAAAATTGTTTAGGAATGGTAGTTCCCAGATATTTACAGAGAAAATGAAAATAAAAACAATACAATTAATCATTAACTGTTAATTCCTTCAGAGTCAACAATTTATTTGATAACACTGCCATTAGCGATCTTCAGAAATGAAAATCTTACACTCATAATTACTTTTTTCATTGCTATATTTTTACTACTTCACATATTCTTTATTTATTTCATTTACCTATGACTACTACTGCCACTACTACTGCTGCTGCTATTGCCACTACTACTTTTACTACTACTACCACTACTACTGCTGCTGCTATTGCCACTACTATTACTACTACTACTACTACTACTAGTACTAGTACTTCTACTGCTACTGCTGCCACTGCTGCTATAACTTTCAATAATAAATAAACTTTTTTAAATACATTGTAACTGCCACAAAGTAATGCTTACGTCAATTCTTGACACACTTCATATACATGTACATATGAAAAAAGTCTATTCATCTTCATCCGATGTTAGTTTTTAAACTCCTTTTGTAACTTTATTTCTGAGAAACAACAATTTTTCTTTGCAGTAAATATTTTATTGACGCCACTTACTATGAATAAATCTGAAAATGTTGCTATAAAAATTTCGCTTGTCACTTACAAATACTTGGATTTTTCGTGAAAATAAATTGACAAATTCCACACCAATTTAGAAAGAAAGCCTACAGTCAAAATACAGTGGTACAAAAGTTTACAATACAATGTAATTCATTGAATATATCTAAGTCACCCAAATTATTTTCAATAAGTTTATTTAGCATAGAAAGCTATGGGATGACTCACTTTTGGTACGATGTTGTACTACTACAGTTCACTACTACTTCTATACTACTAGTACCACGGACTGGTTGGAACCACGTAGGTTTACGATGTAATTGGAGTTTAGCGTCACGTATGTGATTTTCTTTGATATTTCGTTGATCTGATCTAAGATTATATTTATATGTTTCTTTCATGATTCTAATAATACCTACACTGTAAAATCTGATTTAATTTTTAATTTTTTCTTTCTTTTTTTTTTTTTTTTGTATATGGCACCACTATTTGTCTATGTTTACGAATCTATGGCGGTGAAACTAGAAGTCAGTTTCGGAGATGGAATATATCACAAATATGAAATGCACTTTACTTCCGCGTAAAAAAGATATAAATCACATAATAATATTAATATAATAATTGCTTTTCGGCTAAAACGATTTGATTTTAAGTTAATTTGATAATTGAAGCAGTAAAAAATAATGGTAATCTAAAAACACACAACAATATCTGCACTGTCATGTTGTAAATTTTGTATTTACTCCCACCCAGTAAATTGAAATTTTACAACATGACAGCACCAACAGAAATACCTAGCTGTTTTATTATTATTATTATTATTATTATTATTATTATTATTATTATTATTATTATCATATCTATCATGTTAATTTATCAATTCATTCATTTATTTATTTATTTATTTATTTATTTATTCATTCATTCATTTATTCAAGCGGTATTCATTTTATAAAAAATTAATTCATTCATTTATATCTCAATATCATTATCATCATCATCATCATCATCATCATCATCGCCAAATAACATTATTCATCAATATAGAAAATATTTACCAGTGGACCAATAAGATATCTCAATTCTGTAATAAAGTAACACCGCTTCCTTATTTACTTGAAGCTTTGATTTGTTCACTTTTGTTGTCTAATGTATTTTTATTTGCTTGTATACATGATTTAATTTGCAAATAATGTCACTAGGGACAAAAGCTTAGGGACTTTATTTGTTGTAAAATGTATCATCGTTGTTAATTAATTCCAGTTAAATACGATTAAGTCGTTCCTGTCACTTTTAGCGGAAAATAGCTATCATCTCTAACAACTATAGTTCCAGGGGGAACAATATCTTGCTAATAATAGCCGGCGTTATTTTCCTGGAGGAAAACAGAAAATCAATGGATTGGATTCTCTCTCTCTACCAGTAGTATAATCTCTTCAAATCTTTATTATACAGATTTTCCGTTTTGTTTTCATATTAAAATGTGAGATTCCTCACGGAAGATGTTTGGTTTATTGTCACGGTTAGATGAAATTCTTACAAAAGTCACGGAAATGCAATTAATATATTATGGTGGAAAACATGATAAATTAAGATTTTCTCAGCAAATTACGTACATCGCCGGAACTCATGTTAAATATTTTATTTTTTAGTGAATATAAAGAAATATGTCTTTTCACATAAATTTGTAAATTTGTAAATTTCTTCTCAATGAATATATTATTAGAATTATTTCCAAGAAATGCAATTACTTTAGAATAATTAAAAATAAACTTCTAAGAGTTAGTGTAAAAAAAAAAAACAAAGTAGGAAAGAATGTACACGGCTCCAATTGGCATTATAAAATACAGATGTCCTACCGCAAATGAATTCACTAACATTTTTATTCCCATAATACAAGTGCACGATATGTTAAAACAAACTAAAAAAAATATTAAAACCGCGCTCTTTCCATATATAAAGTGAGATTAAGATAGAAAGGAAAAAAACAGTAATGATCGCTAGAAAAATTAACATTATGTAATTGAGATATACTGAGACACCTGTGAACATTATCTATGATAATGCAAATTTTTTTCTAGTCAGCTTTTAATTTTAAAGTGAAACGCTTGTGTTTAAGAAATATGACTGAGTGCTCCAGATGCGCGTGATAATACCCTTATAGATATACATTCATGTTATGAGCAATTACGCAATTGGATTTAATCCCTTACATTTATTTGTCAAAACTATCATATCTATCCATCCATCCATTTTTATTCATTCATTTATTTATTTATTTATTTATTTATTTATTTATTTATTTATTTATTTATTTATTCATTCATTCTATCATTCATTCATTCGTTCATTCATTCATTTATTCATTTTTAAAGTTAAACTTGAGAGAAATATTTATGCCGTTGATTTCTGAAAATATATACTAGAATCTGATTTCAATATTTGATGAAAATTCTAAAAATAACTGAATATATGCTAGGATTAAATGACAAAGAAAAAAATACCTCTTGTAATTTTTTAATTACAAGGTAACTTTTGCTGTATCGGATAACCCCATAGTCATTTCATCCCATCTTCGCTTTTGGTAAAATGTAATTGGAAATTCGAGAAAAAATAAACAGACTTTTAATATAAAAAGTTGAAATTTTCGCTTGAAGGTAACACAAGAATCCGATTCATAAATGTTCTATGTTCATTAAATTGATCATTTAATTTCAATTTGAATGAAATTGAAAGTTATTAAGATACAACCGAAATTGGAATAGTAGAACTGTACTTTTTAATCAGCTGTCCAAAGTAACACGGAAAAGAAAAGAAGTAAAAAAAAATGTCTCACTGTTGTAGGCTTTCAGCTGTATTTGGTTCTATGGGTGTAAAAAAGTCAAGCTTTCATAAGATTGAGAAAATAATTACATCCGATAAATTGTTGTTTTGTTAAATGCTTTATGCCTCAGACAAATTGAATTAAGATTTAATTGATGCAGTATTGAAATTCATATTAAATCCATCAGATTAACACGGGAAAATTATGGTATAGCTTTGAACAACTCAAATCTGAACAGGAATTGAATTTGTTATTGTAAATATTGAGTGTCAATACATATTTCTTGAAAAGCAACATGTGTTATTATTAATATCGTTGTTGTTGTTGTAATTATTATTATCAGTGGTAGTGGTAATATTAGAAAACACGGAACTCTGTTACAGCAACGTACAGTACCGGTACCGAACTCTTACTCCAGAGCTATTCTGGAACTTTAATTGACTTTGTTATTAATTATCGAAATTACGGGGTCGATAGAAAACATAAAATATAAACCGTGTTAAATATATACTTTTTACAAATTCGCTTCAATCATGAGTCTTTTTTCACATTGTTCGGTAGAATGGCAGTGAATCTTTTTACGTACCAGGTCCAAGTGGGACACGGGATAGAGCAGGGTTTTAAGTCTCATCCAAGAGAACTGGGACTTTTACTTCGTATACCGAGCGTTTGGCGAAGTAACAGTCCCTAACATTTTTAAGGTCTGTGGTATGAGCAGCTACCGGAAATCAAACCCGAGACCTTCCGCTTGCGACCCGAACGATATATCACTAGACCACCGCACGCGATCGTCTAGAGATTGCGGCATTGCTAAAAACCATATAGAACTGAGAGTCCCAATCGTTTATTGCCAAAGGTCCATGTCGGGTACAGTTCCGGCTCAGCGCCATCTATTTCTTTTTAAGAGAATCTCGTTTGGATAGGGATATAATGGAAATCGTTTTGTTTTTTCTTTTATTTGATGATAAAAAAAATCGAGAAGATGTGAAAAATAAGAATCGAAAAAGTGGGCAGCATTTTTAGCATGGAAATATCAAACATACGAGGGGACATCATTTTCTTATTGAATTTATTAAATCGAAAATACTAATCGATTTTAGCTAACAATTAATGGTGCTAGATATAAGCATGCTGTAGATCAATTTTTAAATTTCATTTTAGTGGTATTTATCTATTTTTAATTTAATTTAAATGTTAGATAAATGTTACATAAAATGACTAAGACTGAATCAATAATTCATTCTTTGTGACAATATGTTATAGCAAACAAAATTTATATTTACCAGAAGAACAAGTGCTGTCGGAATACGACCAGAACTGTCCGGCAGGGAAATGGTGTGTTTTTAATATTCTGACAATGTTCGCTTCAAAATCAAAGTAATATATAACATTTTAACACTCGCCTTGATAATAATCTAAAAAACATGAATTTCTCACGGATTTTCCCTCCTACACTATCTTGATCTTAGTCAGCTTCAATATAAAATGTCCGATTCTAATTTTTATGACCATTTTTTTATCGCTTTGTTTATATGTATATTGTAAAAATAATATCTTGTTTAACGAATCTGAAACTCAGCTTTTTTAAATAACTTTTAAACCGAATTTTTTATTAGTGAGTAATACCCGAGATATTTATAGTGAAACTAAGACATCAGACATCATCTATACACGAATTTTAATGTGCTTTTTTTTTCTATTGCTTGTTAAAAATTTACGGCTGACATCTCCAGAGTGAAGGATAATATTTCGACACCATTCTTCCGTTGTCATAAATGACCTCTACGCTTAGGTCCCTAAACGCATTGCTAATGTGTACTTCTCCCGTACTCGGAACGGCATGACACCATTCATTTTTCCTCCGAGTTTATACAACGTAAGAATCTTTTCTTAAGTCTGTGCCACTTCTAATTCCTACAAACCTTTTTTTTATTAAATCTATATACAATGTGTGACATGTATCTTTCCTTCCAAGCAGGAAAAAGGGGAATTCATAATTAGTGATATGTAGGTGTAAATGTTCTTTCTTCTCTAAGCGTATCGCATAACCGTATCGATATATATTTACCTGGTATAGAAAAGGAAGCATCTTGCGCGCTGACACGGGAATCGCTAGAGTTCACCGAACACCAATAGTTGTTAGTTTCGGAAACTATATCAACATGATCTTGTTCTTCGTTTACGGCTGGTACGGAAAATCGAGTTTGGGGTCATGCCGTCTACTCGTGTCTTATTTACAAAAACCACAAACGAAACAATGTGTATACACTTTCATTTACGAAACACAAGAACGTTATAAAACGGAACCCGAAATGACTCTACCCGTTTCGGGGTCAAAGTTGGGCTTGGCACTTACGCGGAATGCGGAGTAAAGTGACATAGCTAAAATGACTGGAATCAGAAAAAATACTAAGGAATCCCATTCTCTCTCTCTCTCTCTCTCTCTCTCTCTCTCTCTCTCTCTCTCTCTCTCTCTCTCTCTCTCTCTCTCTCTCTCTCTCTCTCTCTCTCTCAAATCAAATTATTCGCTGAAATCTCACAGCTTAGCAATGGCGTTGACACATATTAACATTTCCCCCCTCCGATATTAGTAGAAAAAAATGCCTTGAATTTCACTTTAGTTTTCTAATTCAATAATACATCCCTGATATACACCTTCATATACCTTAACATAGCTGGCGTTCAAATTGACACATTTTTCTTTCTTTTTTTTTTTTTTCGCTATTCACATTAAATTTTCACCTCCGGTCATCTCACGTATCCATTCTATCTTAAATCAATATAGCACTTAATTGATAGGCATGTTTCGTATTTCTAAGTACCCCAAGGTCAAACAATATTATCCCGAACATGATAAGAAGAATATATGTGAAAATACAGGTTTTTTTATTGTTATAACATACCTATTTAAGTTTTTAATAGAATTTAGATAGGGTTTTTTAGATCGTAATTAGCCTTATTACGGGACCAAGGAGCATCTTTAGACTTGTATGTTTGTGAGACTTTGTAATCTCGCTAGATCGAACAAGATTTAATTTAAATGATATTGTAAATGTTTTGTTGTAGGTGTAAACATGAATAGATTTGGTATTTGTCTGTAACAGATATATATACACGTTGAAATTTTACAGAACACCACGCACGCGCCAGAGAATTTAGATACCAGAAGCGCTAATCAAATACGCACGAGTTATTGTATAAACCATGTAATGCACAAAACTGAGCAAGTAATCGGGAATAAAGATAGTCTAAAGTGAGATTAAAATTTGATTTTTCATACGAAATATTTGTCTATTTATTTAAGTAACCATTTAATCACTCGTTCATTTATTCATATATATTATCCATGTTTTCATTTTCCGTGTAAATTTTTTATCATTTTATTTGATTTTTTCTAATCAATATTGATTTGAAATCATACAAATATACTTCAACCCCTGGTGGTTTTTATAAAATTTAAAAGATGATACATGGAATACGAGCCAACAATATCTCATATACAAAAAGTCACTTTCCGTTTGTAGATTAAGAAGGTGGCGGTAATGGTGATACATGAAGTGGTGGCGGTAATGGTGATATTAGGTATGGTGGCAGTAATGGTGATCATCAGTTGGTGGTCGCAATGGTGATACACGAGATGTGGGAGGCACTAAGTGGAAATCCCACTATGGTGATACATTGTTTTGGCGGCAATGGTGATACACGATATGGTGGTGGTAATGGTGATACACCAGAGGGTGGCGGTAATATTGATATAAGAGATGGTGGCGGTAATGTTGATATAAGAGATGGTGGTGGAAAGGTGATATAAGAGATTGTGGTGGCAAGGTGATACATGAGGTGGCGGTTATGATGATACACGAAGTGCTGGTGGTACTTTGTTCACCGTTTTATCAGCTAAAATTTCACATAACACAGATAGGAACTTAAGTTGCCGGGATAATTAATCATAAGAGAATTGTAGTCTCCATAGAAACCACACCATGTTTCATCTTTGGGTTGTACTTTGTAAATACCTAATACCAGTTTCATTTTTTACAATCATTCGTATTTCAATTTTCCCAAACAATATTATATACGGGTACAAAAAACAACAGTTTTTCAAACGTACAGTTCTCATACGGGTATACACACTTCGTACTGAGTTACCCCCGGTTAAACACCGTACAGCACGCGTAAGGTGCATGTTGTCAGATACACTCAACAGGTGGTAGAAAGGCTAATTATTATGCCCACTCTTCGCGGGACAGTATTACAATATTCAAAAACACTACCACCCTTTTCTAATATACACCATATATATGTATATATGTAACTCGGGTGGTTCTGCTCATTTTACTGATGACGTTTTGAAAAGAAAATCAATATCCTATTTGCCTGGGGCATATAAGAAATATTTTTTTAAATAAAAAATTGACGAGGGTGGCAGTATATACAAGAATTTTATATCAAACTTTTTAATTCTTCTTCAAATATGACAATTATTGATGGCCGGCTACTATTTTGTGTTGTACAGTTGTACATGTATTTATTTTATAAGTGCGTGCGTTTTATCTACTTTTCCTGAACGATGAGTTCTTATTTTATTGCTTTGATAACATCAATACCCCTCGAAGGCAGTTTACAATATTTTATCACGATCGAAGTGAAAATTGACAGTCTAATGGTTTTTCATAGATGGAGAGGAATTTATAATCCTGAAAGTAATGGTGTTGAGTCTGATTTAACTTTGATAACATAAATTAAATTGTGGTTTTTTTTTCAGAATTAAATCTCTCTCTCTCTCTCTCTCTCTCTCTCTCTCTCTCTCTCTCTCTCTCTCTCGTTAGTAGAAAAATTATATTCACCAAAAAATTGGGATACCCTCGTCACCTTAAATGATATCTGTAGAAGTTACTTTTAGTGTTCAAATAATTGTCTAAAACGATAAAGCTTCCAGTCACATGATTCCTAAACAATAAAGCCACAGGGAAATAAAAAGTAAATACACATGTATATGTAAAAAGGTCTATTACTTAATAAACAGATAGATAAATAAATGGATTGGTTGTTTACTGATGAAATGGGTTATGTTGTATGTATACTGATTAGTACCACTGAACATAAACACGCACATACACACACGCAAACATACACGTACACATATATACACACACACATGCACACACGCGCAGCCAGACAAGCAAACGCGCACATACACACACTTCACATACACACATCCCACGGAAACACACACGCATACAATCTCCATTAAAATTCATTGTTCAAATACTAATAAACTATTTTTAGAAAGATGTTATACCCAACGAATTGTTTATTTTGTTCACGGTTATGTACACAAATCAAAGAAGATCTATTTTCCTTTAAACCATGTCTTCTTAAAATAAGTGAGTACCACATCGGGTACCACAGAAATACTTTTTCACAAAAACAAATGTGAAAACAAAGAAACTTCGGCCCGAAGTCACCAAATTTACTCATATTCAAGCTCAGATTTTATTCTATTATTTTGACTTTATAGTTTTTTGTCAAACTTTTGTTTCTGACTGAGAAGGAAACGTTATAATTTTTATCATTCTCATTGACAAATTTTGGTCACAATGATTTCCCTGTAAAAAAAATATTATACCTTCATTACAGCATTCAAACATTTTCTTTTCTTTCTGCTTTTTTCTTCAAATGAGCAATAGCTTTCTTTCTTTTTTAAATCGTATGTTATCAATATATAAACATGTCCAATTGCAGCATAATATTTGTGTTTTTATCTTAAAATCATGAAAAGAAAGTTGCTTGAGTACTGAGTAAGCTAGATTTGGTAAAACCGGGCCGGGACTTGCTTGCATGCGATTTTTCATAGAAAATGCTTCTGCATGATCAACCCATATATATTATAGTTTATATGCGTAGATAAAAATCGGCATCATTAAAATTTGAATAATATTTTTTACATTAACCCCAAAACTGAAATATCTTATAGTGATATAATCAATAGCATAAAATAGAAAAAAAATGAAAAAGAAACGAAGAAAATCGAAAATCGTTAAGCAAAATTTAGTACACTAAGTAACAAAAAGATATATTACTAATGAAAAATATTTAAACTAAATACATGTATATATAATATGTAGCAAAAAAACAATGGGAAAGTCTGTAAGAAAATGTTTGATGTGTGCAATAAAAAAATCTGAACTAAGACCATGATATTTGAAGTTTGGTCAGAGGAATTTCGAAACTATCTTTGCCTACAATATGTATTCAAAAATATGTATAAATGAATAATATATATTGAAATATAGATAGATTTAATGATAATTAGGGTGATTTCCTCTAGACTTTCCCAATAAAAAGATAGACCATTTTCAAGAAAAAAATTAGAAAGTTTAGTTTCACTTTGGATGATCAAATTAAAAGGATAGGACAAATATATAGGTGTACACAGGTATATCCATTCCCCACACTTTACTATAAAAAGTTTAAATATTTCAGATTTAGAAAAATTCGAAAGGAGTTCCGAGAGTTCCATGAAATGTCGTGAATCCATAAATTGTCCTTACGGCACTCAAAAGACATTTAAGAACTTTCGTAAAACGTTACCTTGGTTCACTTTTCCTATTGGACAACACATTGGTCAAAGCAAGACGGTCAATCAACGAGTTGTATTAGGGTTAGAAAAAATCAATGACCAATAAACATCCAGTTTTGGATTATTTGAAAAAAAAGAACTTGATTGGTGTCTTCCATGAATATTTTACAACCAACTGAATGAATATGTTGGCTATGCAGCTGGCTCGAAGTGAAGACAAATTCCCCGTTGATACCTGCTGTAAATGTCCAAAATGTTGACCTCTGCTATGGACTTATACTGATGAAATGAGGAGTCTATAACGTGGCAGGCTTCCCGCGATATTTCAGTGACACGAGACTTTTATTTCAAGCCTAATCCCCAAAACCTTTGAATTTCACTCCTTTAGAGCCAGGCGCTTAAAGAGCGAAAATCTTGGTCTTTACAAGTTAATTGGGATCGAACCCAAGATTTTCCGTTTGCGAGACGACATGTTTTAACTTACTCAGCCACTTGCCATGATCTAATTTGCTAGACGACACAAACCGTGACCGAACTAATACTAGAGAATTTTTATTTCTAGACTGCTGAAAACCAATTCGCTTCAAAACGAAGAGAAGAATCGATCATTTGAGACTGAAATCTTGAAAATGGTCTACAAAGCGAAGACTATTTGACAAAAGCTGTATATGAACGTACCTGTGTTTGTGTGAGGCCCAATGATGCCGCTAATTCTGCTCTTTCAGGTAGAGCTAGATATTGAGTTCTCTGAAATCTTCTATTTAATTGTTGAAGTTGGAGACTGGAATATATTGTCCTTGGTTTCCGCATTTTCTTTCCTTTTCCGTTTAATCGTAATTCTTCCATTTGTGATTTATCTGTTTCAAAAATAGATAAATAAGATTTGGAATATTTGAGTTTTACAGATAAAATTCTTGGTGCATATTAAGTTTATTTTAGGGGCAGAAAATAAATCGGTGGTTTGAAAATATCAGAAGCAAAGGGCACGGAATTTAGATAAGGAGGGAATCATTGTAATCTGTGGACACCAAAGTAACAAAGCCGGGGAAGGGGGTGCTATAGTTGTAATAATGATCCCTACGAGGGTCCGGGAATGGAAAGAGAAGGGAGATGTGGGAGTAAGACAGCATGGATAACTTACATCTATATAGATGCGAACTAAAATTTGACTACTTATCCGATTGCTTGCTCTCTCTCTCTCTCTCTCTCTCTCTCTCTCTCTCTCTCTCTCTCTCTCTCTCTCTCTCTCTCTCTCTCTCTCTCTCTCTCTCTCTCTCTCTCTCTCTCTTCGTGTGTGTGTGTGTGATATCAGATATTGGTACTGTCACGAAGAAAATACTGTTTACTATAAGTACGCAATATTTTTTTCCTGACTTTGAAAGGCGTCATGTGCTCACTTTTAAATTTTCTGTTTAAAAGTTAGCAAATGACAGTTCTATAAGCTTTCTATCACAAAATCAATCAGTTAATTTAAAGTACTATATCAACTAAGGTTTAAAATTTTTACATTTCTGTGGTCTTTTTTGAAACAATAAAACTACGAAGTCAACACCACCCACACAGCAATGCACAGGATAAAACAAAAAGCGGTATTTCATATATATATATATCCCTATTTCAAAAATTACATTGTGTTATATAATATTGCTCCAGGCCCAGATCTTCCGATAGATTTCAAAATGATAAGGAATTATAAGTCATTGGCAGGCCCAGACTAGAAAAAGATGATACGAATATATATATATATATATCTGGGTCCTCACCATTCAAAACTGGCCTCCACCATTTAACTAAAAAATTGTTGAGTGTGGCGTAAAATACCAGAAGTATTCAAATTCATTAATATTATATTTACCTCAAATACTAGAATTTTATGATAAAGAAGCCAAGTCTACCAGGGGCCTTTTAGCAGACCAGCTGAGAAGGGCTGCGATTACAAGGAATCCTTTATAATAAACGATAATTTATTGATACAATTCAGAACCCAATATATCCTAAAACTTACACGAAATCTTGGATGCACACCTTTTAATATAAAAGACACTAAACTGATAATTGCATTTTCTGTTCGAATACTACTCTTTAATACGACCTTTATATACCTGATTAAAATAATTTGCAGGCTTGTTCAGTCTTATGTGTTTGGTAATAAAAATTCGAAGTGTTAGTTCTATGTGCTATGTTCAGGAAAATATGTACAAAAAATGACGCGATAAACTAACTTATTAAAACCGAAAGTACAAGAAATTTATTTTACGGGCGGAAACAACGTATGTTGGCAGTTGTGGCATTTAAACTCACCTGAAATCGAATTGGGGTGGTGAGGTGGAGGTATGCGTTTAGTACCGTTGTATACTACAAAAGCATAACCCCAAACTATTTGCACCAATATATAATCTCACTGAATTGTCCGATCGAGTGCATTGGGGTTGATAGATACGTTATGTTTTGCATATTTAAATGAAATTTGCGGAAAACGAATAATTGTAAATGTTCATGTGAGTGACTGGAATTTTAAAACCAGATAGAATTATCAATGAATCAATTGGACTCGGAGGTTTCATGATTTTAAGTGGAATCGTGACCTAAGCTAATCCGACAAGATTTGATTTATATACCTATTAGTAATTGATAAAATACCTGTATGAACGAAATATTGTTTTATTTGTATCAATAAAAACGTTTGTAGGTACTAATTAACTAAAACAAGCATTCAAATCTTTTAACATCATATTGACGAAAAGACAGAATACTTTATTATACACCTATGCCTCCCCTACTCCCACCCAATGTTAGTCAAATTAAAACAGACATACTAAAAATGCACATTGATCTACCTGCCCGCTGACTTTTACAGTTTTTCTTTTTAATTTTCCCTCAGATTTTTGTTTATGTTTATTTGAATTTTGATGTTACAAAAAATTAAATTAAGTATTCCAGGTTATGTTTTCAAATATTATGTTTTTGTCCACTTATTTATTTAGTTTAAACAGTTGTGATGAGGGGTCAGTGTGTTCTATAACGAATGTTCAAAATGTCTGTATCATTAGTTTTTATATTTCTAACATAACACATTTATATTTACTATAAAATATAATTTGTTGTATCATTTTAAAATTTACATTCCCAATTTAGAGGCATTGAGGTAAAATTGCTTCCCCCCCCAAAAAAAAAAATACAGGCTTTTCCTAAATAATCTGTATCAATTTAAGGCAACATAGTAGTAATTTCATCTGGTCAAGATTTGACAAACACATAATATTCTGACACCCACACACCTCAAACTGTCAAACACCAATTTCAAATTAGGCGGAAGCCAAGAACAAAATACTCCCTTAAATTTTAGATTTCTAGGAATAACATATACCATACATTTATCAATGCTAAAATAATTATGATTATAAAAATGGCAAGTATTTATATTTCATTTTTAATGAATAGTAAATTTGAGTTCATTTCTTCAAGCCACCCGTAAGTTTAACTTTGTCTACAGCTGTTCTTTTGTTCGGATTCTTTCCTTTCGACTCAGATTAATAAAAGTTAACTGTATCTAACTTTGACCAAAATAAAATTATATTTATTTTTTACTATTATTATTTTCATTGTTCTATTATTAGTATGCTTTTTTTACGTGTACAAGGCCTGAGCAGTGTTTTTGTATCAGGAAAAAAAATACCAGGGGGGGGAAGAGTCGAGCGAGAATCATGGCGACGTAAACCGTGCACGGAAAATGATACATTTCCGGATATTTTGTCAGTGCGATTTTGTGGACAGCGTGAGTTCTTTGTGTGATTTCTCGAGTGATTTTCTGTCTTTTTAAACCTGAATTACATTGCGGATTTATTTACAAAACTATAACAATCCAACGAGGTTATGGCTCTCCGTTCGCTGAGCAGAACTATAACACCATCTTCATGTATTTTTGTGTAAAATAAATATCACGCAGCGATATTTGCTCCTTATATTTTACATTGGAAGTTCGGGGTTTTTTTTGTTTCCTTTGCGTTAGATATTAATACTTACGCTTTTATTATTTTCTTTCGTTCCTTTACAAAGAATACGGGATGTTATTATTCATCAGTAGCGCGCATCGTTAAGTAACTCATGACTAAGTAAATATTTATTTCTCATATAAAGAAGATGTTTTGAATAAATCCACTTTAAAAAGTAAAAATCTCGCATCATATATAAATATGAATTATCATGCATCTATGCTAGGTTATGTTTTTTTTCTATGACATTTTTATGTTTTATTTTTATCTACAGTTAAAAACTTTCTGTAAACAAGTTTTGTCCTACTACCAACAACTGGTTAAAGGGGGATGCTGACCTACTCAATTTCATATATATCTCCCCCTTTAAAAGTTACAGAATAGAGGGGGTTGTAATATAATGAATCAGATTTGACTATATTGTGAGGAAAACTAAGCTTACCTTCACGTGTCGGTGAGGGACTCTGATACGGTGGCATGGGAAACGGGTGGCCACCCGGTGGGTTGTATGAAGATGGAGACATTGCATTCATATGAAATGGATAGCCCAAAGGCCCGCGGGCCTGGGCATTTGAGAAAACATTGTCGCCATGTTGTCCGTGATGATGTGTTTGGTAGGTAGATCTGATAGGGTATGCTGGGTGTCCCATTGCCACTCCTTGCTGCTGAAGTTCCATGAATGCCGATTTTCCGGACATGTCTTGGTCAAGACCGTCCACGTTTCCAACGTTTAGCATATTTGTCCTTCTTTCACTTTCCCACTGTCACAAAATTTAAATCAATTTTCCTATAATTAGTCCGTATAAAGCAGAAATATCAGTAAATGCCTTATTTAAGTGTATTACACTCCAACACTGTAATCTTGATTCTCGATACCCGGTTAGGTAATACGTCTCTTTGCGGTAATAACTACACAATATTTCCTTCTTAACGTTATTAAAGGTAATTTAGGGATAAATATTCAAAGAACATCAGATCAGACACCCTAAATACTCGAAGTCAACTCACTATTAAATGTTATTACAGTCAAATTTAGCCCGTACTTAAATCACAAAAGTCCGTCCTTATAATATACAGAACAGTCGTCAGTTGATGTAAGACACGCCCATTACTCGCTATCAGTTAATTTGATTGGTCAGTTCCGGTTGAGTTGTCACTCACTTCGTCGCTGTCGTGAACTCTAAACAGACAATGAAACAAGCTATATACTCGTTTCCCCGTCGCATTTAAATTCTCAACAATCTGTAATGAATATATCCAAATGATAACGATATCTGAAGTGTGAATTGAAGTAGAGGTTGGTATTGGCACAATTATCAAATCCTTTCCACGATAATTTCGCTATTGATCAGGCGAGTTAAGTATTATTATAACTCCCTAATCTACTTAAATAAAGCAAACAATTATTAGATACACAAGTCCTGACCCGGCCTCAGTGGATGTATCTTATAATTTAAAGTAAAAAAGAAAAAAAAAACAAGCTGATGAGAGGGTCACAGATTCTCTATGTAATCTGATTAAAAATTAGCAATAATTCCGTTTTTGTATGTTGATTATAATGTACGCACATTATATATATATATATATATAAATAAATAAATAAATATATATATATACATATATATATATATATATATATATATATATATATATATATATATGTGTGTGTGTGTGTGTGTGTGTGTGTGTGTGTGTGTGTATGTGCGTGTGTGTTTGTGTGTGTTAAAGATGAAGTGTCTACATTCTGATAATATGGGTACTACTAAACACTTTTCTTTTTAGTATCATATAAAACATTGTCGACCGTTATATAGATTCTACTCTTTAATAACCGTTTATTTACCTATTAGAAATATTCATACCGCCAGATTTTTTTTTATATTTTCTTCAAGACACCTGTGAGACCCTATAGACAATCTAACCTGTCTATGACTCAGCTGAAATCATTTACAAAATTATTAAAAATCAAGTATATTGGATGAAAAAAAAGTTTAATTTGCAAAATAACAAGTTGTTAATTAATTTTCGAAAAAGTACATTCGACCGTACGTCCTTAAAAATATATGACGTAAAGTGTACAATCAACTGGTTTATTTCTATATCTTTATTTTCTGAAAATTTGGCTAACCCGTTCAGTCTAGCAAGCTTTCATACAGTCAGGATGGAACTGTAAAACAAAATACTATCGTGTTCTCTCTCTTTTTTTTCCCTTTTTTTTATTTATCAGGGATTTTTACCAAAAATCCAGAACATGATAAGAACCCCTAGTAAATCAAAAAGTGATAAAATGATAATATCATAAGCCATGATCCGCTGATACCATTTATTGAAATGCTAAATCTTTTATTAGAAAACTGACATACCAGTTTAATCATTATTGATAATCATTAAAAATTATGCTAGTGACGAAAAAAAAAGTTCAATTCTTACTTTACTATGTATTGTTGATATCTATTATTTTTCTATGTAATCCTGACTATATTGTCCGGAAAAGAATTATGCAAATAATTCAAACCCGCTCCGTTTCCGACATTCTCCATCCTACGAGATTAATACACTGATTGTTTGTTTGTTTGATTGTTGTTGTTTACATCCACATCCCGTCCGTATTTTTCCCCCTTTTAATATGGAGATTTCGCCAGCTTTATGTGAAGTGCTACAAATTTTGACCTGTGCTATGGACTGACGCCAATGCAGTGAGGGTTCGTTTTATGCGTCACGCCTTCCCCGACACGTGACCTCGGTTTTCAGGCTCATCCGAAAGACACGTGACTTTCACGTCGTATACCGTACGCTTGGCTAATAAACAGTCACTAACATTTTTTAGTCTTTGGTATGACCCGGTACGGAAATCGAACTCGGGACAGTCCCCTTGCGAGTCAAACGCTGTACCAATAGACCACCGGAAGTGGTCTGTAGTGATCGTGGTGAACGGAATATAACGCCTACTGCACAATCCTTTTATTTAAAATGTATTTATTTATACTATTTAACGGTCAAATATTTTGAATTAAATTTAATACGGTAACAACGACATCATATTTTGAATTTGAAATTTCTTTAATATATTTAATTCATAATGTACTGAGCTAAGACAATAGAGATGAACATACCATTTAGAGACTTCGCAGTGAAAGGGTTCAAGTACACTTTATTGATAGTGTCCTATGACCTATTGGAAAGTTCTCATTTATGCATTTTGGGATCTTTTAAAAAAAAAAATACCAATATATCATAGGGCAATAGTATCATTCACTGAACACCGGTTGTAAAGGTTTATTAAAGTGCCCTAGGCGTGGTTCTGTATTTCCCTCTAAATGTAGTGGTTCGTGTCAAGTACGTGACTCGAGTCACGTATTATGAAATACAATTTCGTTTATTTCGAGTATGACTGTATAATTAAGCTTCTATAGTCCGTATTATTATATTTACATATTGCAATATTTTAAAATATTTTAAAAAGGAACGAGAATATATATATCATCAATGTAATGTATCACAGACAATATAACTGCCAAGTTTAGAGTCACGTATTTCCGGATTTGGACCTAGGTGTATGTTTAATAAGATGTATATAATAATAATTACTTACACACACACACACACACACACACACACACACACACACACGCACACGCACGCACACACACACACACACACACACATATATATATATATATATATATATATATATATATATATATATATATATATATATATATATATATAATGAATTACTATGATATAAATTTTATTTAACATACGCTGAGGTCTATATCCTGATATTTGTGACTCTAAACTTGACATTCATATGGTCTGCGATTCATTTCATTTACAACTATCACAAGAATAATTAAAAATGAACTGTGAATGCGTTGGTAAAAGAGTCATATATAGATACTAATGCAACCTGTAGGTCTAAAAGAGGTTAATAGGCCACTAAACCTTTTTTTTTTTCCAGAGTCGCCATAACAGGTGGTGTCTCCCACCTCGAATCAGACAAGTTACACGCGCAAAATCAGAAACCCGTTAAAATCACCCTATTTCAAAATTATCACAATCATATGACCTAAAACAAAAAATCCATCGATTCAATCATTTATTCCGTGAAGCATTGGTAACAGGTTATATAAATACAATGCACAGCATAGGCGTCGGAAGCAAATTGAAAGTGTGTGGGGGGGGGGGGGGTAAACCAACTTAAAACACACACACGCCAGAAGTGGGGGGGGGGGGGCTAAACCAACTTAAAAACACACACACGCCAGAAACGTCTTGGGGCTAAGCCCCAATTTTCAACACCTATGCCTATCTTTGCAAAAACGCCCCCCCCCCCCACCCCCCCCCCCCCCCCCCCCCCCCCCCCCCCCCCCCCCCCTCCGACGCTCCGACGCCTATGCACAGTGTATATATACAAGATGAACAGGTAAGTATTTTTGGTGATATTGCCTCATATACAATGTAGAACAAAAGTTGTTCCGAGTTATGTATATTAACAATGTAAAAAGAAATAACATGAAACGCAAATAGTTAAGATATAATACATGATGATAAGGCTCAAACGCACGTGCACAGTGCTCATTACAACGACATATAAGCAACACTATAAACATGAATTAAAATATTCGGCACATAATGCAGGGGTTCAAAATCCCCGTAGTCCCAAGTCCGGGACTTGGTTAATTCGGGTTCGGACTTGGCATTTAGAAATACCTGAAATCCGATAGACTTGCCTCGTCTGCATTCATTTTGTGGTTTTACTGTATTACTTATTAACAAAATTCAGCACGGACTTTGAAATTTCTCATGTGGACTTGCCAGAAGTTTTCTTTCCAAGTACGGAAATTACGTATCTGAATACGATTTTGAAACCCCCGATAGCGCTTCAATTCATATTAATAAATCATTTCTCGTTTCATACAAGGGACAGTATACACACTTAATCTTTGCGATATAAATATGGTAAACAGCATTATATGGGCAAACATTCAGTATCATGTTTACAAGACAATATTATTTGACAACAGTGAGCACATGTTTGTTTGTTTGTTTATTGTTGTTTAACGTCCCACTCAAGAATCTGAGCACATAATGTCAGAGCAGACAATATCATATTACTACTACAATATATGACATTATGATACACAGAACACAGTGCCGCATAAAGTCCACATGGAACCGACTGCGGCTGACTACTGATGTCCTGTGTCCAAAACCGGAAGTAAACAAATTGACTAAATGCTCAAAGCTAAATTTCTATTTGATCATTTTGACTTTATGGTGGTTTCTAAAACGTCTGGTGATTTTGCTGAACAGAGAACACATTATTATTGTTTATTATTCACAGAAATATTGGGTCACACTTATGAGTTTCCTGTAATTAATAAATAAATATTAAATGATTTTCAAAAACTGATACTAGATCAGACTTTTGGTGTGATACCCATATATTAACCCCACACGTCTCCTGTGTGACCTTTATCATATACATTTGTACGTAAGTCTGTTACAAATACGCAATATTTTACAAATCAATTAATACCCAATACACACAGAAAGCATTTATTTATTACATATTATCATGTTCTCAGTATTACGATATTACATTATATTCAACGTATGTATATCATATTATATATATATATATATATTATATATATATATATATATATATATATATATATATATATATATATATATATATATATATATATATATATATATATACATGTATATATCAGTTTGGATTCAGAATCTTTCTATATATTGCATGCACAATTGGAATACAAGTCATTTTCGGGCCATTTTTTTTTTTTTATAGTTTTTCCATTCCCAATGCAAAATACGTTTTTTTCCCCAATCTGATGAAAAAATTTCCAAATTGGTGCTGGGGTAAACATTGAAATGAAAAAAAATTAATGTAAGGGAAATTGCATTTTAAAAAAGAATCCATTACATTTAGATTTTTCGATGCATGCAAACATTTTTTCCTAATTAGGCACGCACAAATTCAATTTAGAATTCCTATTTGTGTTGCCAATGGCATTTTCCCAAAATTGACAGAAAAAGGCCTGGAATCGCTGGATGGAAAAAATATTTTCCGTATATAAGGAATCAGCCGTTTTCCACTCTTTTTGGAATGAAGCTTGGGCCTCTCGAATTGAAATTTTTCCCAATATTGTATTGATAATAGGAAATTTAGAATTACACGAAACTTTGAAAATACAAACATGCCTTAAAATTCATTGTCTTTTGACTTCAATGGGAAATTTCGAGAAATTTTTTTTTAACTTGAGTTTGGGTCCTTTATAAAAATAGGATGAAAAACTCATGGGAGTACATGCTCCATATTGAAAATAGTAGATGAATAAAATGAAAAAAATGTGTAAATGTAAATATATATATATATATATATATATAACTTCGAAAATATATAATTTTCTATATGGATATGGAAATATATGATTTTGGAAATACATGTATATTATATATATATATATATATATATATATATATATATATATATATATAACTTTGAAAATATATAATTTTCTATATGGATATGGAAATATATGATTTTGGAAATACATGTATATTATATGGATATGAAAATAGGCCTACATCAGAATATGAAAATATATATAAGAATAGATATTATTATACTAATGATTGAATCTATAGATGAGTAAATGAGGTAAATATATAAATAGACAAGTATGAAAGAAAAATAATGTAATTTAGTGGTACGCATGTAAATTAAACAACAGTTAAAGACATAACGCAGTGTTGTTGCATAAAAACATAAACGTGAGAAATTAAAATAGAAACGTTTCAAAGAAAAAAAAACGTTCTTGAACATAAACGGATAATACATAAGCAATGCTTGTCGTTAGAATTAATCGTAATTTGTGTCAATGTAAACACCAATGTAAGACAACAACTCCTTTGTTTATTTGTTAAGTTGTTGACATTTACAGAAACAAAAATATTGATAATTTTCAATAATTGGACGAGCTGTGATAATTGAATTAAATCGATCAAAATCGTGAAAGAAATCAATGTTCACACTTTATACAGGTAAAACCGTAGCTTCAGGTAACATTCCACTGCGAAGTAACGAAGAGGTGTCAAACAACATGTAAGTGATTTCGGCTATTGTTACGTTCAAAGACAATATTTGAAAACCATTGAAGCAGACGATATTCGCACGAGGTCGGCGCCATTAAAAACAAAACTATCTCGCACTTCGCAGAACCACACAAGGAAAAGTTCGGTCATCTTCTCTGTTGATGCTTTTGTTCTAACATACCTGTCCGCGGACGGCGACAGACTATATGGGACCAGAAACTTGTGGGTGATTGTTTCGACTTTCCGTCTAGGGCGCGGGCATTCCAGCAACAGCGATATCTTCACGTGACTTAATACATCGCCGGAAACTCTTTGAACAGCTATAAGAAGCATTTTTCTTACTAATATATTTTTTTGCATTTTTTTTACGTTTTACTTCAACAGGTAAAATGGATGCACTTTTATGTAGTATATATATCTAGTTATATGAGGGAAGAGATGGTTTTTTTTCGTTATTTTGTAATATAGGTTGCTATATGAATAGATTAATTTATTTTCCCACATTTATCAAAAATGATTTTCATTACTGTTACACATTATTCTTAATAATAAAAAAAGAATAAAGATCTAAGTTTTTAAAAATTCTCAAATTGAAAATTAGCAAACGTCACATACACATATTATGATAGGAGTGACTAATGTTTTATACCTCTGTCTACAATCATACCTGAAAAAAAGATGTACATACACACTGATACACACAAAACAACACACAGACACACACAAAACAACACACAAATACACACAAAACAATACAGATACACACAAAACAACACAGACACAAAACAACACACTGTGACACATATCAACAATACGCACACAACACACAAAACAACACACAGACACAAAACAACACACTGTGACACATATCAACAATACGCACACAAAACAACACACAAACATACACAAAGAACACCCAGACATACATAAAACAACACACAGAACAACACACAAAGCAAAACACAGACACACAAAACAACACACAGACACAAAACAACACACAGACACAAAACAACACACTGTGACACATATCAACAATACGCACACAACACACAAAACAACACACAGACACAAAACAACACACTGTGACACATATCAACAATACGCACACAAAACAACACACAAAGAACACCCAGACACACATAAAACAACACACAGAACACACAAAGCAAAACACAGACACACAAAACAACACACAAAACAACACACAGACACAAAACAACACACTGTGACACATATCAACAATTCGCACACAACACACAAAACAACACACAGACACAAAACAACACACTGTGACACATATCAACAATACGCACACAACACACAAAACAACACACAAACATACACAAAGAACACTCAGACATACATAAAACAACACACAGAACAACACCCAAAGCAACACACAGAAACACAAAACAACACAGACACACAAAACAACACACAAAACAACACAGATACACACATATCAACCACATGCACACAGTACACAACAACGTACAAACATACACAAAGAACACACCGACACACAGCAACACACTGTGACACAGAGACAGACATATCAACAACACGCACACAACACACAGCAACAAATAATACAACACTGCCTGTCACAAACACACACACAATATGCACACATACAACAGCAACAACAACACGCATACAAAACACACAGCAACAATAATAACACACAGCAACAGTTATGCACACATACGGCACACGCACACACGGCTATGTAATTATTGATATCGGCAATGTTAAATATTTCGAGTACTCTTTTGTCGATTGCTACTTCACTCTTTGGAGCGATTAACAGTCTATGATAGTGTTTGTCGTTACAAATTACAGGGTTCCGATAATAATCCGCTAATGGTGATGAAATAGCGGGTTAATAAAAAGGTCATCTGTTAGCAGAACAAACACCACGTAGTGGTACTTGTTGACTTTTGACGAAAAGTGAAAAAGAGAAAATATAATTTGTCCACTTAACGTTTTAATGTTATCAAGTGGAACCGTTTAGCGATATTCGTGATCATATATCAACGCCACTTAAAACTTAAACGAATATCTAACCTTATACACGTAGATGTGTAAAAATTGTTGATCAGGGTTCAGAGGGGCGTGTCTATTCCCACGGAGGAGGAATGCTTGTTTTTATCATAGCTCTCTCTCTCTCTCTGCTCTTGTATAGATGGAGAGAGATTAACGATCAAAACGATTACGTATTATCAGCATTTTTTATTCAAATTTTCTTTGAAAATTATTTATTGAGTGGAGCGATAAAATCAAAAGGTTAACATAACTGACAAGTTCAGTTAGTAATACTACTATATAAAATTTTATATTTTAATTTCATCCAAATGAATCAGTCCTCAACAGATTCTAGGTTCGTTCTTTTAAACGCAACAGAAGGGGTGTTTTTTTCTTTGTTTTTTTTTTTGGACTCCAAAATATCTAACCTTTTCAGTGGATTGCGATTTTATAGTCGTATACCCCAAAGAGGGCTGATTATCCCCATCAAGTGGTGAAAACTCAGTTGCCGGTGCAAATGACATTAAAAGGCCGATAACCGATTAATTTGCATATCCGGGTTCGCTCATTTCCTTTCACAGATCCCTGTTGTGATCTGATTTTGACTCGTTGACTTTATCAAAATACATGTGCCAATTCATCTTGGTATACTATCAGTTCCGTTTGTAATTCTGGTATAGCGCGTGCCGTTTGTCTAGGTCCATACCTAACGGTTGAAAAAAATCCACAAATAATGGTGTGTGTGTGTGTGTGGGGGGGGGGGGTTACGCTAACTATGTGCATGGGGGAAGGACCGCCAACCCCTTTCTGGTATACACTATGCCATTTTCTACTTTAATTTTGAATCGAACACAGAAAACTTAAGTTTCGATACCACACCAGGCCAAGGTCACATACTCTGTAATCTAATCTAAAATAAAATTCCATTTCTGAGTTTCTAAATTAAAATAATAAATAATCAAGTAAACTGATGGGTTTACATAAGACCACGATCTCCGTGAAACAAGAGAGAGAAAAAAAAGGCGCGGAGTTCTATGGTTTATTGTACGAGTTATTTCCCTTCTCTGCGCTTTCGCACGCCCCTGATGCATTTAGTTGTTGCCGGCAAAGCTTCTGTCACACACTGACGATTTAGCCAGCGGTTTCCGGCGTATGAAAAATGGGTTAAAACATTGGCATACGTCAGATAATTTGGGAGTAATAATTTCAAATACGACAAGATCGTCGAAAAAAATTGTGCGTTCTGCATACGCTGCATTAAGTTGTAGGAACGTTATAAGATCGTTAACACACGTTCCTACATGTTTTTAAATGTCTACCGTATCAGGCGATACCATGCATGTCAACGTTTTAAAAATTTTGGATAAAATTTTAATAGGTCGGCACACGTTCAACATATTGTCAAATGTATAACGGGGCTACAGCGACCGTTCGACGTATGCCAACGATTTTTCATATGTCGGTATGCGTTTAACAAATTGTGACTGTGTGACAAGCGAGCCTATACGTTTTGATACAAATTCAACGGGATTAATTCTGGTTACGGTTTGTATCACTGTTCCCCGAATTCTTGTTATACGAAATGCCACATGTCTTTTTTAGTTCTGTCACGAGAAATGAGCAAAATCTCCAAAAGCTTGGGCCAGGGTATTGTCATATTCAGTAACATCGATTCTTAAAAGTTCTCTGAATTACAATGTGGGGTATAATTTTTCTCCTTGCCAACTTCAGTTTTATCAATGGATGGTGCAGAATGAGAGAAATCAAGTGCTAATGGCGATGGTCTTACCACTTGACCTTGGCGGCTCACAACATTAGTTTTAAATGATAATTTTTTTCATAGTTGTTTGTTAGTTACGTTCAATTATATGATTCTATAGTACAATCCATATAACATGGCGGGGTGGAGTTTTGTAAACCCTTTCTTGACCTGGACGAGTTTAAATTTTAGGTAATAAAGCATAACATGAAAATTACGCTGACTAGAGTGATCGTTCCTACTTGTAACCTTACATAAGATAGTATCCAGTGAGGAATAAAACGTTGTTCTCGTGCAGCTTGTCATAATCGAAAAGTGAGTAGAATCATCCATATGATAACCAAAATATTACTCCGCCCCGCCATCTTATGTGTATCGGATAATACCACCAGTTTTAATGGCCATGGGTAACCTTGCTTAAAATAGATCCGGGGAACGCCGAACTACCGACCTCGTACCGACAAGTATTCTTTGTTTCACTTCAATTTTGAATCGGGCAAGGGATACAATTTACATGAGGTTCAGAGCTCAACGTCGATACTCTGACCTACAATAATTTAAAATTTAAACTTGGATAACATGGTTACTAATGGAAACGTGCGGATAAGATTTCCTATATATAGTGATACAATTTCTCACACAGAGTTATAGTTCTTGCACTCTCGATCAACCTCTGTGAACATCTCAAAAGAAGTCCCAAAACACGTGGTCATGTAACCAACAGAATGAATACAAAAATCTAATAGCTCAGAGTAAGGATACTTTTCACAAAAATATAGTCCCTATATTTATAACCATTTTTAAAAAGTATTTTCGCCTAAAATAGTATTTTATTCTATATCAGCACTAAAAATTTAGACATGAAATCAAAAAGGTTATAAAGAGCAAAACCTAGAGTGTATTTATATTTTGTCAGAATCTAGCAAAAATCGAGACGGTGACAGAGAGTGTTCGGAACTACAAGGGCCGACAGCTCTGTGTAAGAGATTGATAGACAAAGTGGTATAATAAAAATAATAATAATAATAATAATAATGATAATAATAATGATCATAGGCGTTGGAAGCAAATTAAAAGTGGGGGGGATAAACCAACTTAAAACACACACACATACGCCAGAAACGTCTGAGGGCTAAGCCCCAATTTTTAACACCTATGTCTATCTTTGCAAAAAAATGCCCCCCCCCCGGTTCCGACGCCTATGATAATAATAATAATAATAATAATAATAATATATTTATCGGAACTGAAAAATAATGAATCGAATGACATTCAAATATTAGAATATAGTGTAATAGAATCTAATGAATTAATAATATTAATTTATTGAAATTGAAAAAAAAAAACCATAATATATGAATCGAAAAACATTCGAAGATTATAGTATTACTTGAAATACCTTGATTTATAGTGTGTTTGACAAACTGTGAATGCACAAGAGAATCGAAAATAAAAGATATTCGTCTGTAAGTAACCAAACGACATAATTATGTTCGCGTGCGATAATTAAACTACCGCTGTGAGGGTTTGATGACCACTGTCGCGTGTAAGACACCTGTATTTAACAAGGAATGGTACATTTATCAAAGGGGTATTAGTTAGGTTTTATAAATATACTACTTAGATTGATTTGAGATATATACAAGCATAGCAACTCTTATATCATTCCTATAATATTTCGAGAAAATAATATATATATATATATATATATATACAAATAGTAAGGTCGATTTAATCATATTGCGAAATAATCGAGTAATTTTTCACAAACTGATATAAACATGTTAATAGGAATTTAATAATTGTTATGCCTGTGTAGTATAGTTCTATTTGGCTACTGTACCTGCACATCAATGTAACTACATGTAGTAAAAAAATCCCACGTTTTTACAAATATATCGAGGAATATTTTTTAATCGAGTTGTGAGGAATGTACAAAAATGTAATGGTTTCCTTTTTCATTACTCCGTCTCCACGGTAATCTGTTAAATTTTTAAGCACCCGAATAGGGAAATAAAACCTTAAGTCTGTTAGTTTTCAGTTCATGAAAAAAAAATAAACTTTGAGGCAAATCAATTTGTTCATTAAAATTAGATTCCCAACTAAACTGCTCTCCCGCGAGTTGGAACAGATTGCAATGGTTTTTCGCTGGAGTCGTTAGCAGCATTTTTTCTGTTACCCATTTATATATTTGGCAAAGTGTGAAACCATACCCATTCATATACTGGGAATAATAAAAAAAATACATATTCGTATAATTTTTGACTCAGATCCAGCATCTTGCTCATTGCTTAATTTGCTGTACGAAATACCTAATATTTTCATTTACTATATATGCTGTCAAAATGTAAATATGTCTTCTCCTTTGATCTCCACACGCGTTTATTCCTTTATTTAACAAATAGGCTTATTGGATTTCCATAATCGCATCATACTATTACCCATCCCAGCAGAGCGTCAGTATATACAGTGTACCTATATATAGGAAGATACCCTCCCCAATGGTTACAGCCCCCAAAATGACCTGTATGCGAAAGTTTTCCGACAAACAGGTGGGGTTGAGTCGTGGTTCTTGAGAAGAAAAACAATTAACATTGTTGTTGATTTATTTCAGCAATTTTCAAATTATGTCCCTTTACAGCGGGAGCATAACTGGTGCGAGGGCCTTCCCTTGAACAAACTTAAATCTCCACATCATAGCAATGCAGCATGCAATACACCAGTTTTGTCCAGCTTGCAGTTCTTAAAAAGAATATTTTAAAATATTTTTCATTACTTTTCATGATTTTGCTAATTATCCCCTATGATGATCGCTATTTAAACACAACTGAAAACCATTCCCCGAGGGTGCCCCCTGCCAAGTTTGGTTAAATTGTGTGTAGTGGTTCTGGAGAAGAAGTCGAAAATGTGAAAAATTTACGGACGTAACGACGGACGGGGAGTAATCACAATAACTCACCTGAGCCTGCTCAGGTGAGCTAAAAGTGATCAAAACAATAAATAAAAAATATATAAAATATTAGATGAATAAATTATATAGTATCTGTTTTAATTTATATCGTTTTCCGGGGGCTCTGGAATGCCCCGTCATTCGGTCCGATCCATTCTTCTTCTCTTTTTATATTTGTTAACCTGGGGTACTTACCCCCTTATTTTGTCTGTCGGACTATCGGACCGCCGGATTATCGAAACGTCGGACTATCGAACCGTCGGAATATAGACATGTAACCATTTGAACCATATCCCTCGATCCATCAGATAGATAGTGACGCGAGTTCGAAATTTAATCATTAAATTTATTCAACTTTTTGAAATTTGTGTCAGTTTGCGTTATAATTCCAAAAGAATTAGCAAAAATCGATTTCTCCCATTTTTTAAGTGACTGTAATTGAGGAGAAGAACTCAAAAAGAACACAAAGGACTTTAAAAAGATGTCAGTCTATTTAGACGGATATTTTTTATTCAAAATGACAACGTATTTGAAAATTTGACAACAAACAAAAATGAATGTCTTGATAAATTGCAGCTGCTGTTACACGCTTCTGATTTCGGATGTACTCCACAAGGAAGTTGTTTCGGGTAAGGACATAAAACGTTAAAACGAAGTGAATACTCTTCGAGGTATAGTTCGAATTCGTGCTCGTGTTTTCTGTGTCAAAGAGGTAGGGGAAACAATGACAAAGTCGACGTTTACCATTGGAGTGGATTCAAATGGTCTGGAATTTGTGTACCGAGTTTGAAATGGAGTACACAGAAAAAACGGGTAAATACTGAAACTTTGTGGAAAATCAACTTAAACTTCTTTTTTTAAGGGCACCTTGAATTAATTTAAAGACTGCAAGCTCTCGCTGCAAGTTAAACTGTATTTGTTTTATAAGTTGGACAGGCCCGAAAATGGTGATGTGAATATTTTTCTTAATCCATATCCAACAAACAATGATTTGAATCTGAAAATTCAGAATTTGACTCTGTCGTGTAACTGCAGACTTAAATGTAATGTATGGCTTGTACATGGTTCTGTGTTAAATGGTAAACATTTTAAAACTAGAATTAGCTGTGTTTATCCCCAAAATATTTAGATTTTTCCTCTTTTTCTACTTGTACTTGATGTACCAATAACAATTAAGAGCTATACACAGGCATACAAAAATCTCATATTCCTATATACTTTGTGAAACTAAGGTCAGCTCCAGTGTTGTATTCATATAAAAATAGTAAGTTTGAGTTAATCCATAACAATTGAAAAAGTGCCAAACCTCGGTTTTTGAAGCAATTTTCACAAAATCACAAAACAGAATCTGAGAATTGATATGTCTATATATGTATATATATATATATATATATATATATATATATATATATATATATATATATATATATATATATATATATATATATGGCAAAAAAAGCGAAAAAAACCCAGCTAACGTCACTTTACTTTCTTAAGTTTGGTTGTTCTCGAAGGAGGGCCGCATGAAGTGGCCAAAAGTTTATCGATCAACCCCACAATGAATATCAGGAAAAACGCTTTGTCCATGACGGACCACCCTACTGCGATTTCGGGTTATGTTACCAAAGCCGTTATTGTACCTAAACAATACGAAAAATATGATACTTCCGGTAGTGTTACCGATACATTCCCCCTAGGTGACTCTCGAACATCGATTATTTCAAAGGCTCACGGATTCCAGTATTCGTATTTACAAGTTAAACACGGATATAATGTAAACAGAGAAGATTTGCAAGAGACTGGAACATCTTGACTGAAAGAGAACCTGTCATGTTGAAGCATGTTTGACGTTAGGTGTCGCTCCTCACTGGTAGGTAGAGCCGCCAGTAACTTTTATCCCGTTTGTTAATTCGTGTTTTACAGTGGAACCAGACTCCGTGCGGAATTTGAGGATAAAATGATAGCTTTGGACATGTCAAATCTGTCTGTATTTTAAAATCGGTTCTTGTCAGCGGATCTCGGTTACATTATCTATCACCTTGGGCTCCAAGTCTCAAAAATTACTCCGCAATACTCAAGCTCAGCTTTATTATGATGATGATGATGATGATGATTATTATTATTATTGTTATTATTATTACTTTGACTATATTGTCGTGTAATCTCTCTGGATTTGACTGAATCATTTAATACATAATCATATTTGGTCACATTACGGTATTTTTCTGTTAAAAATCAAAAACTAAATACGTTGAATACTTTACTAAAGTCTGAGTACATACTCAAACATTTTTTTTATTTTTCTGAAAGTTTTTTAAATGAGCAATGCTTTTAATAATTATTTACAAATAGATCCCATCAATATACAAACATGCGCAAGTTGGAGTATAAATTCTCTGTGTGTTTTATCTTAAAATCATGAAAAGTTTGCTTGGCGTGAATACTTGTTTCGGACACTGAGTACCTATTCAGTACTTTGAGTAAAAACATATTGAAAGAACATGTATATATCAATAGTTATTGTATAATATATATTTTCAGAAGTGAGATCCTTAAAAGAAATGACTTACGGAAGGCTGGTAATCTTTTCCCGCGTACTTTGTAACTGAGTTCTCTCCTCCACCATTAAAAATTTGCTGCTACCATATAACTGAAAAATTGGTAGGTGTGTTGCAATGAAACAAACAAACAAAGTAATATACGTTGTATAATAAAAAGAAATAAAATATATGTTCTGGATCACACTTTTGTTTGTTAAAGAAAGAAATCCTTGATTTCAGTTGCTTAATATGCAGTTAAATGGAACGTTATGATGTTAATATATAATATTTTTGTTTATTGCCCTATCTCGGTGAATTCTACATACTTGTGGACTTAGTCGATATTGTTATAATGAAATAACTAATATCATGACCAACCACATTGAATTGTACTAGTCTTATTGGTGGACTAAAGAAAATCAACGACAATACTTTTTATCGCTACCGTATCAGAGTTACTGTCTTTTGATTACTCTTTTGACACGGAGAACAAAATAACCTCAAATCTCACGGGATCTCATGAGATTTCGGGGACAACGCGACAACGTTTAGATAAAACAAAGTAGTTTTATAGATTCAAATGGATGTCGAATCACTGCATCATATTGTACCAGACACTTGCCATTGGGCAAATGGTAGTCAGATCCATATACATGTACCTGTATTATATTGATTGTTTTTACTTAAAGCGATACTTGCTTAATCTGTCACTATTCGCTGGGATAAGCACATGCAGCGTCAGAGAAAAATGTGGGCTTCATCACTTCCGGTTAAACTGTTTGTCGTACTCATAACCCGAAATATGGGTATCATGTAGTTATAGGTGTCTTTTGAAAAGCAACATACAGAGACGTGATGATGTTTGTCACCTTTACACGACATAATATTTATCTAAACTTTTTTCCTTTATTCTACATGAACTGGAACAAGATATTACTCAATGTCGTAAATGTAAATATTACGGAAGTGACGTTACCCGACTTTCTGTTGACGTCACGTGATTTGTGTAAATACTATTCCGACAACACACAACGGAATGGAACATCTAAAATTATACTATATTGGTAGGGGGTTATTAAGTTGAAAAAATATATATATTAATAATCCGTTTGTTGTACAGTATGCAAATGGATAATTATGTTTTAACCAATTCATGATCCTGGAGCTGCAATAAATTATTTTTTTAATTAAATTTATTTTCTATCTCACATATATAATATATGTTTCCACACTCATGGCGTATCTGTAAAGTTCATATCCGTGTGGTATTTCCCCCGGTTACTAGCATTTGCATTACGCCTTTCCGTTATTATCGTTGGCTAACAGAGCACACGTGACCGCGACTTTCAACTCTGACAAATGCGCGTTTGATACCGGTATGAGGTACATTAATGGGTAATTTTACTCTGTTTCTAAGACATGTTTAGATTATTTCATCCGCAAAACAATTAAGTATGTGGAAACAGGTGCCCGAACTTATGATCGCTTCAATTTCTTACACAGAGTTGTCTGTCCTTGCTCTCTTGATTAACAGTGCAAGGACCGACAACTCTGCGTAAGATATTGATGATCGCTAAACTAGTATCTTTGTAAAAACGATGAATTTGGGTAAACTAAGATATATAAATAAAATGATAACTTGCTAGGAAGCTAAGAGTGTCCATAATAATAAACTGCAATTTAAAATAAAATCATATTCATGTGGATATACGGAGAAGAACGAATGCCATCTAACTGCTTCCCCCGCAGAGAATACTTTTTACGGGTTAAAAGGTCGAGGTTCCCTTCATTATTCTTAGATAAATGAAATAAAACAGGACATAGAAAAGAACATTTCAATTCGGAATGAGTGTCTCTCGAAGAACAGAAACAACGTTATTTAATCTTTATTATACCAAACTGGTTTTGAGTATCTGTCGAAAGATAAAAACAAATCACTCCCTTCTCAAGAAAAGAGTTAATTTTTTTCTTGTCTCTAACAAAAATACAATGCAAAATAAAATGACTTGCAAAAAATTTGCCGTTTAAAGGGAAATATCTGGATTAGCGATCAGAAAATTGCCGCAGAAACTGTCAATATGATTGTAAAGTATTTACTGTAAACCTTATTGATATTACCATAGATTGAACCGATTTTTCTCTGTTAATAAACCGAATCAATATGCGACTATTCAATAGATAATTGCATTTATGTGTTTATATGCATTGCCTGCAAGTGACTTTAAAGAAACCGATAGCAAAATTAGATTAATTTTCAATCCTCCTGTAAATCCGGTCTTTTCAGAATTTATTGTTTTGAATTCCGATCCTGAAATTGTTCCAGAATTGTTTTTTAAACTCCCACAATGATGTCATTTACTCTCTCTCTCTCTCTCTCTCTCTCTCTCTCTCTCTCTCTCTCTCTCTCTCTCTCTCTCTCTCTCTCTCTCTCTCTCTCTCTCTCTCTCTCTCTCTCTCTCTCTCTCTCTCTCTCTCTCTCTCTCTCTCTCTCTCTCTCTCTCTCTCTCTCTCTCTCTCTGGCACCGTGACGTCTAAGAAACTAGACTTTACCATTGGCGTTTAATTTGGTGGTACGTAGCGTTAATCTGCAAGGACATCGGAGTAGGGACGGTTCCTTTCGCCGCGCCAATAATTTTGAGGGGAACAAATAACAAAAAAATATAAATATAATAACAGGAAGATTCAGTCCACCAAAGATATTATAATAGTCTTGATAATCAATCCAGGATTACCATGATTTACTTCGGACGGATATTAAATATTGCACTAAGCCACTGACAGCACACACACACACACACACACACACACACACACACACACACACACACACACACACACACACACACACACACACACATATATATATATATATATATATATATATATATATATGCACAAAGACTGTATAACAATATCCAATTTCATCATTTTAATTTTTTTTATATCATTTCAATTGTATTATGCTTTTAAATATTCATTTTAGTTTCTTGCTCTCATCTTAATTATTGATGTTATTATTATTTTCATCATCGTCATATTTTTAAAATCATATTTATCATTTTCACTGTTATTATTTTTCTTAATTTGTAATTTTATAATTATTAGTATTAATCATCAGTGTATTTATTAATGTTATGATGTTTTTATAATCATATCAATAATTAGTTTTTATTATTTTCATAATCATGATGATTATTATTACTATTATAGTTATTATTATTTTTTTTCTTATACAAGTATTATTTGTATTATAATTAGTAGTAGTAGTAGAAGTAATAGTATTGGTAGTAGTAGTGGTAGTAGTGGTGGTAGTAGTAGTAGTTGTAGTAGTAGTAAGTAGCAGTAATAGTAGTAGTCGTACTAGCAGTAGTAGTAGTAGTAGAAGTAATAGTATTGGTAGTAGTAGTGGTAGTAGTAGTAAGTAGTAGTAGTAGTAGTAGTAGTAGTAGTAGTAGTAGTAGCAGTAGTATTGGTAGTAGTAGTGGTAGAAATAGTGGTAGTAGTAGTGGTAGTAGTAGTAGTATTGGTAGTAGTAGTGGTAGAAATAGTGGTAGTAGTAGTAGTATTGGTAGTAATAGTGGTAGTAGTAGTAGTAGTAGTATCGATAGTAGTAGTATCGATAGTAGTAGTATTGGTAGTAGTAGTAATAGTGGTAGTAGTAGTAGTTGTAGTGGTTGTAGTAGTAGTTGTAGTGGTTGTAGTAGTGGTAGTAGTATTGATAGTAGAAGTAATATTAACATTATTATTTGGGGTAGCATAAAGACTCTTGTCTGTATTTTACCGTAGATTACCTTACTTTTTATCAATGGACTAAAAGATCTGGCCATTTTCTTAAAATGCAGATAGTTTTAAACAGTATTTCCAACAAACTAATTGAAAATATAATCGATTGTTCCTCGTTGTTATTCGTAAAGACATTCTAAATAAATTCTACAATACTTATTAAAAGCGGAATAAATAAATCTGTCACGGAGAATTCGGAGAGAAAAGAGATTGAAATTGAGTATATCATACCTGGAAATTGATACTGTTATAGGGTAAAGGGGATATATTATAATCAAGAAATTAACGTGTAAATTCCCAAATATCTCGAAAAAATACCCGTTCGCGTGAAAAGTGAGTCGAAATTACACTATTGGAAAAGGACAGGTAAACACATACCTTGATTGGTTTTTTGTTTGTAAGATTATACTGTTGTAGAAAAAAATACGTCCAGGAAGGGAAAATCATTAGTCGCCTTGTCAATAACTTATCCTGTCAGTTTCTTTGAGAATCGGTGACCTAGCGTACCAACTTTCTCGCAGTTGCGATATTTACAAGATAGGCTTTTCAAATGCTACAAAAATGTCCTTAATAAGAGAAAGGATAGCCCAACAAACGCATTAAAAAAAGAATAAATAAAAAGAAAAAAGAAAAAAAAACTGTCTTAAAACCAATATCAGATAACCGTATCGCGTGCAGCAATTGTTCGTTTTTCCTTTCACCTTTAAAGTTTTCATCAATCTGATTTATTTAAAATACCTGGTGATGATATTAACTGGAGGGATATGTTCCTGTGAAATCGAATTTGTTTACAAAGTAAACAAAGCGGCCAACTGTTTATTATATATATATATATATATATATATATATATATATATATATATATATATATATATATATATATATATATATATGTACTCACTTTTTGATTTACCAGGGATTTTTACCAAAAAGTGAGATGTAGTAACAGGGTTTGTTTAAAGAGGCATTAGTTGTGGGGTTATTTTTCCTTTTTTACTATTTAGTTTGATATACAATAAGAAAAGTAGATATATACACAGTCTTCACTAGCAATTGATTAATTCAATCTTACTATTAGTATATGTCTTTTGAATTACACAATACCTTATTTTCACAAACAGTATATAAGAATATAAGAATGTTTATACAAATGTATATCTCTTATTTGTTATTGAACATCAAGTACTAGTAGTAGAAGTCGAAAAAAATTGAAATATTTGTAATTTTGTTTTTTGGTGTTTTTTTTTGGGGGGGGGGTTGGGGTTTTTTTTTGGGGGGGGGGGTTGTGTTTTGTTTTTTTGGCGAGCATAGCTCATTGCCCCTATAACATCACATAATCGACTTAAAACGATTCAAGTAACTACTGGTGTCAGAACCTATTAAGTTATGATTGGTCCGGGTGTTTTTCCCTGTAAGAATGGTGGAAAGAAACCGTGCTATGATATTGGGGATACGCAATATTTTGAAAAAGAATGCAACTTCAAAATTTCGGTCAATAGGATATATAATATTTAATATATGGTTAAACATACAATAATATAATTCTATGAAACTGTGTAGAGGAGTTTTTCATTCGGAAATGGTATCAATGGTATATATATGTATATATATATACACACATATATATATATCACTGTTTAAAAAATCGAGATTCACATTTTCAAGTTTCACACTTTTGCTGCAAATATAAATTATAGAATATCATTTTATATCTATAGTATTTTTTTTTCAGCATTCAGCTTTTTTTTCGTCAATTTATTGCTAGCATTCGATAAAATGTAATTGGTGTATTTGTAGACAAGTTATTTTTTTCATGAATTTCAAGTTTTAATATTGACGTGTTAATTAATACAGAAACTTACATAAGACCTGTATGATTCACATTTGAGGTAAAGGACTCGTTTTATCATATTTTGACATTACCATCATAAAAACCTATATTAAGTATTTTAGATCATTTGACACACACACACACACACACACACACACGTACACACACACACACACACACACACACACACACACACACACACACACACACACATACACACACACACACAAACGTATAATTATGTATATACATGTATTAGTATATACAGGGTGTTTCAAAACATATGTTCCGAATATACTGTTCAGTAGAATATGTAACATATTTCATATCAAACTAAGGAATATATCATATTTATGAGTTTTTCAATATAATTTTGTTGGTATCTACATTTTAATGCAAATACATTGAATACTATTCATTATCACGTGATGATATATATATATATATATATATATATATAGAGAGAGAGAGAGAGAGAGAGAGAGAGAGAGAGAGAGAGAGAGAGAGAGAGAGAGAGATAAAAGAAGTTGGGCTGAGAGAGATAGAGCTAGGTATGAATAAAGACGGCAACAGCGGTAACTGATATTTTGAACCTACGTATTGCTCTCGCTCTCTCTCTCTCTCTTTCTCTTTCTCTCTCTCTCTCGTTTTCTATTATTCATCTCACTGGTTACATTTTTTTATATTTCAACCTTAAGAAATCAACAAGGATTTAGAAAACAATGAATCGAATTGTAAACCGATACGATATTTAGAAAGTCGTTAAATTTTCTCAACATTTGTGGGTGTTTCCGCAAATCATAAAGAACTACAGAATGTGAAGGAAAACCTGAATACCGCAAATGAGTCTTAGTAAACATTTCAAGATTTTACGACATGACTTTAAAAATGAATCAAGAAAAAAAAAATGGAAAAATTCAGCTTGGTGAGGCTCGAGTAGCTTCTCGTGTGGCATAAAAAACGCTATTGTTGAAAACTTGTCTTTTCTTTGAAAAACGGAAAGGCGACATGTGCAGTAATAAATCTATTTTATCATTTTTTTTTCTGTTTTGTTGTTTTGGTCGAGTACGGTAAAAATTCATTGTTGAATAGTTATTTTTTTTTAAAATAAAAGACAGGTTTGGTTAAACAAAGAGCCAGAAGTTTTGTATGTCTATAGATTCTACATCTGCGGATAAATCGCAGTGTCGTGTAAGTTCGGATATTAGGATTACATCCTGCAAGAATCGAATCGTTACGTTGCCGCGCAAGATATTGGTGTTGTTACACGTTACACTGTATGACGTCGTTAACTGACGCCGCGTCTAAGGTATTCGTGCATTTGAGTGTGATAAAGATGAGCATCTTATTTTTTTTCTTCTAAATTTATTGAAACTATTCTACGAGTTCAATTTCTTACTAGTGGTACCAGGATAATTTTTCTCTTCCTCACACAACGCATTAACAAACAGTTTGTCAAATGATAACTAGTGACGTCACAGGGGTCCTATATGACACCGCAGTTGATAACTTCTGCAAGAAGATGAACTGTACACATTTCATATCAATCTCTTACGAAGGGTTGTTGGCCCTTACATTCTCGATCAATTGCAAGGACCGATAGCCTGATTGTTTGTTCCACTTAAGTGTCTTGTGAATTTTACTCGTTATTTCTACTGTGGTCAAGTATATTTACATAAAAACGTCTTTGTTCTGAATAACTTTACTAGGTTATCAAATTTTCTTGCGAAATTGTAGAATAAAATATTCTGTGACACGGATCTTGATTGTAAGTCTTATTATTTCACCTCTAATGGGAACCTCTTGGCCAAGAAACAGTCACAATTTCTTTTTTACTCAAATTTTCAGGTGTAATCCGGTATCGGGAATTGAACTCGGGACACCATCATCATCGTTATCATCATCATCATCATCATCATCGTCGTCGTATTATCAGTCAATCGTCATGATAATCATTCATTTAATTATTTAACATGAAGCCAGGAAGAATATAAACCTACATGCAGTTCTCAATTAACGCTTTAGAGTTCACAACAATAATCTATACTCTAAAAAATATCCAAAACCATCGACCGGTGCAACTGCCTGCTGTCCATCTTTTCTATGCGATCACGTGATGAAATACGAAACTATGGATCGACACCTGTTAGTAATATTAAAGTTATATAGCTCGTATATTTTCAATAAGATCGAGTAGCATTTCAACTGTATCCTTTATAAATAATTCATAAGCTATTGTCCTATGATATGTTTGTAATTTTGTGAAAAATAAGAAATTTGTCATAGGAAACGATGTTATTGAAAGTTTGTATGTACATTGACCATTTAGGTTTTTTTTTTCATTGCTAAAACGTTAGTGTGCCAACATACAGTTATTATCACAGAAGATGTGTTAACCTTTTCACCCTACATACCATAATAGACTGGTTTAAACAACAGAATAGACCATTCCATTGAGATATTTAGGGGTGAAATGGTTCCGGACACTTGGTCCCATCTCGTTTGGGATTCGCAATTACGTATACATGTATATTGTTTTTCATGTTGAGACCATTTTTATTTCCAATTTGTTGTATTCTAATGGACACGGAGTATCTATTCTTCATTTTACTAAGAATGTGTCATGTTGTAAATTTTGAATTTACTGGGTGGGTGTAAATACAAAAACATGACAAATGAACTACGTGGGACAGAGACATGTGTTGAAACCCTTCCCTCTCAAGCCTGAGATCATGGTCTACGCAAAAGTATATGCCCTCCTTTGCCTTGTCTTCCCATTCCATGTAACACTTAACAATTTGAACATTAACTAAAATCGTAAACGATGAAATATCTCTATTCGTTTTGAATTATAGGGGACTTTCTTCTTAAGAAAGAGAGAGAAACCGACTGAAAATGTTTAACATTTGCAGAAAAAAAAGAAATACTTATCATATAAACAACTATGAACTCTATATGACATTGCGGGTTCGAGCTCTGCTTGGATATTTTATCTCGAGGCATATAACAGAAACGTCTATTTTAGTAACAGAAAATAACAAAAGTATTGAAATATACACAGGCGTTGATACTTTTTTCACTGACGCATACGTATATGTTAACAGCTATAGGTGAAGTGCGGTAAATTTTGACCTGTGTTACGGTCTCATACGATGTATGCAGCATGGGTTATTTAACCACTGTTTTAAGTCCGATCCACATAAGAACCGTAACTTTCACTTCGTATACCGATAACTTCACGAAATAACTTTTGGTATTATAGTCTAGGGTTTGACCAGAGACTGGGCTTCTAACCCAGAGCCCTCTATTTGCGCGTCGAACGATCTACCAACAGAACACCGTGAGCAGTGAATATGGAAGTTCACTGACACGTCGTATTTGTAAAATTTCAACAAAAATCAGAATGTTTTTCGATAATAGATTCAGTTAAAACAATTTGCAAAGTAGAAAATTAATGTGCAGATGATAACTTTGTGGAGAGTCCTTTTTGACTTCAGTGGGCATATATATATATTACAAGGTACATAAAACATGGCAGAATAAAATTAATACCTAAGTGACCAAGAAGCAATTTGGGTATCAAAGATAAAGAATAATATAACCGTTTGTTCCTTCTTTTTTTTTTAAATACAAATGAATCTTGTGAAGACTGACATTTAATCGTTTTTCTGCTAAAATGTTCACGCAGGCGTCACCACTATGTTTGCAGACGTAAACTTTAAAATTATTCCCGATCCCGAAGTAAAATACGTGGATGATACAGATAATAAAAATAACAATATCAAGAAAGGTTCTAAAAACAACTCGGAGTGTGGAACGCTGTCCATATGTTAGAAAAGAGATAGTGTGAACATATATTATTGTACACAGTCAACTTATTTCTGCTCCACAGAAACGTAATATCATGCCCTCCATTAAACGTTTTGTCAGGATTTTTCGGAGCACAACTAAATTCCGATTTTTTTTTCTGAAAATGTGGTACATAAAATAATTCTGTCGCCAGCTTTCCTCTCTCTCTGAAAATGCTGGAAGGCTGTGTTAAATGTCAGCCATGAATGTTCTTCTCGAGTTAAATGAAAATAGAAGGCGTAAGGGACAATAGACAGAACAGCGGGAAGTGTCGCCGTTCCGCGGTAGATCAGCTAGACGTGGCCCAGAGTAAGACTTAACCATTGTACATTAACAGTGACAGTTTAAAGTCGCGATTTACTCTCACACCACAGGACACCATTACAGACGAATGTCTGGGCATCATGCAGCCTTTACACTGAGAAATGACAACGTTTTCAGATTGTGTGAAAACGTACAGACTGGCTTAACATTTCTCAAACTTTTCCCACTCTAGACATGACGCAAGCTGAACACGGGAACGAAAGATTAAATGTAAACCTGAGGATAGAACGAATATTTTGTCATGGATTTTGTTGCCAGTTTATAGCCGTCAAAGAGCTGGCGGTATGATCTGTTTTACCAGACTTCCGGTTAGAATTACCGGAAGTCGAAACTATTATATTGCCGGGTTGTATGTTTGTGAATCAAAAACGTCGTCAGTGAAAATGGCAGTTGCTTTGATATTTTGCAGTAAATGCCAAGGAAACATTACTTTTTAGGACAACTATACTATTTTTGAGCAATGCAAGTTTTACACATATACGTGTAGTTAAATCGGAGGGTTGTTGGTCTTTTTCTGACGCCGGGATGCGTAGTGGAAAGGTCACTCGCTTCTCGTGTAAACTGGCAAACTTTCTCAGTTTAGTTTTCATTGGTATCCGAATGCATGCTGACTAGAGGTGAGAAATTTCATGGGTTTAACCCTTTCACCCCTACAGACCGTAATAGACTTGTCTAATCAATAGAAAAAAAACCATACCATTTAGATATTTAGGGACGAAAGTGTTAGAGCGAAGTGCTCTAACCGGCGGCCCCGTTAAATAGTTGTAGTTATTGTAGTTGTTATACCATGTTTAGTATCTTCTGGTATAGCGCCGTCAATAATAACATCCAAATGAGTCTGGGCATATATTACAGGCATGGACGTGTACTGTTGAAGTGTCTGTATATAACGCTTTTTCCGTTCGTGCTAGAGTGATCTCACCTCTTTTGTTTATTTTTTAGTATTTTCATTGACTGATTGTGATTCACGGCACATTCAGTTTTCAGATAATCACCGTGTTGTCCTTTTTTTTTTTTTTTCTTTTTCTTTCTCTCGGTGACGAAGGAGACACAAACAGTGCACCCAAAAATAACACCTACAAACATACATCCGTCATAAAGATAGGACAGCTAGCCTTTTTTTTATAGAGCGTCCCTACCTACTACCAATCAGAGGCCCGATACCCCCAACGGTGCTCTAATCACCATCTCCCTTTGCCCATCTCGACACCTTTACTACAAGCTCTTCGTTATATCCCAAACTCGTGATTTCAATTTTAACACCCAGTAACTGTTCTTGAATACACCTGAATTCAATCCATTTCTAAAATATGGAACATAAATTTCAGTTTTTGATTTTTGTTTAATTCTTATCACTAGACATTCGAAATTAATTTCTGACGATATTTGTCGGAACCACCAAGCAAAGGACATCAAACTGATACCGCAATCTCCAAAATCATGTTTTGATTTTTTTATATAACCCCTGGTAAACCAAACAATTTAATTATGATAGAAATGAAAAATAATTAATATCACCTTGATAATGCTGTAAAAATTAATACATGTATATTCTTAAGTTTAATTGACGTACATGTTATAACACGAATATATATATATATATATATATATATATATATATATATATATATATATATATATATATATATATATATATATATTGAGCAAAAACGTTGCACAAATTTTGTATTTTCCGCTTAAAAGACAGAAAAAATCACCTTACCTTCCTTTCTTCACGGTTCAAAGTTCATGTTGCTAAATTTAGAAATATCCACACGAATTCAGATTTATTAGGGCGTACGGTATATCTACATTTGTCATTTACCGCGAAGAGGGTAAATCCTTTTTTCCGGTGATCCGGCTAGTACATGTACCTTTGAGAAAATAATTTCCGTATATGTTCTCAAATATCCCATTCCTACATTAAGCATGGCAACACGCTACAATCAGTGAAAGTTTAGAAAACGAAGTGGCTTCTTATTGCTGTTCTTAGACAATGTTTTCTTATCCGTAGCCGGATGAAAGTAATTTGGCCAATTTATTCTGATTCCTTTTGACAAAGTAAAATACACTTAAGTATCACCTATATTATCATTATTAGTACGGCGCAAAAGAATTACATTTTTTATGCCATTTGATCGCCCAAAGTATTACAGAGATTACTGGCAAAGATATCATTGACTCGCCGTGTTTAACAACATAATATAGACGTAAACCTCTGTTAGCCCAATAAAATTACTACATGACGCGCTTAAATAATACACTTCTAAATTACCATTCTCACTTTCAAAAACCGTCTAGTCCAATTTGCAAGATTAAAAAAAATAATAAGAATATTTACAACATAATTGGTACGGGAATTGGAAAATTACGTCATTTTAAGAATACCTCATCAATGTTGATTTCTCCGACGATAATACGTCGACAGCACACGCATTTCATAGTAGAAATTTAAATGAAGGTATAATGGAAGTAATAATTATCATTATTATAAGATAAACGATGATTTTTATAACGGAAGTTAAAAGAAGTGTATTGATTGGACGGGTCTCTCACACATATGTATGTACACATCATATATGAAACAAATGAATTAGCATATGTAACGACTTTCCTTTTAGGCCTATATCATATTTATGATACGAATTTTGAATTTTGAATTTTTGCGAGCCTTTGGACGAGCCTTCCGCTGATAGGCTTGGAGGCCATCTGCATTACTGCCGCAAGTAAACTGGCAAAATTCCCCACAAAATCAGACTCGGTTCCAGTGGGACTCGAACCCACGCGTACGTTGACTAGAGGTGCAGACATTCAGATTGTTTCAGCGAAAATATCATAATTGTATACCTGCGCTATAAACTTGTATGTTTTGAAACGGAACATAACCGTGTCATGAGAATTGGACTGGACTCGGGGGCGGATCCAGGATTTTTTAAAGGGGGGGGGAGGTGGTTAAGAATTTTTATCATCAGAAAATGCGATCGCCGTAGGTGCGTGCCTTCAGAGGCGAGGTGTCTGGGACCGTTTTGAATTTTCAAAGGGGTGGGTTGCAAAAAAAACAAAAAAAAAACAACAAACAAACAAACAAACAAACCAATCTAGAAACATTCACTCAAATATGGAGACGTCACCAAATGCAGGCACCAAATTTTTACCTATGCTCGGAACTTTCAGTCATTGAGCAGTGAGGGTTCTTTAACGTGCCGACACTTACTCTGAACCTACTGTGACACGGGACCTCGGTTTATCATACTGCTTGATTACTGTCTCATCCAAAGAACAGGAAAAGCCAGCTGAAGCTCGAACCCGCGACCCTGGGTTTGCGAATCGAGCACGATGGCTCTCCCCGCCGGTTTATACGGATTTTATTATCAATATAATGTTTGTTTGTTTGTTTGTCTATGGAATTTTGGGGATGATACATTTGTTTCTTGTTTGGCGTGCTGTGTTGTCTTGTGTGTGTATCATACACTGACAAAAGAGAAACAGACCGCTAATAGTATACATGGGGGGAAGACTAGGTTTCAATAGACAAACTGGTTACACCCCGCACCCGAATAAGGCAAATGATAGCGATAAAAGATGTGGCTAAATATTCGAAATTAAAAAGTAGAAAATATTTCGGTAACACAAGAATTTAAAAAAAAAATTAAATCCCAAAGAAGAAACAACCTTTTTACTTGTTCGGTTGTAGAAACGCGTGTAAATCGATGGGTGATATATTCCCTAATTTTCGTTAAACTCCCTCGGAGAATTTAAGGATGTTTATTGTGTAAAATCAAACAGCAACTGTCTCGTTCTGTCATTTTAATTTGCCATTTCAAACTTTGCTCATCCGTCAGGCTAATTTAAACGTAATGTAACAATAATTTCAAAGCAACTTGGTCCAAATTGGGACTATTACATCTGCCGTTCCCGCTGGGTGGAGTATTGTATCGCTTTCGTCTCGAGAGGCGCGTGACCTCTCGCTCGTGTCACGTTGAAAATTTTGCTTACGGCTACTGTTTACGGGATGCAATTTTGAGCAGTTGGGTGTACCCATGACGGGATTTTTAAAAAACTTTTAACGTAATTAGTTGCCAGTGGCATGATTATTCATGAATATTATCTTGTTCTTACGTATTTTGTGTATTCGTTCCCTTTCAAATCCGTTTTAATCCGCGTCAAAAAGTATTTATTCCGTTAACTTATTGATTCGCCTAGTGGCACCAAGAAGTTTTTTCAACCTTGTACAGCAAATTATCCTTAAAAGATAAAATAATGAATGAAAAAAGAACGGGTTTTGAAAACCTATATTAGAAACCTCTCACAGCCGAGCAATTGTTTGTTTTTTCGTTTTAAATTTTGTACAACATGTATACCTCTCCCAGAATTAATAATTCACTTTTGTTACTACGTTACTAGCTGCACGTGCAGTGCCAAAATTAAGACCTGAGCAATAGTCTCGTGAAAGCTCAATGCGGAATATTTAATTTACAGTGCTAACCGGCGTGAAACAAGATCGCATCTAAGGATCTCGCATGAAAAACATCTAATTTTCTTTTTTATGGTGAGTGTTTTCTCGTGTTTTAACCAAGGGTAGTAACTCTAGAAATGATTTTTTAAAAATAATATTTGATTGCCATTTTTTTTACAATTATTACATCACTTGAAATGTTTCATGACTTTAACATATATACAATACAATATTTATTCACACACTCGGAAACTGACTGGTTTGTAATTAAAAAGTGTTAGACATAAAATCACTATTTTCACGAAACAGTAACACCCGAATTAGTAAGGAAATAAACATATAGATAAAAAAATCCAAATTTTCATTTCGGAAATCGTTAATAAATTGTATTCCCTTGGGATGTTAGACATAAAGGCGCAATTTTATGGAACTTTTCGTAATTACGATGTATACCTCTGTTAAATATGGGGGTGGGGCTTGGTGAAGAAAACAACCTTGATATAGCCCGAGCAATTACAACCACAAAGGGAAATAACTCTTTAAAATAAGAATGACAGTTACGTATTGACCTATCGGCAAATGCCCGACACGGTACCTTTTGGCAAAATTTCTTATTATGACGTCACAATAAATTGGTCCTTCAAACATATGTGTGATTATGACGTCACAATCAGATGACGTCAAGAACGCATATGGAGAGCCACGAGCAGACATTTGGCGACAGGTCAATTGTCCGATTCACATAAGATGGCAGTGGAGTAACCTTTTGATTATCACACGGAGAATTTTACTCACTTTTCTGGCTCAGTCGGAAGCCCTCGACTCTTGATCGTGAGGTCGTGAGTTCGAGTCCACCCGGCGGCAGGTTGGTTTCCTGTCCTTCGGATGAGACAGTAAAAATCGAGGTCCCGTGTCGCAGTGGCACGTTAAACAACAATAAACAAAAACTCACTTTTCTGTGTTTGGTGTCAGCACGTTAAAGAACCCTCACTGCCAAATGGCCGTAAGTGCCGAGCATAAGCCAAAATTTGAAGCCCTTCGCCGGCATTTGGTGACGTCTCCATATGAGTGAAAGATTCTTAAGTGGCACGTTAAACAACAATAAACAAAAACTCACTTTTCTGTGTTATGACAAGCTGGATACTATCTTATGCATGGTGACAAGTAGGAACGATTACTCTAGTCAGTTTAATTTTAATATCATGCTTTATAACTCGTCCAGGTCAAGAGAGGGTTCACAAGACTCCACCCTGACAGTTTATATGGATTTTACTTTAATTATTTCATGGTGCACTGATTACTCGTGGTGTATAGATACGTCAAATGATGTGTGCATTGGGGATAATGAATCTGAATGAAGCCGAAGCCGAATAACCCAGTTCTTCTTGAATAAACATTATACAAGCATATGGAATATAATGTCATATGTGTAATACTGTTTATGGAAATGACGCAAATAAAAAAGATTGATATACATACTGATTTATTTAAAAATACAAATTATTGATATTGATAAAAAATCAAAATTAGTATTTTCCTATCTGTGAGGATTTTAAAGTGAACGGTACGGTTAATAGTAATAATCACTGGAAAAAAGTTACATTATTAAACTTTATTTGATTTTTTCCTTATACAATACCATGATAAACATTCCAGTTTTCTGTGACTTTTAAAGGAAATTACACAATTTTCCCCCATGAAATTTTTAAACTTTAAAAATTGCTAGGCATCATGAAACTTATTTTGCATCATCTATTAGTAAACTACTATTGATTCAAAAATCATGTTTTCGAGCGTGCAACAAATGTCCAGAAATTTGTGATTTTCCACCAAAAAACAATATTTTTCCTTAAAAAAACATTTGAAATGATGCTAAGCAATATAAACCACTTTATTTTATAAAGTTTGTTATCTCTCAAGTAAATAAAATCAGTTAGTTTTTTTATTTTGATACACTTTTGTTGAATACAACGATTTTTCCAGTTTTTTCTCAAGTTTTGATTAGTTTTTGTTTAATTTTCTAAAAAAAATTCCTTTTCCACGGGGGTTGATAGTGGTAAACACAATTTGTCATTTAGAAGCCAACATATTAACCTAATCTTATCAAAAGAAAAATTTTGTGTTGCAATTTTTTCATGGTTAGACCCCTATGTTGCATACTTTGACTGGACTATTACTCGTGGTGTATAGATACGTCAAATATGGCGATAACCGACATAAAAATGACGTAGATATGGCCCCCAAAAAATTAAGTCAACAAAGGGATATATCTCTAAAAAAGAAGAGTAGATGGAACGCATGCAACACTCTGCCTGCGGAAAAATATATACCTGCATCAAATATGGGTAAGACGAAGTAATGGCCCATACAGACCAGAAGGATGGACAGTCAGAAGAAAGGATTGATAGTACGCAAAACGATAGCCCCCCCCCCCCCCGAACCAGTGGGGACTAACAACTAAACGGTCTACAAGACGGCGTTCTTCTCAACATAGGTTTATATAAGAACACAAAGCATCTTTGACATCAAGTACTTCTGGTTGCCCCCCCTCCCCTCCCCCCCTGCGTCTTGAATTGGTAACTCAAACTTTTAAGGCAATGTAATTAATGACATTTTATGCCCCGACTTGAAAGGTCCACCGGGGGCATCTAGTGTTTGGATCGTTTGTCTGTCTGTCTGTCTGTCTGTCTGTTTGTCTGTCCGTAATTCCGCCCGCTTACATATAAAGTGCAATATTTCAAGTTGGAATTGATCTCTGTATTGTATGGCATAACTAATTGAAGATTATGTCATTTACTAAAATATTGCCTTGTATCGACTTTTTAATTTCTTACAAATTTAAGAGATAAGTAAAATTTATGACAATTATTTTAGCAGCACTTGTCATTCTATTTCTTGCAGCTGATCTGGGCCCGAAGTCACCAAATTTACTCAGTACTAACTAACTTTTCACGATTATAAGGTAAAAGCATACCAACTTTATTCTGTAATTGGACATGTTTGCATATTGATGGCATATAATTGTAAGTAATGATAACAATTATTGCTCATTTGAAGAAAACTTTAGAAATATTAAAAAAAAACATGTTTGAGTACGTACTCAAATCTTGAGTACTGTACTCAACGTATTTATTCGTTTTTACAGGAAAATCATAAGTGTGACGCAAAAAATTATATGAAAATGATTTAAAATAATAATATGTTTCCTAATCACTAAATTCCAAAAGTTTATAAAAAAATTAGAGCCAAAATAAATAAATGAGTGAATGAAAAAAAGGTTAAGCTGGAGTACTGAGTAAATTTGGTGACTTCGGGCCCAGCTGTGGTCGAGGAAATTTCTCAAGACTTGCCGTCTAAATTCACATCACTAGTCGATCACGTGAAGGAAGCGACATCTAGAAAAATGATTCCATCTCAATGTTTACGCCATACAGCAAAACAACAAAAATGAATGAGTCTGAAAAGAAACAAGCTAATTTGAGTGACAGAAATTATTGAAGACCGCATTTCTTTTTATGTACAACAATCATTTACGATTTCTATTTTTTATATCTTTGAAATAAAAACGCAGAAAATACGAAATTTAAAAGGGTTTTTATCGCCTTATATGAGTAATTTATTCGACTAAGTCACGCGAGGCTTATAGAAAAAATGTTGTTTTCAGCTTCTGAATAAGATATTCCATATTGATAAGTGTTTTACCGAGTCTATCGATTGGCGATGTTTCTTTCTTTCTTTCTTTTTTGTTCACTCAATCAATTTTACCTCTGCAACAGAAAACGAAATTTTATACCATGACCAGAGATCGAAATCACCAAATTTACACAATACTCGATCTCAAATATTATCTTATTTACTTGACCATTTAGTCGTTTGTGTGATTGAAAACGAAATTTACACATGATTATTTTTCATAATTCACTTTAAAATTTTAAGTCAAAATTTGAGTATGTACTCAAACAATAGACCATTTCCTAGTCGTTCCATTCCGTTCAATTTTGTCGTAATACTTTGTACTTAGGTCACGTGACGTCAACAGAAATGTAACTTACGGTTTCGTAATGACATTCAATGAAACCTTGTTTCAGATAATTTCGGAGGGAAAAACATTTCAGCTAAATATTCTTTCTCGTAAAGATAACACGTGCAATACCTTTCCTATAGATGGCTTTTCAAATATGACTCCTTCTACTCTATATAATCCATATTTCTAGTCATCTGTACGATTAATGCCTTAACCGGAAATGATGCAGGCCACATTTTTCTGTATTACAAACCGTGACGTAATGGAACAACTCGAAATGTTTTTTTTTTTTCAAATGATCAATAATTGTTATCATAATTCACTTTACAAATCAATGGATTTGTATGATATCATTATAAAAACATGTTCCGTTCCAGCAAAAATAATGTGTTTAACCTTGCAATCATTAAAAATGTAAGTTTAACTTTTGTAGAGTAGATTAATTGACTTCGGACGGCGTGCGTCAAGCTAGCAGCTCTGCCCATGATTCGAATATTGTGGTATCCCTTGTGGCACCACCTAGGTAGTGATTAATGGCATGTGGTGGCACTATGTTCAACCAATAGAACATAGAATAAACTTGAGTTCTCACATCATTAATTTTTAGAAGATTTTAAATTACGAAACCTCAGATCCCCGTGGGGTTTTCATGGGATTTTTTTTACATGCACAGGGATCTCCGTGGCCTAGTTGGTTAGAGCATCGCGCTTCAAATAATACAGTCAACGTTGGTACGAGTCCTGCTGGAACCTAAGCTGATTTTGTGAGAAAGTTTGCCAGTTTACATTCGGAAGGTTGGTGTTCTCCTCCCGGGTACATTGCACTAACAAGGTTACTACTAAAACTTGGCTGCCACCATATGACGAAAAAAAAAAAGAATTGCCGAGCGACGCGTAAATCAACATTCAAAATAAATAAATAAAAAAAAAAAATCCTACTTACTTTGAACTCGGGGTCATACAACATTGAGCCTTTGAAAAAGAAAACATTCCCGTGGGGTTTTATTAAGTGTGTTTTTATAATCCATTTAAAGTATTACTTATCTAAGAATTTATTATATCTGTTGACTTTTTTGTACTTTAAACAAATATACAAAGAGAATGTTGACGTCATTTTGTTTTAGATAAAATTATCTCAATGGCTAAGTTACGATTGGCTGCTGACATCCGGTAACCTCTGTGTACCGGTATTATATATATATATATATATATTTAAATGAATGTAAGGTGACTGAAATTCAGAATTTTTCAAGTTCACAATTAATCGTATAAGGATGATGTCAAAATATCAATCTCTTAGGCAGAGTTGTCTGTCCTTTCACTCGTCAACAATCTCTGTCAACATTTGCCAGATTCTGACAAAATATATAAATCTATTTATATGCATATTTGAGATGAAAATACTTTTTAAAAATGAATAAAAATATAGGGACTAGAAGTTTCTTTATAATTACTCTGTGTAATTTGGTTTTATATACATTCTGTGGGTTACATGACCACGTGTTTTGGGACGTTTTGTTAGACGTTGACAGAGACTGTTGATGAGTGAAAGGACCGACAACTCTGTGAAAGAGATTGGTAAAATTATATGACATATTTATTCGCACATAAACTTGCTAACTTCACGACAATAAATATTTCTCGAGACGCGAATTCAATACTATATACATAAACTGTATATCTACCTAAATGATAATGTTCTTCGTAGCAGTAACATCGGAGATAAAAAGCGTTTAACCCACTGCGCTGTTTAATTGACAGAATCTCAGGTTAAAAGTTAAATTTGCCCGGAGGTAGCATCCGGAATTCGAATTTCGTCCAATCATCCATGCTTCAGAGAGCAAAGCTGGCTGGAATAAGGAAGGAAAAATGGCTTCTTTTCTCACTTTTTCTTTTCAAATTATAGAAAGTTAGGATAAAATTTACTCTAATTAATGTAAATGAAACTCGGAAGACAGAGTCATTTAACAACAATAGTGTATATCATATATATATATATATATATATATATATATATATATATATATATATATATATATATATATATATATATATATATATATATATATATATGGATTTCACTTATCTGTATACCTGATAATTACAAATTCCTGTTTATTGCATAAGAACTCAAAACACAAAAACATTTTTCTATCTCTTTTAGGTAAAATATTTCTTTTAATTGCATAAAGTAAAACAAGAATTCTTGTTTATTGCATTTAAAAAAAATCCTTTTGCACTCAATCGTTGTAGAAATACACAATAAAGATCCCACAGACATAAGCAAGTAGAATGTTTAGTACATTTGCAAGAATCTGACTGATTGCTTGTTTGAATACCGAGATGGATACCACCATTTTCTCTGTTTACTAATATGGGCATGCGCATTTCTATATCGGGTATCTTGGTCACGTGATAATTTTCAGTCCTGTTTTGCGCTGATAACTTGGTCACATGGATGGTATTACGCCTGGCCCTATCAACGAAGTAAGATTGCGCAAAGAACCCAGGCTACATAAAGTTTAACTGGTTATCTCCCTTTAATATATTGTAATTAGGACCTATACCAGAACTAAAATCAGGGTAATGATTATGTTTGTACTTTTGGTATATTTCATGTCCTGGAAAATAAAATCTTGGATACATAGTAATTAAAATATAACCAAAAGTTACAATTCACAATTCGTACGAACGATGAATATCGCATTAATCTTGATTATTGAAATAAGACATTTTAACCTTAGAAAACAAAATTATTAATCAGAAGCTAATCAAGTAAGACACTTAAACGCGCCATTGAAATGTCTATAAGACACCAAGTAAGATACTTGAAGCCAATAAAGGAAGACATTTAAACGAGCCACTGAAGCGTCTATCAGACCCAAAACAGGATACTTGAAGATGATAAAGTAAGAAAGTAAGAAACTTAAACGCGCCAGTCTAGTGAAGTGTCTATCGGACCCGATCAAGATACTTGAAGTTAAATAAAGTAAAACACTTAAACTTAAACAAGATACTTTAAGATGATAGAGTACGAAACTTGAACAAGTCATTTACGTTTCGATCAGACCTGAACAAGATACTTGAAATTGGACACTTAAACGAGCCTAACTCATACACATATTTTTATCCGACTTGTGCGGTCGAGTCTCTCAAAGAACTGTGCATTCTAACCTTATAATAATATGCGTTTCCCAATTTACCCACCCCATAATATATTTAGATGAATAGCATACAATATAAATCTTATGTGTATGTTTCTATGCTTGATAACAAAGATTCAGAAAAGTTGTCTAAGGCGTGTTGATAGAAACCATTGGTTAACACAACTCTTTCATCTTTTACGAACATTTTCGTTTCGCCTGAAAGACAGCATTACGTTCTATTATTGTTTGTAGTCGATGAATTGTGAGTAAAGATAAATTTTATTTGCGCGCATACGCTGAACTAAAAGCACCTTACTTCAATCATGACGAATTGTAACTTACCTGTTTGTCCTTAAGATTTTCTTTATATTACAAAAAAAACCCATGTAATGGTTTAAAACGTAAGATATGGTCCATATGAGTTGTTTGAACTTTTATTTAGTTACGTAAAATAAAAAAGAAGACTTTCATCTTTTTGTGTAAACCATCATGCCTGATATATTACACAATACTGTATACTTGTGGAATTTTCAACTAATTGCAATTTTCGCCTTTTTACGACAGAAAACATATTCACCTTTCACCCTTCATCACCACAATCTCTTGGACGTCATATACATGTATATCAATTACTGTAAATTTTCGCGGACTTTATTTTCGCGATACACAATTTCTGTATTTATTCGGAGATGATATTTTCACGATTTCAAAACCCCTATATGTCATACTTTTATCACATTTCATAACGCGATAATTTTATTTTCGCGAGCGAGATCTGCCACGAATTTACGTGTAAATAAAATTCTTGCGAATAAAACCGGATTTACAGCATTCACCTTGAAAATGTTAATTTCATTTTAAATTCGTTCTCTTATCTAATGACGAAAATGGCAAAACTAAGCGGGAGCGGACATTTTTCAGGTTTACAGTAATATATATTTTAAAACAGCTAATTTCAAAAACCTCAAACCAATATTGGATGGCGATGGTCAAAAACAGGTTATACTGCATTCCGATACTTTAAATCATCAAACCCTGAAAAACAATGGACTCTTCTGTAAATGAATGACTAAGACCAGCCCAAATGTGTCGTTAAGGGTGAATGAGTTAATCCTTTACCATTGGTACAGGACACACAAGTACTAGCCAGGATTTGTTAGTGTTTGTTAGAAGTCAAGCATAAACGGGACTGACAAGTTGCAAATTTAAGTATTTTTATTTGAATTATTTGAAATAAAAGATTTATTTTTTTATTCTGAAAATTCATTATCTTTTTGTTTCTGGTCAGATATAGAACCATCATTTGAAAACATTTTTTATCCTTAGAAAATTAAAGTCGTAAACTCAGTCTCTTGACAGTCTCTGCAACGAAAACTGTTGAATCATGGGAAGGGAAACCAGGTGCCAGTCCGTCGGCGAAGGACACCTTACCTTTGTTGGATTTAACTAGTACATTACCGCTGGTCATTTCCTGTCAATGGTAAAGACCCTTTGCTTGCATTCAAAGTGCAAATTATTTTTGAATTAGTCCGATATCTCTTTCCATGTTGCGTAATTGGCCTTTATATCAAGCTTACTATTTGAGGGGCTTAGTACATATGGACTGACTGTGCATGACTTTATGGCTGTAAGCATTATGTTAGTTAGTCATTGTATTCATTCACTTTTATCGATATTCAATTTGTATCATGGCGGGAGTAAATACTGTATAGTTGTATAATTTCAGGGGGTGAAAATTTTGCGTTTTTTTTTAAATAAAAGGAACTTATTCACGGGTATTAAATTTCGTGCAAGATTGGTTACGAATTGGCTATTTATTTTTACGAAATTGTATTTCTCATATTCCATAAGTGTAAGGTATTTTATTCAAGGGTATTTAGTTTCGTGGAATTTTCTTTGACCGCGAATATAGCGAAATTAAATCACCGGCGAATAAGATAACTGTACAGTATTACAAATATAATACCTAAGCTATAGTTTTTGCAAATAAAAATACCAAAATAACTGCTCGAGACAAAAGTTTCTGTCAATAAGGCATTAGTTGAGCACAGATTTAAAGAAGATTCCGAAACAAACATTGGTATCTTACTACGTCAAACAATAATCTAAATGTATTCCTTAACTTATTCACCCCAAAAAGTATATTTGGACTGTTCTAAGTTATTGATTTATAGAAGAGTCCATTGTTTTAAGGGGTTGATGAGTGATTCGCACTGTAAAATGTTAAAGATGACTACCTTAGTTTTTGAGGAGATTAGAATGTGACCGGATTTGAAATATTACGTTAGTATAACAAATTCCACTGGTACCAAAATACCAGGTACTGGGTTTATTCATAGTCTCAACCAACAATGGCAACGACCCAGTGGTTCTAAACTTTATAAACATAATACCCAAGTTATAGTTTTGCACTTTTTCCCCACTTATATAACAGCATTATGAGGACAATTTAGTGATTTTTCAAAACGTGCAATATCCAAACCATTGTAAGCGGCATTCTTTATTTATAATTGTTAACTATTCTAAAACTTTTGCGATTCGCGAATTTACGTATTCCCAAATATGTCTAGAAAGGCGTTAAAGACGTCGTGAAACACTAGCAATTTACATTTATCATTATGGGGGATTATCTCTACCGATATCATTGCTTTGTATAATAATAAACCAGAAGAGTTGTTGTGCTGAAATAATACGCAGAAGCGGAAACATAGTCATGTGATGAAGGTAATTGTTTCACTCACAAAGAGGATGTTGCAGAGGAAGACGAAAAGAATAGCTGCCATTGGTTATAATATTTGATGGCAATGTCACGTGTCTTTCGGATGAGACATCAAACTTTGTGACGTTTGGCGTTGGCGTTGTACGTTACGTAATTCTGTAGAAGAAAATTGATGCTGATTATGGTATTTGTATCGACGACGATGATGATGAAAAAGAGGAGGATGACTCGAATAACACTCATTGGTTAAGCTAACAAAAATATCGAGGAGTTTGTGATAAAAAGATACCACTAGAGTAGCATTAGAGTATGTTTAACATACTCGTAAATAACAAGTGTAAGGCTTTTTATTGCTACACGACCTTTTTTACAGTAAAATGTTTATTACTTTATAAATGTTTGTAAAATGTACGAAGGGAGGTCAACTGTTGATAGAACAGAATACATAACCAGGTTAACGTCTAACATGCTGCCTTTAAGATCTGGACAACGCAACATATCCCTTGTTCAAATATATCATTATGTTTACAATGTATCTTAATATAGAGGGTGTTGCCCCCAATTTGTTTTTATTTTGCGAATATCATCAACTATTATCTAAACAGTATATTGTTTGTCATTTGGAGGTACTGTTAAATATCTTAATTAAAGAAATTTGTATTGTTTAAAGCCAAAATCTCTCAAATCATTTTCGCATTTGATTTACCTTGTAGACCAAAGCCTGACAAGTCTTGAAACTACGACATATTCTATCCAAAATTAAGTAATTGGCCTTTTAAAAAGGTTCACAGACGTAGAGGAAAAAATAACTCGAAGTTGTCGAATTTGCGTGAGTCCGTCAAAACCATGACTATGGAAGCCAAAAAATTGAACGATGCTGACGCAGTGATTAAAGGTGAGATGTGCGACCTGCAAGATGATCTGGCTTATGATGAGGGAGAAACATATTGAGTTACAGGCCAGAACAATGCGCTACAATCTCATATTCAGTGACATTGAGGGACCTACCTAGTACACGGACAGAGAGGACACGGAGGCTACCCTAATCAATTTTCTCAAGAAAGTAATGAATCTGGAAGGCATGAAATTCCATAGGGTGCTAGTGTACTGCATGGGAAAACGACTACCAGGCAGACTGCGACATATTGTGGCCAAACTTGTACTGTTTAAAGACCGAGAAAACGTCCGTCAATTGGGGAAAGAAAAACTCACAAGCACACATTACGGAATTAACGAGCAGTTCCCAAAAGAAATAAACGATAGATGTAAGGAACTATACCCGACGTAAAGACAGCAAAGAGGCAAGGTAAAAGAGCTAATTTCGTACTGAGTCGGCTGTACGTAGACGGACAATAGGTGCCAGCAAACACAGCTGGTCAGAGTCAAAGCGCTACTGGGTCGGGAGGCAGATGGACTGCAAACGGACGCGCGGATGGACATACGCACAATTTTGAGGAAAGTGAAATAGACTCAACCTATGCCAGTCATACTGCTAACTTGGAAAACAGATAAATGTATGTGGATTAGCAAACAAATTATCATGTTCAGAATCTTTAGATGATGTACAGAAATATGACATTTGTATAGAGGAAACAGAAATTGATAATACAAATAATGTTATTTATTTGCAAATATTTTGAAACAAAAACAAGATAAACTCCGAATAAAATCATACATATTTGTCTCATATTTCAAAGAAGGAATCGCAAATAATGTGCATTTATTAAATTAAACTTGCAAACATATTTTATGGTACAAAATCGATACTATTGTGAATCACTTGTGTGAATATTTATTATTAGGGGTGGTGTATGTACTCCCAGAGGGTTCAAAATACTCAGATACTGATTTTTTTAGCAAATGGAAGAAGAATATATAAACTTCTCAATAGATAGTAAATACAGTTATTTGATTGGAGATTTTAATAGTAGAACTGGTACTTTATTAGATTTTGTGAATTGTGAAAATGATTTTGTAGTCGAAATACTTCACGATATAGCTGGCGATATACCTGACCATTTATTATGTTTAGATGTACCTATAATTATACGAAAATCTGAAGATCTACATGTAAATCATCATGGCAAACTTTTACTAGATTTTTGTAAACATACAAATCTTTTAATTTTGAACAGTAGAGTTGGTAATGACAAATCCGAAGGAAAAACCACTTGTCAGAATATCAGTTTCATCGACTATTGTCTGTCCAATGTCTACTAACTTAAACTTGTTTATAAATTTTGTGTATTACCATTCTCATGTTTTTTTATCAGATGTTTATTGTGTAATTTTTTTAACGTTATCTACTAATATACTTTACTATCAACATAATTATGATGTTGACGAAGGCGTTGTCGAAAACGCTGGCGTTGTTAAATCATGGAATGATAATTGTAAAGAAGATTTTGTAAATCTGTGTAGTAGCCATACCGAAATGAAATGTAAAGAAACGCCTCAGACAAAAAAAATCTTTAAGACTAGAAATCTGAAGAATGCCCAGGCCGAAAAGAAGACTTTTTAAAAGGAGATAAGAACGACAAAACGAGAACCGACAAAAAAACTTTAAGGGGAAGAACGCTCGGCAAAACTTTACGAGGAGTAAAGAACGCCCGACAAAACTGTGGAAAAGAACGACAAAACTTTAAAGAAATGATTGTATAAAAAAAAAAAACTATTTTAGAAAATTTGATGCTTGTAAGTTGATGCTGTAAGATATCACAGGGGGAAACAACTAAAGAATCATTGAGAAATCTTAGAAGCTCAAATCTGAAAGAATATTGGCGAGTTATAAATGATAGTAAGAAAAATAACTCATTGTTTGACTTTTCTCGTAACTTAAATGAGTATCAGGATGTAACGATACCTGATAATGTATCATCAGAAAACGATTTACACTTGTTATCTAATTTAGAAGCAAATTGTATTATAAGTAGACCAATATGTGGTGAAGACATTTTATCTATATTTTATATATATATATATATATATATATATATATATATATATATATATATATATATATATATATATATATATATATATATATATACATATATATATATATATAAACTTGCTATTACCGTTATGAAAAAAAGGTTAGATTACTCAAACAAAAGACAGTTCGCACTTTTGCCTAGATTTATGCTGAGTCAATGAGAAGTGATTAAGCAAGGTTGTACTAGACTCAGCAGGATGACAAAAATTATTGCAGAAGACAGTTACACACGAAGTCTTTTTAACGAGCAATAAAATGTAAGCCGTCTCGTTATCTTAAACTGCATACCTGTACAGAAGGCTTCACAGTAAGTCGAGGCAACTTCTGTTTAATCCCTTTGTAATGATTCAGTTTGTGGCAATAAAATATATCTAAACGAAGGAAACAATGATCCAGTAATCTAATACGTATATCAAACTACAACATTATTTTCCCTTTAAAACTGAAATGAAACAAACTCAAGGATACTTTTAGGTAGAGCAATACGTGCATTTACATTAAATTAAACCGGAGCCATTGTTGTTTAACTTGTCCAAATGAAATGGATGTGTTGTCAATCAGATAACAACAACATCCGTTCCTGTAGGCACAAACCCGAGCCTCAAGAGAGGAGGGTAGAACAACGATGCCGGTAGTTGGCGCTGGTTTCCCTTGAAAAGTTTGTATCAAAGAAACAATATGGCTGCGATGTATCCGGCTGACGTCTTTTCAATGCAGGTCCGGATACCTGTATCGATATGCATTTACATAGGGAGCCGGATATTGAAGATGACAAGGTTCAGGTCCCGAAGTTAATACACTAGCGTAACTAACTTTTCATGATTGTAAGGTAAAATAACTGTCAAACTTGTCTATACAGGCCACCAAAGGGAACAGGTGGAATAAGCCGTTATAGACAGGCGATCTTTATATAGAGGTTTATTCACAATAAAAATGTTAACAAAGACAGTATATGAACAGCCTTTATCAGAGGGTATCCTTTATACAGAGGTGACCTTTACTGCATTTTTGACTGAACACACATAAGTTTGTATATTGATTGCATGTATTTGTAAATAATGATGAAACATAATTGCTCATTTGAATAAATTTTTAAAGAATGTGTGAGTACATACTTATATTTGTACTACTCATGGTATTTATTATTTTTTTTTTACAAGAAAAGCATATGCATGACCCAAAAATTTTATGAAGAAGTTTTACAAACAACTATATATTCATAACAATAAAATCAAACTAGTGCTTGCGCATTGAGTAAACTTCCGG
>BROG01000056.1:1585000-1657500 GCA_030159075.1 Atrina japonica
ATCAAAGTGTCCTTAACGCTATAGCGCTTTTCACCACCACCCCTCCTCCTGCATCTGAATTGAGGATGCCGTTTTTATACAGTGAAAAGAATATTTAGATTAATTCTGTTAACACATGTTTTATGATAATACATAAAAAGTAGAATTTTGTTACATTCTTAAAAAGAGCACTTCCAATTTTGTAGTACATATAGTTAGTCGATATGAAGTACAGTGGAACCTGTATATAGGAGCCACCCAAGGGACCAGATAATATTGACCTTTATGTGCAGGTGACCCTGATACACAGGTTCAATTTAGTTGCAGTCAAGGGACTTGAAAAAACTGGCCTTTATAAACAGGTAATCCTTATATAGAGATGGCCCCTATAGCAGGTTTTACTGTATTTATAATAAAGTATTCACTATTGCAAAACCCGTACAATTATACAAATTACATAATACAAACTAATGAAATGTTTGACTATGTGGGATCTATGAAAATATAGGAGGGGGATCAGATGTTTGGGTGCATGTGCAGTTATTATCCGCTGATGAGAGGTGGGACCTGCTGTGGATGCATAGTCAAATTGAAATCTATTCAAATCTGATGGTAGGATCCCAACTCATGATATAGTTTGTCGGTTAAACATCCGCTTATGATATCATTGCTTAACTGTCTTACGCCAAAATAAAAATTACTACGAGCATACATCATATTAAACGTTAATTTGCAAATTGCCAACTTTTAAAAACGTTTTATTTAAAATAAGTGTTTTCAAATTGTGTTTTTAAACTGATGAAGTGATATTGTATTATGAGAGAATGTCAGTATTACTGCAATACTGCTTTAAATTGTAACGTGACAAGAGCTTTTTCTGTCTTGACAAATTTTCACTAACAAAACAATTTCTCTTGACAATTTCGTAATTTTGTTATTATTTTGGTTTTTTATATCATCATCGTCGTCGTCGTCATTATCATCATCATCATCGTCGTCGTCGATGTCATTATTATTATTATTATTATTATTATTATTATTATTATTATTATTATTATTATTATTGTTGTTGTTGTTGTTGTTGTTTTTGTTATTATTATTATTTGCAAGATATTTGTACTTATATACATATAGCTATATTTGTTCCAAAAACACCTGCGTATCTCTGCAAAAACATACCCGATCTTATGAGAAAAACACCTTAGCATAATTCATGATGAAAACCACAAAAACAAACAACCTGTCCCTAAAAAACAACAACAAACAAAAACAAGAATGAAAACGAAACTTCGAGGCCTAAATCTGCTTGTAGAAATTAGTACAAGCAAAGCTTAATTCACCAAGGTAAGGTTTCGCGTGATCTGTGTATATATTGGATCAATAGAACATTATCATTGTTGATATCTTTAGAGAGTTTATATTGTCAAAATATTTCACTGCTAGAATTAAAGGTTATATATGTTTACATTCCTTTATTAACGAATCTTCTTCCATTCGCTTAAAGTGGGCCGACCTTTCACGCCCCATCTGTTTGTAAAATTGCAAAGTAATTCTCACGAAAAGTCGAATAAAGAATATCGAAATTCTTTTTTTGTGTGAAATTTATTTATATTTTATCTTATTCCCAGTGTCAGATCTAATACGAATTGAACAATACATTTGGAACCGTACAAGGTTGATTAGCTGAAGTGAAATTCGATCTCAAATTTTTCTTCTGACTTTTGACCTTGTATTCGTGAACGAAGGAAAAAATGGAAAATAATTTATAATTTTCATTGACACGTTATGTTGTTTAGAAATCTCCTAACAAACGAGAATCATTCAAATCTTTGGAAACCTCCTGCCATCTTTGACTTCGATTCTTTATTAAATTATGTCAAATACCGTATTCTGTGATTTATTTGTTAAACAGCGGTTAACCGCGGCATTTATCGAAAACTAATACGTTTCTATCTCTAATTATATGTTGAGGATTCTCTAGCTCTTTGTGACTGATTGTCAATTCTTACACATTTTCCTTAAAAGTGCCGTAATTCGGTCTTCAAATCATATTGTCGTAAATGAAGATGGCCAAATGTTGAAAACGACACTCTACAAAAGCTCGCTTAAGCGCATGTGCCATTATTTATCACGCCAAAATAACGTAATATAGAGAGATCATAAACTCATTTATACTACACAGATCATGCCTTCTCAATCACACTCGTTATTCATCATTACAGAATTTTGTATTTGATGGCATATTGTCTAAAATATTTCCGCTTTATGACAGACAGAGTAAACGTCCATCTATCACCTTTGGAAGACAAAAGAAATAAAGATGAACTAAAATAAGGAAAATCATAATGCCAATTGTCATTCTAAAATTTGTATTCGAACGATAAACAATGATAAGCCTCTATGCCTGTATTAACGTAAACATTCTCCCCTTTTGTCCAGTATGCCATAAGCTATTGGAATTACACTACTACTACTACTACTACTACTACTACTACTACTACAACCACTACTTCTACTACTATTACTACTACTACTACTACTACTACTTCTACTACTACTACTACTTCTTCTTCTTCTTCTAATACTACTACTATTACTGCTGCTACTAATAATGAAAATAATAATAATAATAGCATTAATAACTAATTATAGATCCTCCCTCCCTGACTCATTGTAACACACACACACACACACACACACATTTATATAAATATATATAAATATATATATATATATATATATATATATATATATATATATATATATATATATATATATATATATATATATATAATATATATATATATATATATATATATATATATATATATATATATATATATATATATATATATATATATATATAACCCAAGATACGATATAACTGTAATTCTCTTACATTACAGAATTTTATTTCATTTACTTCAGGTGTTTCGTGACTGCAATCCATATTTTTGTCTTAAATCTCTGAAAGTCTTTTTATCGGGTTTTTTCATCTGTGGACAATTTAAAAGATTAATCTATAGTTGGGATCAATATAAAATAGTGACTAAATAATTAGCAAAAGTGCTCAAAACACCTGAATCATTTTTTTTTCCTTTCCAGTCTTTGTCCAAAACGTTAAGTTATTATCAAGATCTATTGCTTGAAATTCAAAGGATCTGTTGAGGCACCAACAAAGAGAATATTAAACAATATAACAAATCCAAAAAATCTTTTCAAAATTTTGATTTTAATGTCTTGTTTGAAAAAAGATCATACGAATGGTATCGATAAGAACTTTTATTATTCTCAACACACACACAAAATATTTTTGAAATCGGTACAGAATAGCCCGTGTTACTATTGCCATATCAATATAAAAAACTCTTTGAAGTTGGACTCATGATTGAAATTCTATTGCGGATGTAAAACGTATTGGAGTGAAGTACATGGACATTTGTTTTTAAAAGTAGTCTATGGAAATATTTTGATTTTTCTCATAAAATATGAAGCTAATACAAATATATTTACCCTTTCAACCCTAGATATCTAGATGGTATGATTTCTTCTATTGTTTGGAACAGTCTATTATGACCTGTAGGGTTTAAAGGGTTAACTGTTCTTAGGATCCATCTATCTGCGATACTAATCATGTTCCACTTACAATGGTGGATCCTATTTCAACTTTAGGGTTTATGCAACCCTCTCATAGAATTATATGAAATTTGAATTTGGGCCAGAATTGACAACTCTGTGACTAATTATCATTATCCTTAGATTTGTAGAGGACATTTTATTTGTATATAGATTTGTTCATTTTTAACCCCTGACCTTCTGTATGATCAGCAAGTTTCTCGTCTTTCGACTAAATACATATGTATACAATGCACGTTCAATCCTCCGTGGAGCACGTAATTTTCCAATTAAGATATTTTTCAAAATTGCGGGGTTAAATTTCAAAATTAGACTTATTAAATACACATCGTCGTCATAATGCAGATAAAACTGTGATATATACCCCTGAGAAAGTAAAGTCCAAAATGACGTTTGTATGATACCATTCTTGTGGCGTACTGTATTCTATCAGATCATTTTTATATAGCAGAATGAGTAACTTTTAAATGTCAATGAATAACATGAAATGTAATATATATTCTAACTAAAAATAAAGCGGCAGTTTTTTCATTAGCACATTTGTCAATTCTTGTCAAGTAGCAGCTGATCTGCTAATACTTTTAATTATTTACTTTCATATTACATATTTGGACTATATATATATATTTTCAGTGTCAGGTAAGATGAGGCTAAAAACAGGAATTTTGCCCAAATATGGCATTTTTATTTTGTTTTTGAGAATAAAAATCCAATACGTTTCGTGTTTGTCATGCTATTTTGTTGAAATTCGTTTTTACCCATCTCTAACATATGTCACGGGGTTTTCTGAAAAAGGAAAATATTTTTAAATTAGGGAATAACCCTGAACTATGAGCTTTGAAATATTGTATTAATGTCACAGGCACATTGGTTATGAGAAGGAGGAACCCTATTCAAAAGGTTTCTTTTATAATAACAAGGGCTCTGGAAAGTGTAGCAGCCACTTAGGGGATCAAATTGGATCAAAATGACCTTGAACTTTTTATCCCCTATACCTATAATATTTGTCCATGGTTATTTTCGCCCGTTTGCGACAAAAACCGTATTACCATTGTTCACAGATTTTTCCTTCATTTTAACGGGGAATGATTTCCTTGTCAACCCATAGGGTATTGATAAGCTACACGCGCTATGACGTCACAATACAATCCATACGATGTAACGTGTCTGTGGCGTCTAGAATGCAGTGCATAATGTCAGATTACATTTGCGTAGATCTACATATACATGGATTTAAAACATGGGAGAAAAATAATCAACCCCTATCTTGAGGATATGACAAAGCAATCTCATCCTCGGGATAAGATTTTTGAATGAGAAACCCTCGGCAAGCTTCGGGTTTGTCATTCAAGAATCTTACCCTCGGACTGTGATTCCTTTGTCATACCCTAAAGGTAGGGATAGATTCTAATATTCGCTACGTCTGAAATTCGCCCCAAATCACCATGATCTCTTGGAATCTATAAATATATCAGTTAATCATCTTGAAAATGTAGCTTTTATTTTAAATTTGCTCCTCATCTAAGGACGAATTTGGTGAAAATTTAACGGAATCGAAAATTGCCTAGTTTACAGTATCTCCCAGCTATATCCACTTTGAAATTCAAATACTGCAACATGTTCCTTAACTCGGTCATTCATCCCATTTTAACTAAAATGCTATTATCAAAGGTCATGACGGGCTTATCTAGGACCGTGTTTGGTACCAATTTTTCAGTTATACAGTCGCGACAAATTTTAAATGGTGAGATAAACCGGTTACAGTATATCCGAGGAAATGACCAACGGTACTATGGGAGTAAATTGGCAAACTTTCCCACAAAGTCTGCTCAGGTTCAAGTGCACTCGAACCTGCGATGACAAGATGGGATAGATATTATTGATTAAAGTGCGATTATCTAACCATGCTTGTCAATTTAGCTACGAAACTCATGTGACATTTTACCGGATATATTTTAACCGGGGTTTTCACGTCGCCATTAGCAACTGATGTCCTGCATGTAACTGACAAAATGTTGGCCATGCCGTAAAGTACTATTAAAACAAGCAAGTCGTGTGGCCTTTTTATTTTCTCCTCATGTGAGGGGTATCAGAGTTAATATTCATATACGATATATACGACATATTTACACCTGTAGATTACGTGGCGATAACTCCGCTGCCTCAACACTTTACCAATCAAATTATGAGGTAATCACTCATGTTTTTTTTTCTTTTGAAAGTACGCATTGTTCGAATATGAATGATAATATCATCACCTTTATGTGCTACCTGACCGTGCTGTTATTTATTACTTTCAGAGATCCGAATTTGAAAAGATCCGCCATGATTGGAAAATTAGCGTGCGACATAATTGTTTTATTGTCTACGAAACCTTGACGGATAGCTTTACATGTTTTGTCCTAATTATGGCTCAGGTTCCAACGGAACGTCCTTATCTCGGTTGTGTTTTGTTTCTAACAGATTCCTTTCAGATAATTACTTCGTAACATTGGACTTATGAATGAAAACAGATCATAAATATTATGACCTACAAAACAGTCCTCCGGAATGTATTCACTATTTGCTATCATTGTTGGATGAATACAAAAATTAAATGAAGAAATCAGAAGTACTAATTCTAATTGCTGTTGTCTGGGTATCATGTCTTTGAATACTTTATCTTTCGTCTGTGATTTTCTCTACGCGTAAAATGAAATGTCTTTGTAGTATGTCAAACAAAACATTCTTGATTTTATACTTTTGTTGTTGAATGTTGTTTTCGTGTTTTATACCCGTAACATGTACGTTTGGAAGTAATCAATTCAACCAATTATAGTATTAATGGCTCTTCTAGAGATTTTACCAGCAAAAGAGAAAAATAGAATCGGCGTGGAGTTCATATTGTTATCTGTGAATCAGTAACGTTACGAAATCACCATATATATATATATATATATATATATATATATATATATATATATATATATATATATATATATATATATATATATATATATATATATATATATCGTATATATATTAATATATATTATATATATATAATATATATTATATATATATATTATATATATATATATTTATATATATATATAGTTATTATATATATATATTATATAAATATCCTAATATTAATTATATATAAAATATATATATATATTATATATATATATCTATATATATCTTATATTATATATATATATATATATTATATATTTATATATATATATATATATATTCTATATATATATATAATAATATATATATATATATATTAATATATATATATATTATATTTATATATCTATATATTTATATATATAATATATAATGATATATTATATATCTATCTTATATATATATATTATATAGTATATATATTTATATTATATATATATTATATTATATATATATATATATTCTATATATTATATATTAATATATATATATATATATATAGATATAAATATATATATATATATATATCTTATATATTAATATTATAATATATATATATATATCATATATTATATATTATATATATATATATTTATATTATTCTATATATATTATATATATATATATACTATATATATATATATATATATATATATTATATATATATATATATATATTATATCGTATATATATATATATCAATATCTATATATAATTATATTTATATTTTATATATCTTATATATATCGTGAAAATTTCGTGCTCCCGTTTAATTTTCGCTATTTTTGGCGTCGAACTTTAGATGAAAGCGACATGATAAAAGCTAAATAATTAAAGCATTGACACTCATGGTACCCATGATACTATAGTGATTCAGGGCGAAGTTAAGACGGGTGAAAATGTTTTCTGTTGTAAAAGAGCGAAATTAACTGATAGCGAAAATGTCCATGTGCACATTATTTAATCCTTAATTTTACCATTATTGTCATTGTTGTTGTTTTATTTTTATCGAAACAATACTATTGTAAACAACAAATCAAAACCGGAATCTTTAATTACTATAATGTTAATTCTTTTGTAATGATATCCATTCTGTACTTAATGCATCCGGTATCATACATTTCAGAGGTTCAGATTTAAACAACTTATTAGCAAGCACTTGACGTCCGTGAGATTGACGTGGTGAAATAGATTAGTAAAAAGTAATCACTTTTGCTGAGCTCTCGTGTCTTTTTGACATTTGTTTTTCTATAGATCCTCTGTGGTCATGAATAATGTCGTGTGACGGTTTTCTTTAATTGTACATAAACCTTGACGGCTAACCTTTCCTTTAAATATAAATTTCGTATCATATTTCCTACGAAATGTCTTATCTTGGCGTTTTGTTTGTTTCATTAAACCTTGTTTTGGATAATTAGTCCACAACAGTATTTTTAAAGAGTTCTTATCGATGCTGGTAATAAATTACTATACGCCTATAACGGTACCCCGTACAAAAGACGTTGGCGAAAAATGTGATGTTTTTGTCGCATCGGGCTCCAGTAGATATGCACGAGACAGTCTGTGTACAAAAAAATTCAGGTGACACTTCGCGTGCAAAAGATCAAACGGTGAAAGTGTATAGTTATTGTTTGTATACTGCAATTGATTACTGTGCCTACTCAATTTCTCTTGTAACTTGCCGTTGTCTCAATAATTTCCGGTCCTTGGTTTAAAGGTCCATACATGTCGTCAAGAATATAAAAAGACTGACACCTCGTCTAAATAGCACCTCGCATACGAAAACTATTTATTTTTTCTTAACTTTAAGTTGTACCCGCAAATTTAAAATACCTAGTCACGATACATATTTCATTAGATTCTACACATAAATACGCTGAAGTTGATATAAAAAAGGTGCTGGAATTTGTAATAGATATTATACATGTATTTTTTTTTCAAGACCGGGTCTTTCAGCAATCGTCGGTATGTCCATGGGAGCGAATTACGCCCCTCTGTTGGATGACATAGTTCTTTATTCATATGAAACAGATTTCATGCAGAAGCTTCTGAATCAAAAGACGACAACAATATGTGTGACCTATACCATTTAGTAACAATGTCCACCTGTGATATTTGTTTTTCACCGATTATTACTTGTAAATATCATAATGTTCATTTTAATGACATTCAGATGGATGATACAATGTATTTTATCATAAGTATTTATTATAAATAAACTCATTAACATTAACAAACTTAATACTCTCAACATTCTGAACTTATAAAAGAGTTTCTATCAGATCTTCAATTGGTGATACGGTCATTCCACAATATCACGTGATAATTATATTATCACTATTGTTGTTATTTCGCTCATTGGAATTTCTAACTATGTCAATATATTGGTTATCGCATTATCAGAATTCTGGACAAATTAAAACCTAAAGAAAACATATCAAAATTATGCATAATTTCTTACACAAATATTTTTCATCAAATGTCTATCATATTTTTCAACAAAAGCTATTACTAGTATATGCTGTCAAATAGATGGCTGTTGGGCAAGTCCTTTACTCTTTTATCCATGAAAATCAAGATAGTAATGTCTTTTCTATTGTTATGGCCAGTTTATTATGGTCTGTAGTGTTGAAAGGGTTAATATTTGTTTTCACAGCACTTTAGATAATAAGATGACACCAGCATTTTGTGTCATCTTTTACAGTCGTTTATTAGTGTAACAAACTTGCTACTTGATACAGTAAATTCACTTTAAAATGCATCTGGTGTGCCTTTGATTTCATAATCTTAAACCAAGTTTAATACCTTTTAAATTTTCTGACGAATGTTGGGCAAAAGACGTCGTCGTCGTCATTATAATTATATTGTTATTATCATCATTATTACATGTTCTTTTTTGCCTAGTAAAACTGTACTGTCGATATCTCAAAAACAGCTGAGTCAATTTTACTAAACTTCTCTGGGGCTAAAGATCAAATCATCAAAACTCCCTTTTCAAAGTTCCCTCTATCTTTAGGTATCCCTTTTTTCATTTTTCACGATCACTTTTTCACAGCTTATTTCACAGCAGTTGGATACAGATTTTCCGTCTCAGCTACTTCTAAGTGAGATTCAAGTCATCCAAAATATATGATGACGTCTATAATTCTAAATTTGTGTTAACACATAGATAAGTAAATGGCATGTAATAAATACTCAACCACACAGATGTTTCTATGTATCATCAGATTGTACTTGAATTGATAGTTGTAGCGGATAAATTCAACGCTCGATTTGAATCTATCCGCTATAACGATCTAGTACAGTGGGTAGAAACATTTGTGTATTTTTGTCTATATATCGCCCGTCCGTAGTCTTTCTTGTCAGCAGTCTAACGCTTTTCATTTTCCGTATCGGACATGGATCCCCCCAATATGAATCCCCCAAAATGGCATTTCTTTTAAAAATAAATTCAAAGTTTCTTAGTTGTCATTTATTTTTTAAACATATTTTTAAATGTCGAATTTTGACGTGGTGAAATAGATTAGTAAACTGTGTATGTACACTGTACCATCATACATCAAATACCAAAATAATTGAAATTAATTTAAGTTTGTTTTTCTGGATTTCAAACGTTATGTATAAGCACAAATGAAAGAGACACAACCCATGTCCAAAACTCAAAGGTAATGTCTCTTCATTTGCTATTTTATCACCATATTATCAAGTTATACTTGTCATTACTGTTAATTTGACTAAACAACAAAAATTACCCATATCAGTTTCTCTACATTCAAAAGCAAATAATCTGGCGAAACAAATTGTTAAAATTGACATGAATGGCGATAAACTAGGATGATGACAAATTATAGGCTCATGATAATGTATTATTAAAGCATGAAGGTCTCTGATATCAGCTGTTTATCCAAATTGTCTTCATCTTTAATAAAAATTGCTCTTTCAGTGAAATACATTATGTACGTTAAATATGACTTTTGTGACTAGTTGTGTAGTAAAACATGATACATGTATGTAAAATTAGTGCATATAATCTTAAATCTTGTTACATTGAGTATTGAGACACATAAGCTGGAAATCTGCACTAAATAGATATTCTATCTCGGGGCGATCGACATTCAAGTGGATAACACCGAGTTCGATTACCGGTGCCAGGTCAAACTTTAGTACTTTGAATAATGTAGTGTGTACATGCGTGCGTGCGTGTGTGTGTGTGTGTGTATGTGTGTGCGTGTGTGTATGTGTGTGTCTGTGTGTATGTGTGTGTCTGTGTGTGTGTGTGTGAGTGTGATAACTTGGGGAGGTTAAAACATGTACATTGACTTATAACAACATACTATATATCTATACAATTAGATTTAGCGTTATTTTAAATCACTATATTTGACTTTTACATATATACATTTATATAATTTACGATTTGAAATAATTCGCAAACCACCTTACCTTGCAAAGCAGTTCGATGAATGAAAATGTTTGGTTAATAGGAATATTAAGCCATCAAACAAATTATCAGATACTGAATATAAAATACTGTAAAGGAGAACCTGTTGCGGGTCATGATAAATCAACATTATAGATAGGGAAATATCGCGGGTGAAATGATCGTTCGCATGGTCGGCTGTTACGTCGTTGAAGTTGTAATAGATTCCATACTTCATGCAACAATGGCTGGCTATTGTAATGATAATACAGGGAGTATTGATCCTGATTTAGTCCAATCAGATCTTCATATGAGTATATAGAACTGAATACTGTTATTTAATGTTAGAATAATTGATGATAAAAACAACCTACATGTATTTCCTAAATATCGGAAGTTCAGAACCTTGTACCAAAACCCACGTTGAGCAAATGAAATGGGCATTTTGATCGTGGACAAACTGAACGCAGAATGAAATAGGAATAGTAGCATTGATGAGTAAAACGGACGCTCTTTGACATAAATTGAAGAGAGAGAGAGGGAGAGAGAGAGAGAGATTTAACATTTCATTAAAAATGGTAAAATGTCTATTATTTCAGCTACTTAGATTAGTGTTTAACGATCACTGGTTTCTGGTGTTTTAGTTCGTATATTTGACTACTGTATCTGCATGATCGGCCATCAACTGTTGGGTTTAATCGAAAGATACAAATGGCACAGAGTATCCCATTTCTAGAGATGAAGACGAAAAAATAAATATTTGAATATTCGTGGCAGCTATATATATATATACATACATACATATATATATATATAAATATATATATATATATATATATATATATATATATATATATATATATATATATATACGAAAATTCGTCTTTTTTCTACAAGCCCCTAAGTGTTCTCAGTAAGTAGTAAGATTTAAAAATACTAAATTATAAGTTACAGAGAATATAAAATGTTCACTTTACTACCATCTTCCCAATTCAAGACTTTCTTATATACGTCGTTCCTCAGACACGCTGACAGATTACAATTCATATATGGCGGTCACTGGAGGCGACATCTAGCGCCGATCTAGCATGTCACTTAAATTGACCCGACACCGACCCTTGATTTTTTTAGCCAATGAAAAGACCCATGCCATAGCCTGCACATGGCCATTACTCTGTGTTTACGTACTTCCCCCTCTATTATGTGGTCGATGCGTAATTGATCGTCAGGAGCGTTCTGATTGGCTCATCCAACGGTAGTCGCGGCCAATGGAAAACGACGCCGTGAAGTCACAATTTACAGGCCAAATCTATCAAGATATATGAAGAACGAAGTGGATAAGAAAACTTTGACTTGGAGATGCCTCAATACCTGAAAGTGTAGCTGTCATTAGAAACCCTCCTATGGAATGTTTATCCAATCTTTGTTAGTTAGGGATGGCAAAATGCTACTACACTGCTTAATACAATTTCCCGGGCATGTGAACAAATATTTTAAAGAGTGTATTACATTCGAATTCCGCTTCAAATATTTTGCTTACTACAATTTACTTATTGATATATTCACACATTCGTTTTTCAACGCAATTCATTTACCACGACAGATTACAATGTAGTTTTGTTTGTTTGTTGTTTGTTTGTTTGTTTATTTATTCATTTATTTTTGCTAAATTTGTTTTAGCTACCGTTCGTAGTGAACGAGAGTTAGAAAAAGGCTGCGGATCATGGTGGTGCGTTTGATCAAGAAGTCGTAAGTCCCAAGTCTTAAGTTATTTGATCTCAAAACGAAACTTACGACCGTTTCATCGCTGCTAATCTAAGTCAAATTTTAAGCTACATTCGAATATTTTCCAATAACACCCTGCTAGTTTATGAATAACGTTACATGCTATATTTCCAAATGAAGAATTATGACACAAACATATATACTATCCCTTGCTACTCATTAAGACAGGACATCAATTGGTCGTAAGTCACTGGTCCTAAGTCATTGTAAAACGGTCTCAAGTCGTAAGTGTAATTCTAAGACCAAGTCTGAAACTTAGGACCTTTCGTTAAGCTGGCCCTCAAAACAGTTTAGAGTAGAAATGATTTCCGAGTCTTTTCGCTCAAGCTGTCTTTAACGACTTTCCATTAATGACCGTTTATACTAGTGATTTCGAGCCGGCCAGGCTCAGTCGGTAGCGCGCTCGACTCTGGATCCTGAGGTCGTGAGTTCGAGTCCCGCCGGTGGCAGGTTGGTTTCCTGTCTTTACTGAGACAGTAAAAACTGGAGGTCCCGTGTCACAGTAGGTGTCGGCACGTTAAAGAACCCTCACTGCTCAATGGCCGTAAGTGCCGAGCATATGCCAAAATTTGAAGCCCTTCACCGGCATTTGGTGACGTCTCCATATGAGTAAAATATTCTTGAGTGGGACGTTAAACATCAATAAACATAAACATAAACATACTAGTGATTTCTAAACAACGGAGTAAATGTATAATTGCTATGCCGCATGTTTTAACTATAAATCCGCTAACAGCGTTTCAATTAATATTTTACATTAAAGATTTAGATACATGTCTTTATCTATATTAGACATGTCTATAACTATCTTAGTTGAAGATTATATTTAAATCAATAAATATTTAAGCTCTTGATATAACAAATAGATAATCAGATAAAATTAGATTTATGTTTAAAGAAAGACGAATGTCTCTTGTTTAAGCGATATCCGCAACAAGACAGACAGTTTGTGTATTATTTAGTGTTTTTATTACTATTGTGTACCCGACACATAACGACGAAAAATGTCGAATTTAAAGTAGCGAAATAAATCCATATCACCAGTTTACATCGCCGGATCTTATTTCTGCGATATAAATACACTGCAAATTTAATGAGATAATTTATATGACTGGCTTTTATTTCATTTCGCCGTTGTCTTCTAAAATATCATCACCAGAATTCCCATAAAGAAAGGAGTCAATGTTTAAAGAACTAAGATGGTGACATTGAATCTCTTCTGTGTTTTGAAATGTATTATACATTTGTCCCCCACGAAGCTGGTTCGTTCGATAGCCAGCCAACACAAAACACGATGTACTGCGCACTACATATGCAAATTTATATTTAAATGATCTATGACCGCCCATCGATATGAAAAATGACCTAGAGTGAATAATTCAGGCTTGTATTTGTTTTGAAGTTCAAGTGTCATCTATTAGGTCGGTTTTCGAAAACATAAAACATTGTTCCTGTGTTGCAGTGTGAATATCACCACCGAAAGAATGGCGAAGTTAATGAGGTTCGTGTAATAGGCGATGTGTATTACAGCTGTACCTATTCAATACTGGTTTGATGTTCGTGATGTCATTTTAGATGTTGCAGATCGTTATCAATGCTTCACGATATTTTGCAAGATTCTGTTTTTCCAATTTATAATAATTTTTTGTTCTGATTCTAATATCTGTCAAACACCTTAGGAACTTGTCACATCAATAAATTTTAATATAATCTCTGTAGGTATATGTCAGTCATGACGTAACACGTTATCTGTTAATATAACACTATTTGTATACTGATTTTCTTTATGTTATCGTTGAACACTAATGAGCTGAATTAAAAGGCATTTTACCATTTTTATGGAATATTAAATCTCTCTCTCTCTCTCTCTCTCTCTCTCTCTCTCTCTCTCTCTCTCTCTCTCTCTCTCTCTCTCTCTCTCTCTCTCCGGAAATCATGATACTCGAGTGTAACTAAAATCCCGACCTATTCTAAAAAATATTTGTCGTTGAATTGTTGTTATGGCTTCCGATCAGTTGTTTTTCTTTAGACTGAACAGTTAGTCATTGTGTCGGACTGAACTGAAATTTGTTATTTCCTTTGATTAACGGACTAACATGAACTGCTGTTTGTCCTACATTTGTAAGACTTGAACTGCGTTATTTTCCTCTATTTGTCGGACTAACCTGAATTACTGTTTGTTCTAATTTTGTTCGACTGATCTGAACTTTAGTGTTTTCATCGGATTGTTGGACTAATCTGAATTGCCTTATTTATCCTCATTTTGTCGGACTGATATAAACTGCCTTATTTATCCTCATTTTGTCGGACTAATTTGAACTGCTTTACTTATCCTTATTTTGTCGGACTAATTGAAACTGCTTTATATATTCTCATTTTGTCGGACTGATTTGAACTGCTTTACTTATCCTCATTTTGTCAGACTGATTTGAACTGCTTTGTTTATCCTCTGAGTCCTTTTGTCGGACTGATTTGAATCGTATTGTATGTCCTCAAATTATCAGATTGATAGTAACAATGCTGTGTGTCTTTTAAATTAGATTGTCGGACTGATATGGACTACGCTGTTAGTTTTCAAATGTCGGACTGATCTTGACTATGCAGTTAAAATTTTAAATGTCGGACTGATCTGAATATGCTGTTTGTATTTAGATTGTCGGACTGATCTGAACTATGCTGTTTGCCTTTAGATTGTCGGAGTGATCTGGACTATGCTGTTTGTCTTTAGATTGTCGGAGTGATCTGGACTATGCTGTTTGTCTTTAGATTGTCGGAGTGATCTGGACTATGCTGTTTGTCTTTAGATTGTCGAAGTGATCTGGACTATGCTGTTTGTCTTTAGAATGTCGAAGTGATCTGGACTATGCTGTTTGTCTTTAGATTGTCGGAGTTATCTGGACTATGCTGTTTGTCTTTAGATTGTCGAAGTGATCTGGACTATGCTGTTTGTCTTTAGAATGTCGAAGTGATCTGGACTATGCTGTTTGTCTTTAGATTGTCGGAGTTAATTGGACTATTCTGTTTGTCTTTAGATTGTCGGAGTGATCTGGACTATGCTGTGTGTCTTTAGATTGTCGGAGTGATCTGGACTATGCTGTTTGTCTTTAGATTGTCGGAGTGATCTGGATTATGCTGTTTGTCTTTAGAATGTCGGAGTGATCTGGACTATGCTGTTTGTCTTTAGAATGTCGGAGTGATCTGGACTATGCTGTTTGTCTTTAGACTGTCGGAGTGATCTGGACTATGTTGTTTGTCTTTAGATTGTCGGAGTGATCTGGACTATGCTGTTTGTCTTTAGAATGTCGGAGTTATCTGGACTATGCTGTTTAATTTTACATGTCAAATTCAGTGATATAGACTATGCTGTTAATTGTTAAATGTTGGACTGACCTGGATAACTGAACATCCTGTTTTAATCGTGAGAATTATTTACGCGTAATTTCGCAAGAGCTCTCATTCACGAAAATAAAATTATCGCATAATTACGTACGATAAAAGCATGACAAAATGGACATTCGAAATCACGAAAATATCATCTCGCAAATAAATTTAGAATTTATGTATAGTGAAAAAAAGTCCCTGCGAAAATTAACCGATTTACAGTCTACAGTTAGACTGGTATGATCTATATTGCTTGTCTTGAAGTTGGGAAAATGATATGAACTATGTTGATTGTCTTTAGGTTGTCTTATTGGTCTGAACTGTGTTTTTGTAATTTGTAATTAGTCTGACAAGTCTAATCAGAACGAATGCTATTTCTTTACTGGTGTCGGTATGGTCTTAATTACGTTGTTTGTCTTTCGGCTATCGGGTTAATTTTCAGTCATTGATATCTTTTTAGAAAAAAACGTAACTTTTGTAAGATGGACGTATGGATGGCCATCGCGTAATTGTACTGTTTGTATATTCAACAAATTCTATTATATATCAAGTTGTTGCAGCTTTCATTTCAATTTTTTTAAATTAAGTATACTTTTCAAACAATTAGCATTATCATTTAATTTATACCAATTGACGAGGGCCTCCGCGCCTGAGTGGCTAGTACATCGCTCTTTGAAGCAATTTAAAAGTCTCTCACTGCCTGTCAGCGCAGGTTCGAGTCCCGCTGGAACCACAGGTGATTTTTGTGAGAATGTTTATCAGTTTACTAGCTGCGTAAACACCATTTAAAATTTAAAAAATTGGAAAATATTACGTAATATCACGCCTATATATCACCTACCTGGACACTAAATCTTAGATCTGTTATCTCTATATAACATTACATTAAAAATATCAAATTCAAATGCGATTAAACCCCCAGTTCACTCTTATTGTACCAGTTATACATATATAAACGCGGGTATTTAGAATTTACGTGGTTTTATATACCTTTTTTTTCTAATAATTAATATCAAAACCCGCGTATATCGCTTATATTATATACAGAGAGAGAGAGAGAGAGAGAGAGAGAGACAGAGAGAGACAGAGAGAGATTGCGACCGACTGTTATACATCATTTATCACGTCAATACTCAAGTCAAACTTTCATATCCTTGTGAAAACAAATGCGCTAATCGTTTGACTAAGTTTGTCAGGTTAAGTTTGTTGTAATTGAGAAAATGAAAATTTTAATTTCATTTTTTACTTTTATTTATGAATTTATCATATTCGCTTTCAATCGTTTTTTAAACCTGATCCAATGATATTTAATACCGATTTACCTCCCTAAACTTCCTTCGCTTAATTAGTACTTTTTTTAGAGACATGCCGTACTCATCCGAAACCAAGAAATAGTAACTCATCGAATTTCAAAGTTTCCGATAGATTCACACATGTGTAATCCTGGTTAACAGAACTCTTACATATCACTATATCCTAAATGCTATCTTCCCCTCCTCTGTGTAGTGACCCCGAGGCATAATCCGGACTATTGACCACATGGCATTGTTTCAGTTGATTTCAAGTCTGTAATTACCGGAACCGAGACGGATCAAAATTACAGCCTGTCACGTATTTTATCTACCCGACTATCTGGTTTTGTGGATGAAACGATTCATCAATATTACAATGGATCAATAAAAATGTCACCCCACAAGATTTAGTTGGTACTTTAAGCGATATTGTTATACGTTTACCGCGTTTTATTTGTAGAATGAGGTTCTCTACTTGCGGATTTTAGCTATGAAACAATAGCTGGTGTACTCGAGGATATTAATGTTGCTTAAAATATATTCTAATGTCCTGTCCGGGTGTAGTTAAGGTTATAAAAAGTCTAATAACGCAGTAATTCTATATGTTATATCCATAATGCATGTACATGCACGCAAGCTTTATATATATATATATATATATATATATATATATATATCACTAAAACTCTAACAGCACTATATATCTTTGGACGTCAGATAACTAATAGATACAAATCATTTAACAAAAGAAATTATAAATTGTAGTAATTCAGTTTTAATTCTATGTTATATCCATTATGCATGTACATGCACGCAAGCTCAATATATATATATATATATATATATATATATATATATATATATATATATATATATATATATATATATATATATATATATATATAAATATCACTAAAACCAACAACACTATATATCAGATAAATAGATACCGAAAACCGTGACACTAAAACCGTGACACTAAAACAATTTTCACTGCATTGGCGTCAGTCCATAGCACAGGCTAAAATTTGTAGCACTTTACCTAAACCTGGTGACATCTCCATATAAGTGTAAAAATATTGCAGGAATCTTAAACAAGCACACAAAATGTAGGGGTGGCCATGGCTGAGTGGTTAAAAGACCATCAGTCAGTCAGAGTTGATTTTACGTGCGGCGTGACTACTTAAAGCCCTTGCCACACGCTTAAAAGACCATAGCGATTTAAACTATGAAGTATCACGCCTCTAACCAGTGCGGGTTCGACTCCCGCTGAAATCTAAGCGGATTTTGATAGAAAGTTTGATGGTAGATGCAGAAGGCCGGTGGTCTTTTCCCGAATACATTGTAATCAGGTCCTCTCGTGTGCCATTAAAATGGCCGCCATCATATGACCGGAAGTTGTTGAATGAGGCGTAAAACAGTAAAACATCAGCGTGTTGCTACTTAGTGTCTTGCGGCCTGAACTGTTTTCTTTTAACATTTCTTTGTATTACATTTTAGAAATCACTACAATATGTTTCTCCACATGAATATATCTGCATATTAAACATTTCACCCGCCTTACATTTCGATTGATTATAACTTATTCCCATTAAAGATTATTTTATTTCATTTTTCCCGGAACATCAAAATCATCTGTTTCACAGTTTTATACACGTAACCGTGTTTGTTACAATATTTGATTTTTATTGTTCAGAAATTATCTTTGAATCATATATAATCAAACACTTACTTTTCTTTATACATTTTTCTTAACACACACACACAAACAGATCTTCTTTTCAATTCGGTAAGTTTATCTCAATTTCGGCCACGCCACGTTACATGACAAAACAGTCACAGATAGGTATATATAATGATGCATTGATCAGTGTGCAAAGAGCGATAACTCTTGAAAATACCTGGACTATTTTAGTTCTTTTCAATATCATGTGGAGATTTTGTAAAGCACTGTCATTATGGTATTTTTCAGGTAAAATATCCTAAATTCGTGTCCATGTCTGTTGAAAAAATCGGTATTTTTCAATGTGTCGTATTGCAGATATGCATCAATAAACATTATCGATATACATGTACACGTATCTATCTTACCGTTGGACAATCACTGGCCATACATATATATATATATATATATATATATATATATATATATATATATAATATATATATATATATATATATATATATATATATATATATATATATATATATATCCGTTTTATGTTCAGGAGATAATATAAAATGATTTAAGGTAACATCAAAACATTGATTAGCAAAATTCAATGATTTTCTTTGATAAATTTATGCCACCTTTCCAAAAAAAAAAAACAAAAAACAAAAAACAAAAAAAAACAAGAAATAAATAAAAAAGTCAAACGACCATATTCTGCCAGCATTGTTTTTAATATATGTTTCAACTATAAACATATCTAGTGCTCATTGTATTGATTTCGTCCATAATTTTCATATTTCAATCTATTTTTTTTTTATTTATCCAAAAGCGTATAGGTAATATCTGTGTCTTCTTTTTACAACGACAAATCGGTTTGGTGGCGCCATCCATGCCATTTTTGCGTTGATCTGGATAACACCAGCACCTGCGCATGTGCAACCATTTCTGACTTCCGATGGTAAGTGGTTTTTGTATACATCTTCAGCAGACCTCGTTTGGGTTCCGTGCCACCAGTGCGACTTAGTAACCGACACTCCCCTTAACATTTGCGTGATTTTGGGTACATTAATTGGTCTCTTAGACTTGGAGACACTGGCTACAAGGACATTGCGCTTTTGCTGTCGGAATATGATGTGTCCGCCACATGTTTTCACCCAGTGTAAGTGTCCGCCATGCAGGGGGTTATAGACAACGACATTCCAGTATCGCCAGTAGTATTTCCGGTTTAGGAATTCATACACCCTTTTGGCGAATTGGGCGTGAGATTCCTTGTCGTGATGCACTCCCAAGTAGCGAACATCTTCCCCAGATTGTTGGTGATATTGTCTGCTGACTTCAGAATCTTTATTTTTGATATGGGAAAGCAATTTTTTCAGTTGTTTTTCCCAGAGTATCGAGTCATCTTTGTACGCTCCTTTTAAACCCGCCGCCTGGAGGTAAGCAAGGTGAACTTTTACACCCTGTGTAATTAACTGGAATACTCCCATCAGAATACGTTGTACCCTCTTGCGATCATTTTTCGTGTACGACATGACCTCTTTGGGTATATTGTAACCGAAAACCTTGTTATTGCCCATCATATCTTCCAGTAAGCGGTTTGCGCTGTTCTGGTACGTAGATTTGTACGCATCAATGAATAGTTGTCTCTGCCCTTTCACGGATGTTTTACTCGCCTTCAACATCTGATTTAACCGATGACTTAATCCTTTAATCCTATGTTCATACGTTCCGTACATCTGTTTTAATGAGGTCTCCTTGATGAAGTTCTTCAAATCACCAAACTGCTGAAACACTCTATCAAATTTGGTGTCCATTTCTGCAAACTTTTTCTGCATAAATCTGAGCTCAGGCGATGGTGACGTTGGCAGGAAGATAGTAATCAAAGAAATAACGGGACCTATAGCTCCGAGAAAGGGCGCTATTTGTTTCCCAATGGTTTGAAGGCTTTGACTAAAAGCAGGGCTAGTAAGCGCATCAGCGATCGCATTTCCAGCATCAGCACCTTTCTTCATAACATCCAATTCTTTCTTGAGGTCTCCCGCCCCGACGGCCAATAACTGACACATGATCCATATTAGAACCAGCGTTCCCATTATTACCTTGAATATATAAGATTGATACAATATATCGTTAGCCACTGTGTATAGTAATATAACACGTGGCCATGCCAAATTACTTAATTGTTCTTCAGATTTTTGGAGAAAAAATATGGAGCGAACGATTTTATTAATTTAATTAATTTTTTTCTCAAAACTTTATTTTTCAGATGCGAGAGACTTTTGATGGAGTGAGTGGAAAAATTTTTATTTCTTTTAAAGTCATATTAAATCAAGCTAGTGAGCAATATTTCTTGGCATTTTCTGCTTTTACAAATTAAACCTGTAGAAAAATCAACAGTTTGTGTTAAAAGCTTAATTGTGTCAGTCTGAAAGTTTCTGAACATCATAATACATGTACATCATGACAAATGCATCAGTGATATTAATTATATTTTGACAACTTTTGATAATTAAGTACAATGCAAAATAGTACCTTAATTATAATGAAGCACATAATTAAATGACAAAATAATTAATGAGACCCCTAGGTCCAAATATGAAAATAACTGCAGGGCACTATGTGGACTTCATCTATTGGTAAGACCTCGGGCAGATAGCTGCATGTAGCTGAAGTTGGTCCACGTACATGTAACTGACTTGGGACAGGCGTATGAAAAATGTGGAAGAATTAAGTCAACAAAAAAGCTCTTATCTAATCAATATATGTATACTAAATCCAAAATATTTGATAAAAACCTGGAAAATCATTTCATTTTAGAACCAAAAATGTTAATATTGAACCATTTTTATTAAGTTTTTTTCTGATGTCAATATTGGGGCTTTGTGGAGATGTGCATGTGAAGTTGTGTACCCATAAAACGTCATAGAAAAGGAGGGACTGGACAATCATTTAATTTTAGTTTTAAATCCATTTTGAAAATGATCTATGAAGTTCTGAAATGAAATGTTTGACATGTCCATACCCACAGTAAACATGGCTTGATACAGATAGTTTAGGAATTAAATATTGGACTTCACTATTTTCACTCTGCCTGTTTTAGTACTAAAGTTACATAATATCACAGTATTAAATTTTTATCATAATACTAATATCAAAGTATTTACATTTTTATCATAACTCAAACTAACTGGAGTGGGGACTTATCATGCATACATGTGCCAGTGTGAAGTGGATTTTTTTGTTTTACGCCATACTCAACAATCTTTCAGTCATATGATGGCGTCCAGTTTTTATTGGTGGAGGAGAAACCCCGGTTACCCGGCTAAAGACCACTGACCTTCCACAAGAAAACTGGCAAACTTTCCCACTTAATTCGAAAGTGTGAAGTGGAAACAAAGAGATAGGTGAGGTGATTTGGACTACAGTAGTCTACATATATATGTATTTGGAAGTTAAAAAAGTAACATAATGTCGTGACCGACTTTCGGCCTAGGAAAAGCACAGCACCTATGATTACTTGTACAGCCTTATTGTGCCTTATTTTTTGTCATCAAACTCTTGATTGAACCACTTAATAATAATAATAATAATAATAATACAAAAAGATTTATCCTCACTTTAAAAGAAGTAAAAGCTTAAAGGGCGATTTGTACTTTATTACCTGCCTTATTTTACCGTCGTTGCTGCCCTGATATACACATATAATGGAATCACTGATAATAAGAAATTGCAACGAGTTAAACCCTTTTCCTGGTCTTATCCCGTTTGGGATTCGTTTGTTTGTTTGTTTGTTTATTGTTGTTTAACGTCCCACTCGAGAATATTTTACTCATATGGAGACGTCACCAAATGCCGGTGAAGGGCTTCAAATTTTGGCCTATGCTCGGCACTTATGGCCATTGACCAGTAGGGTTCTTTAACGTGCCAATACCTACTGTGACACGGGACCTCCAGCTTTTACTGTCTCATCCGAAAGACAGGAAACCAACCTGTCGCCGGCGGGACTCGAACTCACGACCTCACGATCCAGAGTCGAGCGCGCTACCGACTGAGCCAGGCCGGCTCTTGGGATTCGTAGTTATACTTCATGTTGAGACCATTTGCACATCTAATTCGTCGTGTTATGATGGACTCGAGTTTTGATTATTGATTGGTACTGCTTCAATTTTACGAGTAACAGTGGCAAGGAAGAAGGGAGTCACTATTTTCAAAATACATGTTGTAAATCTCTTTCTCGTTGCCGCTGTAATTACCCTTTACCGTAATTTTGATAAACATCTCAATGAATGTTCAGTCGATATCTCCAATACTTGGCAACTGAAACTCTGTTCACTGCCACTAATGAAGCCACAGATATCGGCTACCAGATGAAGCACCATACCCCCTGGCTAATAATGTGTTTCCCCCAGGAAAGCTTATCGAAAATGCAACAAATTGAGCCATGTTAGCACTCTGGCCGTTGAGGCGTTTAGGAGTTTTGGGATAAAAATTAACAAAAATCGCTGAAAACTGGAAAACCTCAATTAATCTCTCATTTATGGTCTCTGTTTGCAATGAAAGTACTGGTTGTATGGTAGATATCTTAAATGACAAGTATTGACCCATTTAACAACCATTATTATCAAATTTGGTGTTTTGGGGTAAATATTTTTTAAACAGAAATGTGAAAAAAGTATTAAATTTTAAACCACTTATAACCCATGTTTTTACCAAGGTGTGTTTTGGACGATATTTTTCACAAAGCCCATCAAAAATGCTACAAATTGAGCTTTGTTAGCACTCTGGCCACTTAGGGGTGTTGGGGTAAACACCATAGAAAATCAACAGAAATCGCCGAAAATTGGAAAATAACAATTAATCCTTCATTTAAGGTCTTTTTTTGCAATTAGAGTAATATGGAAGATAGCTTAAACGATATGTATGGACACAATAAACAATGATTTGTTCTATTCAAATCGTAGTTTTGAAGTAAAAACCATGAAAATTAACAAAAAATCGCTGAAAACTGGAAAACCTCAATTAATCCTTAAGCTTAGGCCCTTGTTCGCAATGAAAGTAATGGTTGTATGGTAAATATCTTAAATGATAAATGTTGACCCATTAAATAATCATTGTGTATCAAATTTGGTGTTTTGAGGTTAACAACTATTTTTTAAACAGATATTTGTGAAAAAAGCATTAGACTTTAAGCCATTTATAACTCAGCTTTTACAAACATGTTTTTTGGAAGGCATAATGTTCAGAAAGCCTATCAAAAATGATATAAACTTAGTTTTGTCAGCACTCTGGCTACTTTGGAGTTTTGGGGTAAAATCCATATAAAATAAACAAAAATTGTTGAAAATTGGAAATATACGTCAATTAATCATTTATTTGAGTTCTTTTTTGCAATTAAAGTAAAAATGTTATGGCAGATGACATCAAAATTTTAAATATAGGCATAATAAAAATAACTTTGTATTGCAGTTGGTGTTTTGAGGTAAAAACCAAGAAAAATTAGCATTAGTAAATTTTATCACAAAAGTAAACTATATTCAAAGGGTTACTAGCTTTTCTAGTTTTCAACATTTCTTATTAAAAACTATATATGATAGAGATGCCTATAATACCCTCAATAAATGAAAATCAGTATTTCTTGTAAAGCCATGGTTGTACACATGAAGTTTTAAAACCCACTTTTGTACACGTGAAAACAAAAGTTTCCTTGTCAGAAAAGGTCTTAAATACCCTTAAAATATGTATATTTTGTTGGAATTTCATTCTATTTTTGAGCCTTTGGGGTAAAATGATCTAATAGCACAGCCTTGGACACGAAAGATATTACACACTCTGTTGATGTTCATTAACTATTTTGTGTACAAAGGAAAATTTTGTCCAAAGCTGCGTTCATAAAACCACATCTGACCCACTGATTTTCATATGAACAACAATGCCATGTATTACGTCAATGCTAAGGAGATTCTACTTCTGCGGTATACAGACGGCCATTTTTTTCATCGAGGACCATACAAATAGAAACAAAGTATACTTGATAAATTTAAAAACGCCACTGCTGGTTTTAGGATAAATAGCGACAGTGGTGGTGTCTTCTCTTTTTATAATGGTTTCATATTACTGCGGCAATCACATTCTTATACAACCCTGTGGCTAGAGTGATAACAAAGTGCTAGGCTACAATGCTTTGTTTTTAGAAATTTTTAATATGTCGATAAATCTGCTTGAGAAACTAGTAGAATCTACGGTAAACTTGATCCTTGAGAATCGAATGTGCCTAACTTTGTTTGGGTTTAGACTGGCTCGTATACTACCGTAGAAATCAGTGTTTTTTTAGATTACAATGTAATGAAATGAAACATTAGGTCAGTTTACAGTTTGCCTGATCTGGTTGCTTGGCCCTTATGATTTACCAGAGCGCCGATACAGGCCTGCACAGAATCTTTTTTTAGAATGTTACCTCAGGCATCAATTTTTACATATTAGAATTTTTTAAAGATACTGTTTTTCATATATCTATTAAAATCTAAACATTTTTCAGTTTTGCAAAAAGCCCTACGAGTACATAAATGTAAGGATATACTAGCGACTGCATTTTCCAATTGGGTCTTTCATGCTTATTAACACCAATTTACTATTATTTTAGGGTAATGGTTAGCCCCAAAATTCTTGAACATGAGTCCGGGGTTCGAATCTGCGTATTTTACTTTTTTTTTCTTTTTATACTAGCATTTTCATTAAGTCACTGGAGTTCCATCGACTTAAATGACCATGACCTTTGGGGTTAAGAGAGCAAATCAAACTACATAGATCTCAACTTTGGTAAAAGATGGGTCCACTTTGTGGGGGCCAACTTATCATATATAATGTCCTGGTTTTCACTTAAGATTAAACCCTCAGCCAGAGTTTAACCCATTTTGTGTCGTTTAAAAGCGTCCAAAGGAATACCTCAAAATACCCTTTGTTGGAACTGGATCATGGATTGTATCTAATGTACTAACGGATTTGCTTTGAAATTTGGGTTGAGACCCCATATCTGACACATACATATATCAATGCTCATCAATTAAAATATCTGCTATACAAAAATTTTTGTGTGCAAATAGAGACATAAATTTAAAAATTAATCCTGGTTTTCCGAGTGATTTTTGTGACTTTTTTTAATTGTTTTTCACCTCAAACCTCCATAACCCCTGGCTAAATGTCTCATTTTGTAGAAATTTTTATGGCTAGAAACATACCCCTTGATAAACATTGTGGCTCATGTATTTAGAGGCCTAAAGTGCTTTTAGATTTTGTTTAAGTTTTTACCTTTAACACTTTTGATATACATAGTGTACCCAATACATACTAATCAGATATTTGATACAAAAAAAACCGCAAAAAGCCGTAATAAATGAAGGATTTTTGAGATTTTCCAATTGCCTATTCATCGATACTAGTCTATTTTAACCCCAAAATTCTTGAACTCCCAATTTAAGATCTAATTGGTTATTTTAGCATTTTCAAACTTTTCGACAAAATTACTCCTTAAATAAGGGTCTTTAGTTAAATGGGTAAATACATGTCATTTCAAGATTTCGTTTTACCATTTACAACCAGTCCTCAAAACATTAAATTTGTAAGATCATGATTGTATAATGTACTAAGACTTCTCATTTGAGATATCTGTCATACAATCATCAAACTCGTTGCAAAAAGTGGCAACTAATGAAGGACTAATTGAGATTTTCCCGTTTTCAGTGATTTTTGTAATTCTTTTTAAAACTCCTCAAAACTCTTAAACGCCCTAAAGCTAGCTTGCTAACATGGCTCGTTTTTGTAGCATTTTCATAAGCTTTCAGAAAATCATAACCTTCAATCAATTCCCCCCGAGATTTTTAGTTGGAGTCATTTTTACATAGGGGTTATTTAAGAATTTGGTGTTTTACCCCCCCCCAAAATTTCATATAATGTTGTAAATGGGTAAATACATGTAATTTAAGATATCTATACAACCTATTATTCAAGACCATAAATGAAAGATTAATTGAGTACTTTTCAGCGATTTTTGTTATTTTTATGTAACCCAAAACTCCTAAACGCGGAACGGCCGAGTGGGGGCTCGTTTTGTAGCATTTTCATAAGCTTTCAGAAAATCATAACCTTCAAAATTCCCCCCGGGGGAGAACAGGGGTTATTGTTGGCTCAAAGACTACCATGTGTCATCGTCCATGTATCTTATCTTTATTCAAGCCTTTTTAGTACTTTTCTATTATTAGTAACATAGGCGTAGGCAAAGATAGACATATGTGTTGAAAATTGGGGCTTAGCCCCCAGACCCCCCCCCCCCAGTTAGTTTAGCCCCCCACTTTCAATTTGCTTCCGACGCCCATGTGTAATACTCATTCAAACGGGTGTTCCGGACATGATGCGAGCGGACAGAAATTTATCTCGAACTTCCACAAATCGCGAGCGGTCCCGAAGAACAACTAATTAATTTGGCGTGGCCTTACATGGATATGTTAGCGATAAGGAATGCTACGGAACTTGAGCTTGTTTTCAAGCCACAAATTACTGGCAGGGAAATGATTCTCGCCATATTTCTGAAATCTACTGTACCGATCTTTCAAAAATGAAATGTAACATTGTGTTTGTATCGGTCAGAGGTTTTTATTATTATTATTCATGCACATGCACAGAGAACGGGAATCCATTGGTGTATCATCCATTACGTGCCTTTTGGGGGGATACAGTACCTATTTCCGACATTAAACGCTGGGAAATCGATTTACATTTACAAAGAGAATGATATTTAAAAAGAAAATGAAAGGTTAAATGGTTCACTTTTCAGAACTAATAAACGTTTACATTACGAGTATGTCCGAAGCAGAAAGATGGCGGGGCGGAGTAACTTTTTGAATACCATACGGAAGATTTTACTCACTTTTCGGTTACGACAAGCTTCACGGTAAAAAACGTTTTATTCCCCCAATGGATAGTCTCGTATGTTCGGTGACAAGTGGGAAAGATCATTCTAGTCAGTGTAATATTAATGTTATGCTTTATTACCTAAAATTTAAACTCGTCCAGGTCAAGAAAGGGTTCTCAACACTCCACCCCGCCAGTTTATGTGGATTTAAAATGTTTTTGCTAAGGTTGTTGACAGAATGATTGCCTAATCACAAATGACCACATCTACATTTCATTTCAAATATAAAAGACATTAGCTCATTCCGGTACTATTATTACTCTAAACCCCCTAACGGCGATAATCAACATATCGACCTTTTCGACTTACAATTAAGTGCTATTCTATCGTTTACATGTCCCATACTTCTGATGTCATTTCCAGGTCTTCTTTCGCTTTGACAGGAGGCTTTGAATTCTATCATATTTCTTGATTGTTTGTACTAACTGTACTTAAAAGTACCAATCACGCCAGCTACACAGACATGAATGAAGTAATCAAAATATTTTGAATAAACATTATTTTTACCTCACACACCCATATATGTTTTAATATTGCGATTTTACCATTAAACTATACCATTGGCGAGAAAAGGTACTTGGCGAAAAGTTGTCGTCTGCCAGTACCATGTAGACAAGGTACACGCGCTATGACGTCATAGTATGGTATTTCTCTCATGCCTGACTTCTGTGTGATGAGCATGCAATGCATTGAGCGTTGCGTCAGATTTTATTTACATGCATACCCATGTGGTGGAATCATGGGAGAAAAATAATAAAAAGTTTGTACATTAAGATGCACATCAACTGTATTTGAACCATAGAAGAAAAATAATCAAACACGGATGTGTTATGTGGAAAAAAATCTGAAAGTCCAATCCTCGAATTGGACAGCAATATTCTTATTTCGAGGGTGAACAACCTTACATGGATGTTTTGAGTGGAAAGGGAAATTTCAACAATCATGGTAAGAATCTGAAAGTCCTATTATCAGGAAACGCTCTGATTGGACAACCAGATTCTTAGCGATCGGGTGGAAATTTCCTTATCCACACACACAATTGAAAAGTAGTCACAAATATTCGAACACGAATTAGTTGTAGTCACGGATATTTCGAACACGAACTAGTTGTAGTCAAAGATATTCCAAAATGAATTTACTATTAGTCACAATTATTCGAACACGAATTAGTTGTTGTCATGAATATTTCGAACACGAATTAGTTGTTGTCATGAATATTTCGAACACGAATTAGTTGTGGTCCCGAATATTCGTACATGAATTAGTTGTAGTCACAAAAATTCGACCACAAATAAGTTGTGGTCACGAGTATTCGAGTACGAATTAGTTGTAGTCACGAATATTTCGAACACGAACTAGTTGTAGTCACAGATATTTTAATATGAATTTACTATTAGTCAAAATTATTCGAACACGAATTAGTTGTTGTCCCGAATATTCGAACACGAATTAGTTGTAGCCAAAAATATTCGAACATAAATTAGTTGTAGTAACAAATATTCGAACACAAATATGTTGTAATCACGAATATCCCAATACGAATTTGATAGCATTCATGAATATTCGAACACGAATTTAATAGTAGTCATGATCGACATGAATATTTGAATACACATTGAATAATAGTAATGATATAAAAAATCTCAGATACCAAAGTATAAATCAATATAATGTCCAGAACATAGATAAAAATCCGGTAAAATTGGACAAACACGGACCTCTGGAAACCAAGAGGTGGGATCAAGTGCCATGGAGGAGTAAGCATTGCCTGTCGACCGGTCACATCCACCGTGAGTCCACAGTCAAGTCCAATGAAATACGTGAGCAGTGAATCCTCGTCACAATTGGTACAGACGTCTCAACAACCGCCGACGAAAAGGCAACTCAACATTTCACTTAGTGAAACAGAGTAGTCGAAAGACTACTATACCGACCGTAAAATTTGCGGAACGTTGACATTAAACGCGGTTTTCGATATCCCTGTGCCAATTATTTGTCAATGAGTAGTTTACCTCTGTATATGAAATCTTCATATGTTGTACACGCCCTGGCATATCGGATCATTTGTGAAATATAAACTCCATATGCGGATGACTGAGGGATATTACTACTTAAATGTGGAAAATTTACGATTGGAAAGCTGAAATCGTCGCGTTTGTCGTATATCTTAGTTGCCAATCCCCCGTCTGTGTCTATATTAAGTAAAATGTCTAAGTATGAAGCGTGTGTGCTTGATTCTGTTGTATCTTTAATTTCTAGTTTGCTGCGATATATCGCATTGACATATGTATGAAAATTGTCATTATTAATTTACAAAACGTCGTCGATATATCTAAATGTCAAATTAAAGTACACCGCTAACTTTTTCTTCTTTTGATTTAGCAGTTTGAATGAATTCTGCTTCGTATGAATAAAGGAACAGGTCGGCCAATAAAGGGGCACAATTGGTTCCCATAGAAATGCCGACGGTTCGTTGAAAGACCACGTCTCCGAACATTACAAATATATTGTCTATTACAAATTCCAACATGTTTTGATATCAACTTCAGTGTATTTATGTGTAGAATCAGAGTGGTGTTGGACAAATTAAGTATCCTGATAGCCAATCACTAGATATTTAAATTTTCCGGTACCACCTTTAGTGAAAAAACAGTTGTCTATGATGCTAAAAAGTCTTTCTTTCAATTTTTTATGTAGAATAGTCAAATGTATTGATACTGTGAATTCGAGAAAAATTGTGTGCCTTCAAATTTTCTAAAAGCTGTTTAGAATGTTTTAGTATCCACATCTGATTTGCACCGCTAACCAACTGAATAGTAGCCAGGGGTATCCAAATATTATTTTGTACTAGTCGTAGCTCTAAGGTTTCAGAAAATGTCATGAAAAACATTACATACCTTTAATTCAACAAATCTAAATATTTCTCTTATCCTTTCCCGGAACCAATAGCATTACCTGTAGATCAAATTTGCTTTATATACTCTCATGCGGAAAAAGTTATCTAAAACGGACATAAATTTTTATCAACAATGTTTGCCAGTGCACAAGTTGTGATGGCAGATAATTTAGGACGTCCATCCTCAATAACCTTAAAACAAACAAAGTTTTGACGCAGTGGAAACTAGGTTTTCATATTTTTCAACGAACTTGTATAGTTTAGGGTCTAATTTAAAAGCACACTTGACATGATATATACGGATTCTTCATACCGTCAATTCAAGCTGTGTTATAGGTCCTCGATTTCAAGTTTCTCGTAAAACAATTACAGTTACATCTCACTAATTATGACCTACACGTGTAGTTGCATTACTAATGATCTTTTATTGTTTTTTTTATAGGAATGATCAAATATGACATGTTATATTTATATTATACATTTCAGTTAGATGTACAACATCGTGGTTGTCGGCGCAGGTTCGAGCCACACTGGAACCTAAGCTGGTTTTCGTGAAAAAGGCTTAAGGCCGATGGTCTCTTCCAGGTTACATTATGTTTCGGGTTCTCACCTCCAGAATAAAAATAAAATGCCGCCACCATGTGACTAAACAAATTGTTGAGTGTGCCACGAAGCACCATCAAAACAATAGATAAACGATTACAACAGATATACAAATTGTATGCAATGCAATATTTATTTCATGCCCGAAAATACGGTTTAAGAATTTAAGTCGCGATACATTTAAGTAGTTTCGTATTCAAAGATATTTTATTGTATTAAAATGTTTATGCTTTTATACGAAAAATTTTAAGAAAAAACAATCCGTCAACGACAGCTCTGTTACAACCACTATTGTAATAGCATTCACTTTTGTAATAATTATCACAATAGTGGTTGCGGTGTCTTGTAATTTCAACCACTAATGTGGTAAATTATAGATAATCAGACATTCTGACAGAAAAATAAAAAATATTCACTTGAAACAGGGCTACAAAGTGACTGCTACATATTATTTTAGTATTAATGCATTTCATGACAGTCGGTTTCAATTCGAAAAACATGATTTAATGGATTTTCCTGAATCTCTTTCGGATGAGATATAAAACCGAGGTCTCGTGTGAGACGACAGGCATGACATGTAAAAGAAATCTCCCTGCATTGGCGTCAGTCCCTAGCACAGACCAAAATTTGTAGCACTTCACCTAAAGCCGATGACATTTCAAAATAAGTGAACAATTATTGAAAGGATATAAAACAAGAAACAAACCAAGCTAAAATTGTAATATCTTATTACAATCGTGGTGTCAAGTGCCTCTATCATTTCGGCCACTTTTGTAATAATTTATTACAATCGGTAATTATGTTTTCGTTGCATCTTTACCCACTATGGTAATAAATTATTACATTAATAAGTACGTTTATCGAACATTTAACTCACTATTGATAAAACTTATGTCACTTCATGAGAAGAATTTTAAGTCACAATGTTCGAATTTTTTAAGTGGCTTCACATAACACTACAGTAATATCAAGACTTTGTCGTCAGATTTCTAATTAAAACAGATTCCACCAAAATCAGTTAAAAGCAAATACAGTAAAACATTGCCTAAATACCACCTCTCTTAGGACACAACCTAACTAAGGAGACCTCACATAGGAGACCACCTCAATTAGGAGACCGCCTCACTTAGGAGACTACCTCACTTAGGAGACCACCTCACTTAGGAGATCACCTTACTCAGGAGACCACCTCACTTAGGAGATCACCTCACTTAGGAGATCACCTCACTCAGGAGACCACCTCACTTAGGAGATCACCTCACTTAGGAGACTACTTCACTTAGGAGACCACCTCACTTAGGAGATCACCTCACTTAGGAGATCACCTCACTCAGGAGACCACCTCACTTAGGAGATCACCTCACTTAGGAGACTACTTTCACTTAGGAGACCACCTCACTTAGGAGACCACCTCACTTAGGAGATCACCTCACTCAGGAGACCACCTCACTTAGGAGATCACCTCACTTAGGAGACTACTTCACTTAGGAGACCACCTCACTTAGGAGACCACCTCACTTAGGAGATCACCTCACTCAGGAGACCACCTCACTTAGGAGATCACCTCACTTAGGAGACTACTTCACTTAGGAGACCACCTCACTTAGGAGACTACTTCACTTAGGAGATCACCTCACTTAGGAGACCACCTCATTTAGGAGACCACCTTACTTAGGAGACCACCTTGCATATAAGACCACAGGTTTTCAGTCTCTTGATAAATATTTGATATATACAGAAGCTCACTTCAGAGACTAACTCTACTGTAGTTTCCCTCATTGTTGATGTGTCAATATTAGTTATACCATAGAGCCATAAATACATCTATATATACCATAGAGCCATAAATACATCTATATATACCATAGAGCCATACTATATATATATATACTATATACTATACATCTATATATACCATAGAGCCATAAATACATCTATATATACCAAAGAGCCATAAATACATCTATATATACCATAGAGCCATAAATACATCTATATATACCATAGAGCCATAAATACATCTATATATACCATAGAGCCATAAATACATCTATATATACCATAGAGCCATAAATACATCTATATATACTATAGAGCCATAAATACATCTATATATACCATAGAGCCATAAATACATCTATATATACCATAGAGCCATAAATACATCTATATATACCATAGAGCCATAAATACATCTATATATAACATAGAGCCATAAATACATCTATATATACCATGTGAATAATTTTGAGCCATACTCTAAGCACAGTTATTTTAGTTGCAGAGCGTTCGACTCTCAAGTGGAAGGTCTGCATGAAACCAAGAGAATTAATCATTACCTCTTGAAATTTCTTTTCGTTTAGCCTAATGACATTCCGAACATACGACTTAAATCTTCTTCGCGTAGACATACAACAGCTTTCAGGGAGAAAAACGCAGTCAAACACCCTTATTTATTACAAACGTTGCTTGCTTTTTGTGCAAATCGCCCAGTATGTTTTTGCAACAATTTATTACAATATTGGTTGAAGTCTCTACGTCGCCAATAGTAGGTGAAATTGCGTAGCCACAGCGCCCACTTTTGTAATAATTAATTACAAATTTGGTTGAAATTGCCAAGCAACCGCGTCCACTATTGTAATTCATAATTTATTACAATAGATGTTGAAAGTGCCAGACATTATAACCAATAATAATTATTACAATAGTGATTGTTATTAAGATCGTGGTTGTAAAACAGCTCATATTTCTTTAAGATACTCTAAGTTAGATGCACGTGATATTAAATAATATATTTTCAGACTTGAGTGATTTTGGTGGTCTTCTTCACATTCACATTGAGAGAGAGAGAGAGAGAGAGAGAGAGAGAGAGAGAGAGAGAGAGAGAGAGGGGTGTTGACAAAACATGGAAGTGCAAGTTCAAAATTTCTTTACGACGTATATCACTTGTCATGCTCCGTCATTTTATGCACCTTTTGCACTTGAATCGTACAACTCTGTAGCTGTATTACACGTGTAATTAAACTACCGTTCTAAAGTGCACTTTCTGATGTCATCATCTAGTCCCACTTCGGTGATTCGACGTCTTAATGCATCTGCAATGACTGGAGATATACAATCTAAAATCCCCGGTAGTTGATCTTGTGAACTAATGCAGAAAGTGTTCAATTTATGTTTGTCATAAAATTAAGACAAATGTGTGACCATAAGTTATCTGAACTCGAATGTCCACATCTGGCGATACGTTTAAATTATATATATATTCACATTTCACCTTTCGACCATTAGTGGTAACATGTGTTTATTATTGTAGGTATTGATAAATCATAGTGACTAGATCTACCTGTAATTATACGGGAGTTCAAGTCATAAATTGAATCAACATTTGTGCTTTCGACTTGTTTTACCATCCAAAGTTTAAATATGTTTTCGTAACACAAATTAGCAATATCATGAATGTGTGCATATCATTGTCCAATATGTCTATAATTATTATTATTATTATTATTATTATTATAAATTTAAAATTTAAATGTTTTTTTAAAGTTCCACACAAATCGGAATGTTTATAAAATATTTTTGAAAATGCACGTAATGAAGTTTGCCAAATAAGTATACCATAATTATCTCAGAAGAAGTGAAAACCCGGTTGGTTCAAACAAATAATGAACTAGATGTAGATCTAATATCAGCACCAAAACGTGCATATATATATATATATATATATATATATATATATATATATATATATATATATATATATATATATATATATATATATATATATATATATATGTGTGTGTGTGTGTGTGTGTGTGTGTGTGTGTGTGTGTGTGTGTGTGTGTGTGTGTGTGTGTTGGTGTGTATCTGTGTAGGTGTGTGTGTCTGTGTGTGTGTGATGGTGCTTCTCCTGCCCATAGTACTCAGCAGTTTATCTAAGTTTTGTTTATTTCCCTTCTGCTTCATTTAAATGTTTAGTTTCCATTACATACACAACGTTTACAAGAAAGCGGTTTTTATTGAATAAAAGCAGTAACCGATATAGTCATACATGGGTCTTCATCAGGATAAAACTCGTATGTATTTCTAACACTCCATTCAACATCAGAAGCAGGAAATGACATCATCCCTCCGTATGTATCTCCGGATTGAGTCATATCACAGTACGTGACGGGTATCCCGGACTTGTCTGATTTAGGTACAAAAACACCAATCAAATCTCCAGGGTTGACTGAAATCTGATCATCAATGTCGATTTCCACAACTCTCTTACGATCGTCCAAGGTAGGAGAGATAGTGTTTTGTCCAATGAGTGTAAACCTGTAAAGAATACATGACAGATATTAAGTCATCGACCCCTAAAGCCGCATTTGATCTCAACAATTTCAATGAATGGTTAAGTCCACTGTCATAATTCAGGGGTGTATTATTTAAAGTAAAAATTCTACAATAATTTGTAAAACAAATAGTAAGGAAAATAAATATATATGTATTCGTGTTCTTTGGCATTTATTTTCAATTATCTTTCAATTTATTTTTCATAACATATTCATTTTCTTTTTGTTTTGATATGATTATGTCTACAGATTTTATCATGACCGTTCGTTTCCTACCTCCAGATTTCCCATAGGTCCGTGTTAACCTTTTGACCCCTAAATATCTAAATGGAATGCTTTATTCTATTGTTTAGACCAGTCTATTGTAATATTTAGGGTTGAAAGGGTTAATCCAATATTCACTATATTTGTATATTGTCATCTGGATTTCCGAACAGTTAGCGCTTTGTTATCTGTAGTTTGTCCTTTTGTACAACTTGCATATGATTTAAAATAACTTATAATACAACGGTACACGTCTTATGATATCATTGTCACAACAAAACGCTTCCGAAAACCATTTAATGAAGTAATACGTTTTAAGAATCCTCTATTTACAGACTCCCTGTCTTGTAAGACCACATCTCAGTTGTAGAAGGGTTGGTCATTCAAGACAGGTTTTCACTGTATTTCATTTAGATACAATGAAAACGTTCACAAACAAAATCCATTATTAATACTACGGTAAAACTTGCTTTAGCGATCACCTGGGTCCTCCAATAGTACCATTTGTGTACCATTCGACATCTATATAGAGACCACCTCCCTATAAAGGGGTATTCATATACAAGTCTCACTGTATGATGGTTATAATAGCACAATGTATGTACAATATACAAACACAGAAAAGTATTGCCAAAATATTATTTTAAAATTTCCAAATGAATCTGTGATTCATTGATTTAAATAATGCTTATTTATAATGGTAAAATCCATTTAGCCTTATGGGACGGATCCTTCTTAACCATTTCTTAACCTTGACAAGTTTAACTTTTAGGTAAAACATTAATATTACACTGGCAAGATTAATCGTGTCTACTTGTTATTATATATATATCCGGTTGGAAATAAAACGTTTTTCTTTTCCCATGAAGCCTATCGTAACCGAAAAGTGAATTCAAGATCTGAAAAAAATGTAGGAATTATTACTCCAGAGGATAGTTCATATCCTGTAATCCTCATCAATTTTCTGAGACCTAAACGCCTCACACAGGAATACATTATTGAATCTTTGAAATCGTCAATAAGGAAGTTTTATCGTCGATACGGGGATCCTTGTAAAATCAGACTCTCAAGATTGTTTGTTTGTTTTGTTTGTTTATTGTTGTTTAACGTCCCACTCGAAAATATTTCACTCATATGGAGACGTCACCAAATGCCGGTGAAGGGCTTCAAAGTTTGGCCTATGCTCGGCACTTACGGTCATTGAGCAGTAGGGTTCTTTAACGTGCCAACACCTACTGTGACACGGGACCTCCAGCTTTTACTGTCTCATCCGAAAGACAGGAAACCAACCTGTCGCCGGCGGGACTCAAATTCACGACCTAACGATCCAGGGTCGGGCGCGCTACCGACTGAGCCAGGCCGGCTCGACTCTCAAGAACGTTACATAATGTATTATGGAGCACGGCCATATAGTGACTCCCTTTCACCAGTCAGATGTAAAAATAATGACATTTTCTCATGTTCGAATTTGAAAATTAATATATGTGTAGATGTTTACAGGTCAGAAAGAAAAGGTATTACTAGTACTGTGGACATGGACATTTACGTATGGGGGTAATTTACACTAAATACGTGATGAAGAGTTTCTCCTGTAAATCACCCCTCCCCTCCCCGTGAACCAGTCCCACAGTTGAGCTAAAATTTATCGTTTAATATTGGACTGATCATAGTAAGTTGTGACATCACGTAAATAACCCCCACGCGTATAGTTTGAATAAGGAAATCGCATAATCAACAGCATGCGGAAATATCCACGTTTACAGTATACTAGAATTTTGAAAATTATAAAAAAAACACATCTAAGCCGTTAAGAGGTAACCACTGTATGAGATTACTGACATATTGTTAGTTTTGAAAATATTTGTAACTTTCGTTTCTACATATGCGGTCCGTCGTTGAATGATAACATTGATATACAATAGCATTAGAATTCATATGTACCAAAATGCTGCCTACTGTTTCTGTGTAGTATGTACCCTTGTAGACTCAAATGGTCAACCATTAGCGGCAACAAACCAACTGTTGTAAGCAAAACATATTTACGAAAATTATTGATTTGAAAAATATAATATCTTAAGGACATATGTGCTGTAAACACTTGGGTGTCTGGGTAACAGTGGTTACCGCATTCATTTCTCACCACTGCGACCCGGGTTCGATGCATGGATGTGAGATGATATTGGCGGTCGCCAAGTCGGACACGTGGGTTGTCTCCGATTGACATAACTTGTTTGTTAATCGATGTCAAATAAATAAAGTTTAAACACGGGTTTCTTTGACTTTGATTAACAAAACATTAATTACCCCCCCCCCCCAAAAAAAAAAAAAACAAAAAAGAAAAACACATTTAGGTGATAATAATAGTGCATGTGTGGTTACCTGTTATTGGTATTTGCAATTCTCCACACCTGTAAGATAACAGTCCCGCTGAATTTGCTGTAAAATGACCAGGAAACAATATTGCCAGGTTTATGTATTCTCATAGCGACATTGTTTCCAGTGTAAGCTGTTGAGGTCGGCAATGTGCTACGTCTCAAGACTATGCCTACATCATTGTTCGGTTCTGCAACATTGGTCATTACTGTAAAAGAATTAATATCATGATCACTTCTGTTTGTTGTAGTATTGTTCTACGTTTTAACAAACGTTTTACTTTTCCGGGCGTGATCTAGTGGTGAGAGCTTTAAACCATGGAGTCTCTCATCTCTAGTCAATACGGGGGGGGGGGGGGGGGGGGGGGGGGGAAGGGTTGTAGAATCCTGCTGGAACCTACGATGCTATTGTGAGATATTTTGCTAGTAAACATGCGGGATACCGGTTGTTTCCTCAGTGTACTTTGAAACTGGATTCTTTCATCCATCATTAAAACCGCCACCATTAAACAGAGAAGTTGTTGAGTTTGGCGTTAAACATTATTTAAACGAAGAAAAATCTTAAATTTACCAGTTTTAGCATAAATGAAAATATGTTTGCAAATTCTTTCTGTTTTTAAGTCTCACCCGAAAGATTATGACTTTCACATCATAATATGCCTAGAACGTGACAGCTCTGCTGCAAGTTGTCTTTTTTTTTACTTTTCGTTTCCTTATAATTCGTGAAAATGAAAATGATGGTAGATGTTGATACTTAATGTTTGACAAACCTAATTGTGATATTTTCCAAATTGATTGAAGACGCAAATGTACTGCGGCTGGTTCCTTTAAAATGACAGTTGAAGACAAAAACTTAGGTAAATCTTTTCATCTGAATGAAGGTGTAATTGATCATTGTGTAATTCAGCTAAACAGATAATAGCGGTTCTTTTTAAGTAATCAGCAGTTGAATTTAAAAATCATAGTTGATTAATCAGTGATTGATAAATCATTTATGAATCAGATTTGGATACTTAAAAATTTTCAGCAACTTCTAGAAAATTTGAAGACACATAGTTTATCTCAATTCACAGTATCAAAACAGACTTTTCTACTCTTTACTCAACAATTCCACATTAAAAATTAAAAGAGAGACTTTTTAGCGTGTTAGACAACTGTTTTTTTTATATTCTTGGATAATTATTGTAAAAACTACAACAGAGTCTGAGATTAATACATCGTACTCAAACAGCTATATAGAGGGTCCCCTTGGCTGGGTGGTTGGAGCATCGCACTTTTGAGCTATGATGTATCTCACTTGCGATCAGCGCAGGTTCGAAGCTCCGTGAGAAAGTTTACCAGTTTACTTGCGGAAGGTCGGCGGTCTCTTCCGAGATACATTGTTATCGGGTTCTCTCCTCCACTACATAACTAAAATATTGTTGAGTGTGGCGTACACGTAAAACACTGTTCAAAATTCAAATTCATAAACCAGCAATACAAGCGCATGTGTTGATAGGACAGGTACTTTGTGTCACAACATTTTTGGGGTTTCATATATAAATTCAACTCTGAAATTCTGCTCTCAAAAGGTAGAAATACGTATTTATTCATTTTGCAAAAGATATATTTGCATTAACATCTGCTACGACAAAAAATGTTCAACATAAGGATACCCTAATGTAATTGTTGAAAGACACAATCATCTCTCTCTCTCTCTCTCTCTCTCTCTCTCTCTCTCTCTCTCTCTCTCTCTCTCTCTCTCTCTCTCTCTCTCTCTCTCTCTCTCTCTCTCTCTCTCATGATATCTACCTTTCTATTCAATAGATACCATTTTTAAGTCGGTAATAACTCACATAGGCAATTTGGTGGCGATCCTGACAAAGAGGTATCCGGGAGACACGCTCTGGTGAGATCACCGGAAGACAAGGAGTAGCCATCTTTACACCTGTACTCAAACACGTGACCTACACGTTTAGATGAATCACTTGTCATCGCTATTGAATTTGATGGTATTTGGGGTGCATTGCATGTAACTGGAAAGAAAATATAAAACAACATTTATGATTTTCTAAATGGTGCAAACACACTAATTTCAAAAATCTCAGTGGAGATGAGACCATCATGAGTGACATTTCGTATTTATAAAGATCTAACGGATGTGGTTGAACGAAATTGAACACTTGTTTACAGACTGATATAAAACCATGAAACATGATATATGTTGATACAGGTACAGAAATTAAATGCATAACTGTTGTTATTGTGATTAAATGTTTCCCGCTAATAAACCCAAACCTTTATTAAAATTTGATATATTGCCGTAGAAAAAATATCATGCATATATTGCCTAGAATGAATGAAATACTCCCTGCCATCCACGTGAGAATACAAATGTTAACTCACACAATATTCACATTCGATTTCTTTTCACAAAATTAATACGACATTATAACATATAATTTTTATTTTCAATTTAGGAATCTAAAAAAAATATTTTATTTGTTTAAGACGTCAAATACTTGAAACTTTTATTACAAACACAAAATCGAATTTGATGACAGTTTTTATGCTTTTGAGATATCATGAGAAAAATATACACAACCATGTAAATAATATTGAAAATACAAATAAAACAAAAATCTTTTCCTAGATCTTTATTTTGGTAAACACTCCTGATTTTAATATAGGGGCCTCCGTGGCCCTGTGGTTAAAGCGTCGCACTTTGAACTATGAAGTATCTCACCTCCAGTTAGCACAGATTCAGAATTCGGATTTTGTGAGTTTTGCCAGTTTACTTACGCAAGGCGGTGATCTCTCTCCGAATACATTGTTACCGAGTTCTGTGCTCCACCATTACAAACAGACCATCAACATGTAACTAAAGCAAATAAAATCTTAAATACCTGGACTACCACAGAAGCCGCATGTCTGAGGACAGGTATGCCAGGCAAAATCTTCGTTATCAACGCAGGCCCTTGCATCAGACTCTAGGTATTTTTGGCAGGTGGTTGTCGCATCAACACAGAGTTGTCGGTCTGAAGATTAACATATATAACATATGATCAAATACATTGCATGTCTTAACTCTAATACTAATGCTATCTAAATGTCCACCTCCTACACACACTTCGTCTATCTCACTCTCTTTTGCTATACACATATTCCGTGTCAGTCCTGTTCCCTCTCTTTCTATCTCCTACACTCTCCTTCTATCTTTCCCTCTTTCTCTCTCTTGCTATTCTCATTTTGTCAGTCTTGTTTTCACTCTCTTTCTATCTCCTACACTCTCCTTCTATCTTACCCTCTTTCTCTCTCTCTCTCTCGCTATTCTCATTTTGTCAATCTTGTTTTCCCTCTTTTTCTATCTCCTGCACACATTCATTCCATCTCACTCTTTCTTTCTTGCTTTTCTCATTCTGTCTGTCTTATTCTCTTTGCATTTATCTCCTACACAAACTCCCAATAAACTACTTTAACATTGTCAGATTCACATAAGATGGCGGGGCTGAGCAACCTTTTGATTATCATACGAATGATTCTACTCAATTTTCGGTTATGACAAGCTGCACGGGAAAAACGTTTTATTCCTCACTGGATACTCTCTTATGTATGATAACAAGTAGAAATTACTGCTTAGTAGGATTACTCTAGTCAATGCAGTTTTATTGTAATGCTTTATTTCCTAAAATTTAAACTGGCCCAAGTCGAGAAAAAGTTCACAAGACTCCTACCTGCCAGGTTATATGGATTTTACTGTACAATTCATAATATTATGATTTAAATATGTAAACTTAATTTTCAGGCCCGAAATAATCTTTGTACTACAAACAAGGATTTCTCTGACGTTATTTATATACATGTATATGCAACTGACCGCTAGGTCAATCATTCTGACAACCTTTATCGCTTATCTACAGCTACTGGAGATCTCGGCTCATTACAAACTCGTCCTACGCGGTCTCGGCCATATATTCGGCGATATATCACATATATCACAAATTATTCCCAGTAATAATACTAAGCCTGTCTTGTATTTTGAAAGTAAATACACAACTAACCAGATATAAAATATGTAAAACAAAGGTCGATTTTAAGGAAGTACAAGCGTGTTACAAGCGAAAGTGTGGGGACGAGAGTGGGAGATATTACCCTAAAAATGTGCGTTGATATATTTGTTGAAACTGAAGCAATGTCGGAATATTAAATTGTTGGATTTGGCACGGAAATGACACTGATAAATATAGAGCTCCAACCTTAAAAATAAGCAACATTTATACTGTAGGCCAGTGCTACCATTGGATTGCATTACGTAAAATTAAATGTAAATAAAACGAATGTCTGTCTAATCAGGACGCTGCTTGTCGGGTAATTTTATTTACAGCTCATCTGTTTTACACCGTAGAATTGTATAGAATATTTGCCTAGAATTTATCGACTCGAAAATGGGAAGAATTATCATACCTTATCTAAATTTATTTCGGGTGTTTTAATATTCTTCCGAATATTCTTCCGATATTGAGAGTTTGACTAATTATCTTACATAGAATAACAGAAGCCATGTTTCGACACGTGCTTCCTTGACAATCGGTTGTCTTCGTTAATTAGCAACGGCAAACTGACGACGGATTAAAACAAGCAGATATACAGCGGGCTATATTTGTCATATTTATTGTAATTTTAAGCATGCTTTTGCTCTTTAACCGCTAGGTGATATATTTGGAATATATACAAGATAAAATTTTGCATAAAATCTGCATAAAAAAATTTGCGCCGACGACAGCTCATACTGCTTTAACTCATCAACCCCTGATATCATATTTAGACTCTTCCAAATCAATAGATAGCAGAGTCTACTGTTAGAATTCAGGGTTGAGCAAGTTAATAATGCATAATATTGCAATATTTAGATTCAAAAGCATACATTCCCAAAGTTTGACAGTCGACTTTACCATTCTTTGAAAAGGGATGCGTTCGGTCACAGGGATCAGTGAGTTAACTCAACATGTCAGTGCCAAACTGTGTCCCTTTTCTCTCTGAGAACTGAAGTTGATAACAATACATTTAAACAATTCATGTATCTAAGCCATAAATGTTCTTCCTGAAATCTAATTTATTTCCGACTTACCGGTGGGTGTGTAAGTGCAGACAACACTTAAAAACAGTTCTACAGAACAGCCAGTGCCAATCCATTTACCAGTGTTCGATTCGCTGTAGGCACATTTTTTCGTAGCACCTGTTACATTACGAAATATTTCACGAATTAAAAATATGCTGCAAAATAATAGTATAAGACAACCTCCTGGTACCGCACTAGTTACTCGGTTTATATACACCTTCATGGACTCAAACGCTCCACCAGCATAGTTTCAAAGACAAAGTAGTTGTGCATGCAACAAACATAATATTAAAGTCAAATTGTTGCGGTCAAGGCCAAAACAAATGTTCAGGGGGATCATTTCTGTTCATAAGACTTCATCAGTTGAACTCGAATATAAAATTTAATGAGAGTTCCGATCCCGTCACCATAAAATTTAAGAGTTACTTTAGTCTAATAATTTTACTCAACTTTGGGTAATCCTGAAATCCGATTGGCTAAGCAAACCAAGTTGAGAATATTATCAGACTTAAGTAAAACCTCAAGTTTTATGGTGCCGGGCCCAGAAATAAAAGTGGTATCATACAAGGCCAAATGATAAACCTAATGTATTGTACACCGTCTAAAAGTAATCAGTCTTTATACCGTTAAAAATGGTCAGTCTAAGATTTCATTAGAATTTCATTTAAAGTGTGTATATCATTCGACAGTTCTATTAACTCGTTCAAACGTTTAATTGTTTATTTTGAAACTGCATTTGCAGTCATGACTTTAGACATATAGAGATAAATTTCATTTTGAATAGTGTTTTACCCCACACTTAACATTTTCTTTTTTCGATTATATAGTGGCGGCCAGTTTTTAATGGTGGAGGATAGAACCCGGTTCCACGGGAAAAGACCACCAGCCTTCTGAAAGTAAACTGGCAAACTTTCTCACAAAAGTCAGATTAGGTACCAGCGGTGCTCTTATCTGCGATGACCAGAAGTGAGGGAGTCTTAATGATTTAAAGCACGATGCTCTTACCACTCGGCAACGTAGCCCCCCCACCCCCATATCGATATGATATATCGTGTCTAAGTATCAGTCTATGCAGAAAAGCATGCAAAACATAGACTTTTTACATTATACAGTGAAACTTGTAGATAACAACTCCTTAGGGACACAAAAAAGTGGTCTTTATAGGAAGGTGGTCTTTATATAGAGATTGATTTGTACAGAAACGGTACAATTGGGGACAGCAAAAAAAAAAACTTAGTCTTAGTGACCAAGTGGTCTTTATAGACAGATGGTCGTTAAAATGGGTTTTACTGTACACATATTACCTCCAGAATACAGATTTACAAAATGAGTTGAAGTGTATCTCGAGATGTAGGACTACCTTGGACTATTTGCACTCTTGAAGGTCCCGAGTGGTAGGAGCATCGCCATTTAACCCATAAAATATCTCACCTCTTGTCAGAGCAGGTACAAGCCCCGCTGAAACCTAAGCTGAATTTGTGAGAAAGTTTACTTCCTGTGTTCTCCTCTAGGGTAACATTGTAAACGGTTCTCTCCTTCACCACCGGTCGCCACCACCGAACTTTTGTTGAGAGTGGCGTAAAACACCAATAAAGCTATCAAACAAATAATATATTATTGAGATTCAGCACAGCTAAAAATAGATACAAGATATATTTTCATTTCAAATTAAATTGATAACTGATATGGTTATATTCATTCGCCGACCTGATTTATAGTTTGTCCATGTCACTTGAACACCTCCATCCACCCACACACCTTCCTCTAGACCAATCCAAACATTTCTTCCATCTTCCCTGCAACATATGTTTAACATATTTCGTTTCTTTGATATCAGTATGTATTTTTCGAACTTCACCATTGGAATATACTATTTAACATTCTATTAAAATTGCTGCTACTTTTTCTGATTTATAGAAAGTCATACAATTTCATTTTACTTCAAATCATTTCTATCAATTTTAAATGTGTACTTCAATGTCGACACACTGTAGTAAAAATAATTACAAAAATTGTGATAAACAAGTAATTCGTTATCAAGATGAAGAGACTGGGAGACATTTTGAAGGAATAAATAATGGTGTTGGCCGCGTGATGTATACAGAATCATCCGCACTTTATGCACCTTAACAATAGGTTATTACAAGAATTCAGAGTTGCAAATGGGACGCAACAAAGATGCTGTATCGACTAGTTTACCTAGTGCATCTTTTCCATGTACAGACATTTCAACCTCCTTGAGGATTATTTGTTTATTTAAAATCCTCCATTTCCTTCAACTAAAATTTGATCACGTGGTGATAAAAGTCACATGACTTAAAGTGCTTAAAATGAGATCTTGGAAATCGAACTGTTCTAAGGGGCCCTTTGATTGAGTTGTAAGAATAAAGTGAGATTATGTACGTTCATATCTGTCAGTGTCCTTTGCAATGAGAAACCATATTATATACATAAAGGGAATTTTCGACCAATGTTTGAAATCAAAATTGGTTTACACTTTTTTAAATAAGGAGTCTCTTTCTTCTTGTAAGCACGGGTTTGAGTCATGCTAAGACCTTAGCTGATTTTGTGAAAAAGTTTGACAGTTTACTAGTGCAGAAGGCCGGTGGTCTCTTTTCGAGTGCATTGTAACCGTGTTCCCGTCTCCACCTTTAAAAAACTGACCACCACCATATAACTTAAATATTATTCAGTGTGATGTAAAACAAAATTCAAATACATGTATACATAACAGGGAAACATGGCGTATCAGAACTACGAGTTCAGTACTGTCTGTCTGACAAGTAAAGAGGAAACGCCAAATAGTCTTAAGTACGTGTATTAAGGAAACGCTCAATCAGCATCAGCAGAGTAGCATCATGGGGAAAAAAACACCCCCCCAAAAAACGTGGACAAGATCGGTGGAAAAGGGAAAAAATAGGTTTTAAGAACTGGTCAGAGGCATTAAAAGCTGCAATGGACAGAAAAATGGAGAGAGAATATTCGAAGCCCAATTCTCAATGAGGAAAGAAGAAATTAAATAGAAGAAGAAACTTAGGCTTACACAATGGCGTTCACAAGTTTATTCTGTTCTTCGTCCATGGCCGATGCTATGATACCATTTTGATTGAAGCATACATTTTTCGCCTCATCCCTTCTGTACGTTCCTTCGAACCATTTGTAACACCTTTTTCTGAAAGGAACCCAGCCTGCAGGACAACCTACGTAAATAAAAAGGAAACTTTACAAATCTGAATAGAATATGAATATTTGAATACATAACACTCGGTGCAAATAGGTCATCTTAAAATGCTTCTCGACATCCCCAACCGCAGTGATTTTTCTACCTCATGAACGCTGGGTCCACAGCCCGAACATTTCCGAAAATATACGACATTTTAACTATTACAGAAAAATAATTTGAAATATTTGTTTGAAGATACTTTATTCCATATTTTGAACCCCATATTAAGAATTTTAGCATGTTTAGAGTGAAATACCAGCCATTTCTTTGCATTGTTAACAATTAAATTTAAATACAAGTGTGCTAAGAATGTCATAAGATCATCATATTGCACATCAGACATTGATATTATGAATGATTGTTTTAAGATATATATCACTGTAATCAATTTCAAGCTTTCAATCAAATCTATGCAATTGTCATTCCTGTTATGTGATATTAAACCGTCATCATGACGTCAATTTTGTGATTTTATGAACCCCGGGCAAGTCTGTGCTCGAAATGGGTTCGTCATCCTTAACTTATTGACCCTATATAGCCGATATTGGACTCTCCCATTTCAAAAGACGATAAAGTTCACTGTCAAGATTCAAGAGTGTATGATTTAAGATCAAAATTTTGTAATAATTTTACATGCAATATCAACTTGTTCAATCTCCAATTATGACATTAGACCTTACTATTTATTGATCTGGGTGAATCTATAATATGACCACAGGGGTGGATGAGTTAAGTTTCAAATGCCAATACCAATGAAATCTAACTTTGTTTAATCAGATATAAGGTCAAATGACTTTGGTACTCAACAATGATATCGAAAAACAGCAAAACATTGAATTAGTATTTCCTCCAGCTCTGTATGTTACAGCATGTAGACATGAAACCGAGTTAAAGGTGTATGTAAGGGACGAAGCATACGTACGGCCACAGACAAATGGAGATCCTGACCATGTACCTCCTTGTAGACAAGTGTGGATTTGTTTCTCATATGTATTGCCATTGCATCGGAATTCCACTGTTTCTCCCGGTAAATATGTTTCCCGTAAATTGCTCGATGGAGATGAGTCGATCGGCACTTCTGGGCGGCCACAATTTGACCTTGGCGCTTAAATAAAAATATATCTGGGTTATCGTATATAAAACGCGATGCTTTAATTCCTGGCCTACTGTTGTCCTCATTTTTATTAATTTATTAAATACAATAATAAACTAGCGTAGCGAACTCTTTATGGTGAGGAGGTTGGAAGTTTGAGGTACATACGTACGATCAATAAACCTTCGTCAAATTTTGAATCATCAACCTGTCGCTTCACAAGTTTCTTTTCACAGAAACATATTACATGTATATTCAAATCAAACGTTTTGAAGACTTTTTTATCTGGTCAAATATGTGCTGACTGTGACTATGTTTTAAATATTTGACTTCACAATTAAACGGTTTGGCAAAACAGTAGACATGCCTGTCCTACTAATCCTGATTATTAAGCAACCATTATCGTACTAACAACTCAATACTAAGTGAAACATGATACTTGCAAACACGGACATCATACCTGCTGTAAAATGTGTTATAGATCTATGTTTACATTAAATGGGCTCTGTAAACCTGATACCTGTTGGTGGAGACGAACAAAGTCCACAGCTTTTACGACACCCTCTTGATGCCTCAATATCATTAGAACAGAATGTTGGATCCGCCATCACTTTATTACAATCATCAAATACATCGTAACACTTCTCTGAAATGATAAAATATTGTACTTTGGTAAAAACTTTCAAGACACATTTTATCAGGACTATAATATGTGTTAAAGTACTTTCTATTATCACTGTATCAGAGTTACCGCTCTTTGATCACACTTGTGACGCGAAAAAGGAAAATACCGTAACTACTGCGTCTCTTATCAAATCAATTCTGCATGACATATTCATCATTTTATATATATATATATATATATATATATATATATATATATATATATATATATATATATATAGAGAGAGAGAGAGAGAGAGAGAGAGAGAGAGGGTGTTTTGTGTAAAAAAACAGTTTGTACAGGGTGTTTCAGAAAACATGTCCCCACTTCAAATGTCCATAACTTTGCGCCGACACATGATGATTTAAAACTTTAATTAAATTAATTAGAAAGAGAATTTAATTGAAAATTTATGATTATATAAACCTAAAACCTATGAAATCAGAACTTAATTTAGGACATCATTGATGACATGAACATAAATTAGCATTATTTGGTTTTACTACCAAAATGATAACAAGGACTTGAAGAAGAACCTTCATTTTGATTTTGTTAAATTTTATTTTAAGTATACCCAACAATGTCAAATTGATATTGATAACTTAAAACATGTAATAAGGATATCATTGTAAGGATTCCAAGGGATATACATGAAAATGTGACTCGAAAATAAATCCTGGATGGATTACAGTTAGTGATAGAGAAGACGGTGCACATTTGAAATATGTAATGAAAAATGACGTTTAACTGGTAAATTTCCAAATATATAGTTTAGAATATGGCTCACTTGAATAATATTTAATATATATGCATTAAAAATTATATACCAACAAAATTTTATGAAACACTATTTAATATGATATATCTCTAGTTTGATATGTAGCTTGTAGCATATTTTATTGAACGGTAAAGTCGTTTTGTGTGTGAGAGTTAGAGAGAGAGAGAGAGAGAGAGAGAGAGAGAGAGAGAGAGAGAGAGAGAGAGAGAGAGAGAGAGAGAGAGAGAGAGAGGGAGAGAGAGAGAGAGAGAGAGAGAGAGAGAGACACACACACACACACACACACACATCACGTGAACATCAAATTTCGACGAAATAATTACCGAAGCCACAGACATCACAGTAATCTCTCTCACATTGTGTCTCCTCCGTATAACACCAGGGGCTCGTCCCATGACCTGGGTTTCGGCAAAAATTATTGAAAAGTCCATCATCTAGGTCCCTAGTATGAGTGAATTATGAATTAAAGATTATTTTTCTTACTTCGATTCAAATACTCGTATACTGGCTAAAAATCATTTTTAAGAGTTCAGAATCCAAATTATTTGTCCCTTTGTACTTCAATAGTAAAGACATAGTTACACGCCTTCATACTTATGGCAAGACAATAGTCATATTCACTGCTTAGTGATGGGTTGTGACCAGCACATTTAGATATTAAGCCAAGATTCGTAATAATTTACGGTCGAAACGTTAACCATGTGTGCAGTTATCGTGATTCATGGGATAAAATGCTGTGAAAAATACCGATTACTTAAAAATAATTTTAGAAATTTTGACTACACACAATTTTTTTTTCAAATTCTTAGCATCAAAACATTCGACTTTTCTAATCTTTACACAATAATTCCACATGAAGCACTCTGATCATAGACATAAATATGAAGTCGATATCTAACACACGGCGGGTGTGACCGGTCGACAGGGGATGCTTATTCCTCCATGGTACCTGATCCCACCTCTTGGTTTCCAAAGGTATCTATGCCCTGGACATTCTATTGATTTATACTTTGGTATCTGAGATTTTTTATATTTTTATAGTATTTCTAAAAGAAAAAATATTTGTAATGTTCGAATACGAGATCTTTCAGCAAACTGTTGACATTCCTATGGGAATCAATTGTGCCCCTTAATTGACCGACCAGTTCCTTCATTCAGACGATGCAGACTCCATTCAAAAACTGCTGAATTAAAATAAGAAAAATCTAGCGGTGTCTTTTAATTTGTTATTTAGATATATCGACGACTTTTGTCAATTAATAATGACAATTTTCATACATATGTCAATTTGATATATACCAACGAACTAAAAATTAAAGATACAACAGAATTAAGCACATGCTTTACATACTTAGACATTTTACTTAATATAAACACAGACGGGAAATTGACAACTAGGATATACGACGATTTTGTATTTCCCATTTTCTTTGCGATACTGTTTCACTAAATGAAATGTTGAGTTGCCTGTTCGATAGCAGTTGTTCAGACGTCTATACCAATTGTGTCGATAATTCGTTCTTCATTTATTTCATTTGGATTTGACTTTTGATTCACAGCGGATGTGACCGGTCAACAGGTGATGCTTAAGCCTCCGTGGCATCTGATCCCACCTCTTGATTTCTAGAGGTCCGTGCTTGTCCAATTTTTACAAGATGTGTATATTTATCCTGGACATTCCTTAGATGAATTCTTGGTGTCTGATAGTTTTATATTTGTGTCGACTATGATATTGATTTATTTCTAATTTATTATGATATTGACTGGTTTGTATTGACTAAGAACTAACGATCGGTCTATATGATATATTATTACATGAATCTTTTATCATCTAGTTTATGATTGGTTCGTTTCATACTTTTTGTTCTCGCTCAATCGTTATATATAACCCATATTCACTTCGTAAGTTGATATAACTATCCAACACATCGCGGTCGTACCTTGAAATAGCACAAGGGAATTGCCGAACTTTGACACGCTCGGCGTTCATTGTATAGTTAAACATCAAAGCTGTCTGGATAAATATAGCGCCAAGGTAGTGCATTCAAGATGACAAATGACGAGAGTGTAAACAAACGTTTGACGATGATGGTTTCTAAACATTATTGGAAGAGATGAGTTCTAAATATACTAGACGCACAACACATTTAGCCGTTTCAAACTGTTTTTTTGTATGTTAGTCAGTAAGCCTCAGTCACAACCGGCGGTACTCTACGGGGTATGTGCGGCAAAAAATGCCAAGGACGGCACGGAATTTCAGGCACGTAAGCACGTACGATGGGTTTTTGAGCATGTCCAACAAACGGCAATTTCCCAGTAACATACGCCATTCTTACTCTCAACTTACGAAGTGACTGTTACTTATTTTCTGCCAACACGACCTCTACGACTCTCCCCTATGGCGAAAAACACCTAAAAAACTCCTAAGTGCGTCCGGTTGTGACTTGGGCTTTTATAAGTTCACAATACGTGGCTAGACCCCCACCTCTTACTGATATTTGGAAGGTTTACACATTGGTGCCAAAGTAATTAATGTCATATAATAAAATAATTAATGACCTCATATCGTTTTCTTGGGTTGTTAACACCGTGTATTAACCTCAAATGGGGTCGATCATTGTATAATTTCTCATCCATATCAGTTCAATTAACACAATATCTAAATATTTTCGTCTGGGTTAACTAAAAATTAACACCTTGATATATGTACCTATGATAGCAATTTTATATATTCGATAAAACATACTTACGTGGCTTCATATGCGCTATGTCTACAATGCTTGACCTTTGACCAAGGCAGGCATTCCTTAAAATGATTTGTGTTTGAGACATTGCCTCTGTAAAATTCGCCCTTCCCTATATAACAAAAGTCTTCCGCTGTATATAAAATACAAAGGTAGAAGTCATTATATAAGGGTATTGACTTAGCGTTAAGTATTTATACGACGAAATGAGAAAAAATAATTAAGGACGAAGTGCTGCACATTGAATTTTTTTCCATAATGCACTGCCATTATATTCGAATGAAGTCAAAAAAAATGAAAAACAATCCTTATATTTATATATATTACCATTTTCTTTGAAACTGATGTCTACTGGATACTAAATTCATTCCGGGATACTGAATTTGCGGGGGGGGGGGGGGGTTGTTTACATATGACGTATCGCTCAACAGCTGTTTTGACATGAGAAGTAGTTCCCCTTTTCTGTCCGGAAAACTAAATGGAATTAAGGTTTATTTGCTTCTTTTTATACCATTTTGAAAAAAAATATTGATATGGAAAATTTTGAGTAAGTGTCAGATTGGTTTTCAATTATTTTAGAATATTCGTCTGCTTGGTAATCGGAAGGTTAAATGTGTCGGAAGAGAATAGAAATTGCAAATGGCTGCGCCCATGAGTATGCTGAATAATGTATTTACAACGAGTTTGCGATTGAATTCTGATATTATAAATGGGATATACTATACAAAGATTTAGTGTGACTTACAAGAAGTGAGACAGCTAATATTCATTGATGACAACTGAAAGTAACCTTTTTATTTGACATTTTTACCAAGCAGCTGGGAACCACAGTGACTGATTGGTACGTAACCTACGTATGCAGGCCCATTTCACACGACCTAATTTCACACGATGCGGGTGACGAAATGTTTCTTATATGAATATCCATTGATGGCAAACAAATCGACTTGTTTATCAAGAGATGCGTGACAAAGTTTCATTAGGCCTTAATTTCTTTTTTCTTTTGTAACTGAAGCCAGACGATGGTCTGTGGTTCTGGTCATAACATGACCTAGATATATCGCGATATGGGCCTGTAGGCTGTACAATGTGCTACAGATGTAGTCTCGTGTTTCCGATTTCTTTCAGTGATTTTTATTTCCTTTGTGATAGGCTTTATGTATGGCTTTTAAGATTAAATATATAAGAAATAAACATGTGATATTCTATTCTTTATTGATTCGTTCATGTATTCTTACGCTGAAAAGTAAAGTGGTTAATACTCGGGGCACGCGACTGCGTTTACCAGAATATGAAACATTCCACTCTATATACTTGCAATGAAGGGAATTGCAGTCGGTATGTAAATATAGTGAAATAAAAACAATACAGAAGTACATGCATACTGATATTGATAGTGTTGTTATTTTAAACCATCATACTGTACAAGTGGTAATGTTTGCGTGGAGAATGTTTCCGCGTTACGCGGTAACAGAAATTTGGATGCTTAACTGCCACATAAACTATGTTGTCAACATATTGAATACAGTAGAACATCGCTATTACGACAACCTTTCTGACTGTCCCAAATTGGTCTGATTAGGTGAAGTGGTCTCTTAAGTGAGGTTCTGTACAAATTAGATATCAATCAAGATATTGAATCTTGTGGTCTGAATGTGAGGTGGTGTCCTAAGTGAGGTTGTCTCCTAAATGAGGAGTTTAGGTTAGTTTCCATTTTACATAAATTTTGTATGAGTTATCATTCATCTATATTCCACATGACGTGTTTGGAATACTAAATTTCAAAACAATTAACCCATTAAAACATGTATATACATTTACAGTACTATAAGTAATATTGTTCTATATGTCTTAACCTGATCCCACCTCTGGGTTTCTAAAGGTCCGTATTTGTCCAATATTCACAAGATTTGTATATGTATTCTGGGCGTTCTGAAGATTTATGCTATGGTATCTGAGATTTTAATGTATGATATATATAGCACAATGATAATATTTAATTATGGAAATGAAGAATTGTCCATAGTCAATTTCTCCAGCATTTCGTAATTTGTATTGATAAATTCAATACATGATCAAATATAAAGTAAAAAAAAAACTAAAGTAAAACTCAAGTATGCCGAACTCTGTTTCCACGTTCATAATATTACTTACGTTTCAGTAACGAAACTTTAGCATGAAAACCTGTACTGGAACGTGAGAGATCTGATTTGAAGGTTAGTCCTAATTGGTTGGTATCGCTGATGACTGTATTTGGAAAATAAGGTCCACAATAGCTAAAATTAGATTAGAATATGTAATGACAAACATAAGGCAAGACTTTTGTATTTTAAATGTAATATTACGGGGACATTCTCTGCGTTCATTTTTTCTTTCTTTTTGTCTTAGATTGGCATACAAGAACAAAAAGAGATATACAGACATAAAATTTCTTAAATCCCTATGGTTTGTGAAAACTGATTGAGAAACCCAGGTTTGACACTATTTCAGTTGCAACTGATAAACTCGACCTCTTTTTTTTTTTGTATATCAAAAGTACACTCGACCTGACGTTATTTATACACAATATATAGGAATATACGATTTTTGGGGGTTTGTGTTTAGCTCTTATTTATTATATTGTACATCAAGTACAAGAAGTAAAAGTAGAAAAACAATCTTTGGTAACCACAGCTTATGTACCTTTAATTTAAGTATCTATATATATATATATATATATATATATATATTATATATATATATATATATATATATATATATATATATATATATATATATATATATATATATATATATATATATATGAGTGACAAGTTGTCAAATGCATATCAGGTATCAAGGTTATGTTCAATACAAGTTAGTATTCCCCCACGGTTGGATGGACATTTTCTATTTATTACCCGCTGCAATCAAAGCGCATTATGTAAGAAAGTTTGTGAATTTACATGCAGTGGAGGGTCGATGACATTTTCTTCGGTATATCGTAATCGGTTTTCTCCTCCACTGCCCAACGAAGTGGATCAAAATGTATAGTTGGGAGTAAATCGTTGTAAAAACAACCTAACCTATGTGTTTTCTTTTCTCAGTCACATCAGTTTCAAAATATATTCTTAACATATTTCATTTGACTTTGACTGTGGACTCATGGCGGGTATGATCAGTCAACATGGGAAGCATAGTACTTCATGGCACCTGGATCCATCTGTAGATTACCAGAGCTTCCGTGTTGGTCCAATATTCACCAGATTTGTATATTGTATCATGGATATCATTAAGATTAATATTTGGTATCGGTATATCTGGTATCTATTTTATAATTCTTGTAACTTATGACATACACACAAACATACAAACACACACACAAATTCGAAGTATTCATCTTTAATTTTACCTGATTCCGAAATGTCCCGGAAGTGTAAATCTGACCTCTAGATAATCATCACACGTTCCATCGGAATTAGCAACTATACTGAAGTGATCGGTTTCAAATTTAATTTTCGAATTTTCTGGAGCCTGTAAAAGAGTTCATTTTAAAAATGTTGTCACAATTCTTCTTTTCAATATTATTCTTTGCAAGTGGAAAAATAATTCCTAACTGTCTATATGGAAATCAAGTTTGTATTTTGAGGATCAAAAACTCTTCGCATACTTTATGTTTGGGTTATCTCTCAACCCAAACGCTCTCATTTATTCCTTAGATATAACTAGATATGACACGGGCGCAGAAATATATTTTTCAATTTCATAAATCGTATTTTAGGTGCGATAATAAGTAAATAATTTTTCTTGGCCTAAAATGTTTTCAATGATACAATGAAACGTACTAAATCTTTTCCAATTTCTTCTTACGCAAAATTTGACTTTAATACAAATAACACAGAAAACAAATAAAACTGTTTTAAAAATGATATATACGTTACTGTATATGTTTTTGTCATTAAACCACCCGTCATTCTGGTTAGTTACAGAGTGTTCGACTCGCAGGTGGGAGGACCGGTGTTAAATAACCGATTATGTATTTCCTACGACTGTATTTTCTTTCCTAGTGAAAGTCATAGAGTCATTCCCTATAATTCGTCGGATTTGATTTTTTTTAAAAATTTGAATAGTGTTTTACGCCACACTCAACACTTTTTTCAGTTATATTGTGGCAGCCAGGTCAAACATTTTCACAAAAAATCAGCTTTGGTTCCAGTGTGGGGCGATTCTGCTCTGAACAGAAGTGAGAGACCTCATGGTTCAAAGCGCGATGTTCTAACCATTCGGCTTTGGGGACCCCTATCATACGTCAAAAACATCATACATTGCCACACCTTCCTATAAGCGTTTATAAACTGTCATTTAGTGACAAACGTCCAGAGCATTTTCCGCATTAGCTACACACAAAAGAATTGGCAGTGTGTCAAACAAAAATAAAACAAAACAACCCTAACAAAATATTGTATTTTATATGAAAGTGACAAGTTATAATTTGGACAGATATATAGGAAACGTTTGATGTCAACGTTCCACATGTTTTACGGTAGTATAATGACCTTTGTTTGCAATTAGTGCGTTTTACCAAAGGGAATGTTGAGTTCGAGTTGTTGAGTTTTCTGTGTCAATTGTGATAAGGAAGTATTCTTCATTTATTTCACTTGAATTGGACTGTTGACTTCCATGATACTTGATCACACATCTGGATTTCCAGAAGTCTTTGTTGGCCCAATGTTTACCAGATTTGTCTCTTGGGCATCAAGAAAAATATCTGATTTTTATATTTCATGAGTAAACGAACATAATATTTCATATACCAATAAAAGATATTTGGACTATTGACCATACCAAAACATTCCAAACACAGGTTTTTCCCGCCGGATATAGATTTGGATATTCAGGACTCTGTATGTCAGCAGAAAGCTGATCGTCTCCTAAATGTATTATGCCTCCACATGCTAAAACAATAAAATAAACGGAATAAAGCATTTAAATGATTTGATTGGTTTAACATTGTAATACATTGTTCATGAAGAATTATTGTCCTAAATGGCAGAGTGGACTTTTGGAAGTACTGTTTTTAACTGCTTGGAGAAATGGCCATAACTTGGATTTCTTGCATTTGATATGACAGAGTGAAGGCGCATTTGATATAGCAATATAGCTCGGACGTAGAGCTCCCAGCAGCTTAGAGGTAGAGAAATAGACATAATTAAAGGAAGTGCATCTGATATAGCACAGTGGTGGCGCATTTGATGTAGCTCGGAAGAAGAGCTCCCTCTAGTTTGGATATAGAGCAGTAGCCGTAACTTGGAGGAAGTGCATATGGTATGGCAGAGTGTGAGCGCATTTGATAAAGCTTGAAAGTAGAGCTCCATTTAGCATAGTGGTAGAAGACTCAACAATAGCCATTATTAGAGGAAGTGCATCTGATACGGCACAATGGAGGGTCATTTGTTATGGACCGGAGGTAGAGCTTCCTATAGTTTGGAAGTAGGGCATCTGATACAGCACAGGTGGTGGCGCATTTGATGTGGATCGGAAGTAGAGGCTGTCGTTGGCTGGTGATAAAGCAAGTCAATCTGATGAGGTTACTTGTTATTACGGTGAAGAAACCATGTTGCATATATGTTTGGGTCTTTGTATCAAGTTGGAAATGTTTCTATATTATTGACATTTTCACGTAGAAAATGTAATAAAACATAGAGGCGACATTTCAAGCTTTACTAAACTCAGTCTGTATCATATGCTGTATTTCTTCTCCAGCTTAGCAGATCAATAACACTGAAAGTGGTCTGAAATATCAACTTCTAACACATATTGTTTAAAATAAATAAACATCGGCAGTTAACTACGCAAGGTGTTACGTGGGGGCACATGGTTCTGTCAACTAGAGTCATTCACCCCCGACGACACATTTAGGGTAGCCAAAGTACAGTCAATTAATTATTTAGGAAAAGATGTGTTAATTACGAACACTTCATTTACTTACAATAGTTAGCAGGATAGTAGTAACAGTAGAACAGGTAGTATTTCTTGAAATATTTTCGGATATATGGTGTATGTCCCTCTTGAATCACTCCATCTGACTTAATCATAATCCATTCTTCATTAAAATCCATATCTAAATGACAAAACATATACATGTATCTTATTAATACACTTTTAAAAAAGAGAGTTCCATAGCATCTTAGGAATGTTCACTGAAAATTTGTGACACGATATGTGGAAAATGCATGTATTGAAAAAGAATATGTCTAAAGAAAAAAGACCATATAGAACCAGAGAGAGAGAGAGAGAGAGAGAGAGAGAGAGAGAGAGAGAGAGAGAGAGAGAGAGAGAGAGAGAGAGAGAGAGAGAGAGAGAGACAGAGAGAGAGAGAGAGAGAGAGAGAGAGAGAGAGAGAGAGAGAGAGAGAGAGAGAACATAGATAGAGAGAGAGGGAAAGGAAAGAGTGTGTACTTTCATTCATTTCTAATATAGACAATATTTTTTCAGTTTAGTACAAAAGTGAAATGCGGTAGTAAATCCTTCTTGGTAAGTGGCACAGTTCAGGATGCTGGTAAAATTAAAAAGTATGCACAGGTATTGATCAAAGAGCGATTACTCTTAAATACTTAAATAATATCGACTCATAGATTTCCATGTGATTTACATCAAACATCTATACACAATATTCTGTATATGATAGTACTCTATGTCATATAACAATATCCTTCGAATGCAAACTAGTTTATTTAAATATCTGTTGAATTAACTCATTGACCCCTGTAGCTAAATTTGGACTTATCCATCTTCAAAGAATGGCCAAAATCCACTGTCAGAATTCAGGGGTGTATAACCTAGAATCCTAATTCCAAATAATTCCACATGCAATAGTAACTTGTTCACTCCTAAACATTGACAATAGATCATACTATTTAATGATTTGGGTGAGTCTAAATGTGATCACAGGGGGTGGTAAGTTAAAGAAGTAATTTTTTCAAGAAACGACAGTCAATGTATTACTGCCTTGCATTGACCGGAAGAAAGAAAACCTTACAACAACAATGATATCCAAATTAAGTAGACATTAAATTTGTATGCATGATATATAGACACAGTGACTAAATTAATGAAGCCAAAACGCTAAACAATTCTGAAACATTTACCAAGAATATGTTGACATTTATTTTTTTCCTGTTGGAATAATATAAAAGGCTCCTTATTTGGGAGAATCAATGGATTTCTCGCAAAGCCGTCTTCCCTGCAACAGAATACCCACTCGGTCGCAGTGTTAGCGTAATCGCCATCTGGAACTTCGCCTTCCACGATTGGTTTATTCTTGTCAGTAAATGCTAGAAAGCCTTCCCTAAAATCTGCAATAATAATAATAATAATAATAATAATAATAATAATAGTAAAAATAAATAAATAACCTAGCAGCAGTAGTAGGAGTAGTAGTAGTAGTAGAAATAGTAGTAGCAGTAGTAGTAGTAGTAGTAGTAGTACGTTTGTTTGTTTATTGTTGTTTAACGTCACACTCAAGAATATTTCACTCATATGGAGACGTCACCAAATGCCGGTGAAGTGCTTCAAAGTTTGGCCTATGCTCGGCACTTACGGTCATTGAGCAGTGAGTGTTCTTTAAAGCGATATGTCTCATCCGAAGGACAGGAAACCAACCTGCCGCTGGACTCGAACTCAAGACCTCTCGATCAAGAGTCGAGCGCGCTACCGACTGAGCCAGGTCGGCTTAGTAGTAGTGGTAGTGGTAGTATTAGTAGTAGTAGTTGTTGTTGTAGTAGTTGTAGTAGTAGTAGTTGTTGTTGTGGTTGTTGTTGTTGTAGTATTAAAAGTTTCAGAACTTAGATACGGTTGAACGAATCAAAATCGTGTTGATTAGATTATAATTGACGCAATTATGCGTTTAAGGAGGTATTAAACAACTGACTCTCAAATTCAATTCAATTCTTTTTTTGTCTATAACTACTTCACTTTGGTCTTTATTGAAACGCAAACTATGAAAAATATCTATCTATCAATTTTAAGAAAAAATTACATTGAATATCCTCCATCGAGGCATATCTAGGATTCCCTTGAAAAGTGTAAACATGCCAATCTAATTTCTTGTTTACTGTGCCAGATATCAATATATGTCAAAAACATGAATCAATACAGGACAATTTTTCCTTATAAAATTACCAAGAGAAAATAATTTTGAATGTATATATTTCAACATCCGTATGATAAAGGCTTCAATGAGTATAGCAATTATGGAACACAAATTCGCCATTTTCTCTTAAAAATTGACAATTACAAAAATCTGTAAATTAAGTTTTCCCCAAAAGAGATTTTCATAATCTTCAAGGCATTATTATTTAACATGATGGATATTGAAAGAATTTATCCACAGAAATATAAAATATAATGTCAGCAAAACTTAACTATTGTGACGCGTTAGTTACAGCGTGTTCGGTATTTTTCTCGCACGACTAAATTTTGAAAAATAGATAAGTAAATACTGAATATGAATCAAGTTATTAAATGTTAAAATTAATTTTATGACATCTTAAATTAAAAAGTTTCCATTGTAATTTACCATTCGTCAAATTCCCGACACGGCACCTTTAGGCAAAATTTTCCACCATAACGTCACAATTATATAGTCCGTCAAACAGTTGTGTTGTTATGACGTCAGAAAGCACAATAAACTTACGTCATTTTTAATCGAATCGAATGCATTTGGTCGACATTTATATATAATATAAATTTACATATGAATATTCACAGAACATGTAAAAAGATTATTAGTCTTAGTTTTAGATCCGATTACCGTATTGGAGTCAGAGCGTATGGTCATGCCCAGAATATCTGACATAAATAATCATCTAAGAATAGCACGTGACAAAAGTGTTACCTGGTGGACAGGAACCCTTCCGGTATATACAGTACTGTCCTGGTCCCCATTTAGTTGCCATACCACTATCAGCAGTTGATTCTTTGGTACAGAAATTATATTGAATAACTTCTTCGGTATTATCAATGTTAACATCTGCAAAAACAGTATTAGACTGCTCACCGAGCAAAACAAACTGTGTTTGAGAACCCTGATGAAAACCTTTCGAGCATTCTCTATTTTTAGGTTTGATAATCGTGAATCTATCAACCGGCCAATCAGAGTAGACGAGAGATGTATCTAAAATGAAAAGAAATGAGCTAAAGCAAATTATAGAGAAACACTACAGAGTATCAGTTATACATTACTGGATCTATTGACATACAAACAAACATACACGTAAAATAGTATTTACTACTGAAATATACATAAACCAAATGTAATACATCACGTGTTTTGATTTGTTAAATACATGCTCTCTATGCAGCGTAGTATTCAACTATTTTTTACAACGGCTGACTATACCTGACAACGGGCACTATACTTTAGCGATCATATTTCCCGCAGGACTATAAACCGCATACACTGTTATAAGAGTTATGCCCCTTTCCTAGATGACGTCTTCTTGCAACAAACTTGGCTTCGAGTACAGCAGATGTACAGCCAGTACTGGGGCGATCAAACGTTCCTAACATCGTCATGCCAATAAGTATGAAATCATTGAAGATATTTTAATATTTTTAATTTTTTTTTTCAGAATGGAAGCAAAAGTATGACACGTGATGTACTAAATATATTATGACCCTTTCCCTAGTGAATCGTTCTCTTTTAGTGTTGTCTGGAGAGGTATAGTCCCCTCGCCTTTACTCGGGGCACTATACTTCTACAGACAACGGTTCCCTCGGGAAAGGATCATAATCGATTAGTAGTTGTTGGTTTTTTTTTCATGTTCAACTCAAAGGTGATCTCAATCAGAAATATCGTTATATTTTAAACGTCTACTAAATTGGTATAGATCGGGTTCAGCTGTTGGGTGAACATTAAATATGCTTATATCCTAGGTCATTCTCTGTATAACGTGTTACAAAGGAATCTCGCCTAAAGACCACTTCATTTGGTAAGATTAAAGTTGTACTTACCAAAATTATTTGGCGTGTAGTAGCAATAGTGTAATTGATAATTGCAAGTGTAGCTAATAGTTAGTCTAGGGTATTCGCCAGTAGCTTTCATTAGACTTCCTTTCATGTTCTTTATACGAAACCATTGCTTCTGTGATTGCATTCCTGGAAAAAAGCAAGATATTTTATGTTTAATCATTCTCTCTATTTTAAAAGGTGTTTGAAATGAAACATAACAATCCGATATCAAAGTCATAGGGAGAAGGTCAGGAGTTTGAATACATATGGTGAATACTGGTCAACGTATAACGAAGAAGTACCGATCGAAACTCCAAGTCCATTACAATACGATACGTAAGATATACAAATCGGCTCATCATAAAGAAAAATTGTGAATCCCGAACGGGATGGGACCAGGTAACCGAAATGAATCAGCATACCCTGATAGCATACCACGCCCGTCGCAAATGTTCCATGGATTCCTCTCGAGTTTGGTGAAAATGTCATAGTTAGTTTTAGGTATGATTGGCAAAGACCTCTGAAAAAAACAGGAGGAAGAATCAAGAGTCCACAGTCAAATCTAATTAAAATTAATTGGGAAATAAATCAGTAAAACAATTCACCAATCCCGTGCTGTACCATCGAGTAGGTGAGTCCATATTTCAAATCAAAGACGAATATTTTGTACAACTAAAGGTTTTTTTGTGGTTGTGGAAATTATGTAATATGACAAAGATTTTTCTGTTACATAACACTCACATCACACAAATCATTTACTCATTTTCTACTTCTTTTACAAAATACTTGTAAAATTAATTCTGAAGATATCCACTTGTCATAAATCAAGCTGTAGATAAATGATAAATCGTTTCAATTAGATTGAATGAACGCTAAGATGTCGGATTCTAATAGATCCTTTCATGATAACTGCATTCCTACTAATTTCACCTGCGCACAAAAACACTTCCGAGTGGAAAAGAAGTTTCGTGCTCAAAACATTTCATTCCCAAGACAAATAATACCAAAATGAAAGACTAACTGTTACCTCTCTATGATTTTTTTAATTTCATTTGGTGTGATTTGTGTTCTGTACGGAACTTCTTGTTAACTCTCGGAAGTGTTGATTGCGCAGATGAGATTAGTAGAAACGCAGTTATCGTGAAAGGGTCTATTATCACTGACAGTGCATCGTCAATGTTTGACAACTGTCATGATTTTTCAAAACAAATATTGACCTTTTAAACCCTTCTTTTTTTCTAGCAATAATAAAAAGAATTAATGAAACCTTCGACAGCTTGGCACTTTCTCGAATTTCTAAACAGGATGAATGGTGCATCATTTGGCAATTGGATTTCGTCCGAATGTGGCCCATCTTCTCTGCAGCAGAAATAGAACATTGTGTCGGAAGTGTAATCACCATCAGGGAGTATACCGGAAATTCCTGTGGGAACACCATCGTCGTCGTACTGAATAGATCCTTCCAAAAAATCTAGAAATGAAATAACTCAATGAGATTCCAATGAAAATAAATATATAACAATACCAAAGTTATAATTTTACAAAAGAGACTAAAACAAATGTTCAAGACGATCGTTTCTGACAATCAAACTTCATATAAATGTACATTTCCGAAAGGTAAAGGGGTCTCATACAAGGTCATCAAATAAATCTAAATGTATTAGCGATTCCATCCAAGAATTACCCATGGAAAAATGAATAAATTCAAAGTGCTGCACTACGGAATCCTAGATTCATAAAGGTAAAGAAAGTGTTACAGGGACTCCACCCCGCCAGGTTGTATGAAGTAACTTGTTTTCAATACTTACGATTTAGATCAGAAAAATACATAAAATATAATCATGTACCTTTGGGACAACTTCCTCCATGTCTATATATACAGTACTTTCCTTTGGGCCACTGCTGTGAAACACCGGTGTCTTCTACTTTCAGCTTAGTGCAGAAGTTATAAACGGTAAACAGATCTTCTAATATCATGTCGGCATCAACGTTTATTGACTTCCTGCCCAATGCAGTTTTAAGATGGTGTTGAGTCGCCGTTCCAGACCGGAACCCATGCGGACACCCATATGTCGTTCCTAATAATGTAAAACCTTCTGACGGCCACTTAGAAGCTTCTAGGCGGTCTGTGGATAATTAAATCGATATTAGTGTGACAAAAAGAACAGTTGGTAAACATAAAATCAGGAAAAGAATTTGTTTAATGCACAAAACGAAAGTTATATTACTAACCTCCGTCGTACTTTGTCTTGCACCCAAAAGCTGGATCGAGACCTTCTGGACATCTGCAGGTGCATTTATCTTTTATGTAAGCTTGATATCCATTATGCTGGCATTTCATGGTAAAGTCCGAGCATTTAAGATCTGCATTTATACGTTACAATATTTCATAAGTATACAAAATGTAGTTTACAAACAAATGTCCACTATAAACCATGTTTAAAAGCATACAAGCTGTCAAAATCGATTTATTTTTGTATCAAAAGTTTTAATTATATGATGTTTTATACAAATAAAATGTTTTTCAAACCACTCTCCTCGTTTGAAAATAATGTTATAATGTCGTAAATTGTGAAAAGAAAGTTAATGTAAATAATGGAATTAGCAAATGTATTCTTACATGGATGGAAGAAATATCAATAGCCATCGCATTTCATTCATTCTAGGCAATATACGAGTAAACATATAAATTTTTCTACGGTAATATATCAATATAGAGTTTTCTCGGCGATTAGACTTGTCCAGTGACTAATATATGTACATAATACCTCATTACAACACATTTTTAAAATAAAAACTTAAAATGGAAAACAATAAACATGCAAAACATATAACTGTTTAAGTCAGTTTGTTTTATAGTTACTGAAATTATGGTGTAAAATATGAGTAACAGATAAAAAATATATATATACAGTGGAACCTCGACTAACGACCACCTTGCTTAGAAGACCACATCGCATTTCAGATCCTGAATCACCACTCTCATGATGAATGATAAAATAGGTACAGAACGTCTGTCTGAGTCAGTCAGAAACAACGGTGTTCGTAAGAGCGAGGTTCCAATGTATATCCTTTTCTTATATGTGCAAATTACTTCAGCTAATGTTTTAATACCTGTAATGTGACAGAGTACTGTTATAGGGTGATGTAAAACGTTAAGCCATAGTGTGCGACTTGGGCTTAATTCTGATAAACACAGTGTGCATTCGTAAGAACTTCAAATTTTCATTAATTCAAAATACTCTTGGTATTGTTGTGATGCTGTTTTCTTTTTTTCTGTTTCTTTTTACTATTATTTCGTTTTACTCTATTTCATTGTTATGGGATGCTGATGGATGATGGTTTAATTTTGAATAAGCTATACAGTATTATTTCAGTTTTTAACAGAACCCGGATGTAGACCTACGGTTTCCTTACCTGTACAGTTGCTAACCAAGCCTGATTCGTAGAAATGGTAGAACTGATACGGGTCCGTCTTACTGACAAGGTACTTCATATCCGGATCAAGTATTGTGATGCTTGGATAATTGTTCATAGAAAATGACTTTTGGAATAAAAAAAATTAATAGAATACAAATAAGAATCAATAATAAATATTTTATTATTTAATATATTGAATATATCTTAAAGTACCGTCAACATTGAAAGATAACAATCAAAACGTGCATTATTTTTATTTCAGCTAATGTGAAGGCCCCACAAAACTGGTGTGGTGTAAAGGTAAATAGTCTCTTGGAGTCAGAACGATGTAACGATATGTTTCCTCATAACATGTTTGAAGTCTCGCACCTATGATGGCTGATTTGTGCTATGTCGAATTTTCGTTATTTCGAGGCGAAAAGACGAAAGAACAAAAAGACGACAAAATTGAGGCGAAAACACGACAAAATAACCCGCAAATTAGCGACTTACTTTTGCCGTCTTTTCGCCGGGTGATTTGTCGTCTTTCCGTCCCGCAAATTTGCGACCTTAAAATATCGTCTTTTTGCCACGCAAATATAGAAAAATACCCATACCAGACAGAACGGATATTTCAGAAAGAAAAAATGAATGTTATTGGAATATTTGTCTACTCCAGGGTGGTTCCTTTTTGTATAAGTCGGTGCAGTGCGTAATAATTAAGCTATATGGTTATCTATCCACAGGGTAGTGTCCTTTTTACTATAAGTCGGTCTAGTATAACTAGTAAACTATAATTTATGTAAATATTTAATTCAAATAAATCTTTTATCATTTCTGACACAAATATTCTAATAACATTCATTTTTTCTTTCTGAAATATCCGTTCTGTCATGTATGGGTTTTTTCTGTATTAGCAGGGCGAAAAGACGACTTTTAAGGCAATTTTGTGCGGTCGAAAAGATGATATTTTACGGTCGCACATCTGCGGGACGAAAAGACGACAGTTAAGTCTCAAATTTGCGGGTTATTTTGTCGACTTTTCGAGGTCGAAAAGTCGACATGGCACAAATCATCCACCATACTCACTCATTCTTGGCATTGCAGAATCGAGTCCCACTGGAACCGTAGCTGATTTAAGTGAGAACGTTTGCCAAAATTAAAAAAATGGCCGCTATCATATAACTGAAAAATCCTCGAGTATGGTGTACAACACTACTCAACATAAACAAAATAAAACCTACATTTTATATGAAAACATATATTTAGTTTACAAGTTTAGAGTATTCTCTGGATGTGTTCCAAGGACATCGAAATTCCAAATTTTATGGTTTATGGCGGCAGAAAATGTTTGTTTTGGTAAGTTTACGGACGCCATTATTCAGATTCGTACGTTTTCATCTTGTTTGTCACACCTTTCATCAACACTTACAGTTGTATTAACCCCCTTATAAGCGGAATAGTTAAATTATCTAATAAGGCGCTAATAGAAAAAAAAAATTTGAAAAATAAATACTTACATAAAATCCATAATGCATCACGCTGCTAAGATCGTAATAGCCAAAGGTCCTCGATAACTCGATGTTTCTCATTATGTAGTTCCACTGTTTGGCTGAAGTATCAAATTTCAATATAAAGCATATAAGCCTGAGGCATATATTCTTGATCTTCTACCTGAGTTAGAACAAATGAGTAATTTGACGTACATGATGGATAATTTCAGATGTACTGATGTTTATCTTATCTAATTATCACGAAAACAATTACATGATAATAAAAATAAAATTTCCTACAAACGACATTTGATCCGTAATATATTTCAACTATTATAAATATAATACCAAAAGTTACAACACTCAAGACGATCGTTTCTGTCAATAAGATTTTATCAGTTGAGCTACAATTTTAAATAGATTTTCTAAAGAGAAAGTGGTATCAGACAAGGCCAAATAATACATCTAAATGTATAGCCGAAATCTGTCTGAGAGTAAACACTGTAAAAAGATGGCTATCTCAGCTTTAGAAGAATTTAGAATTCTAAATGGACTCCGTGAACGAGTGGTTAGAGCATAGCACTATAAACCATGGAGTCACTCACTTCTGGTCAGTGATGGTTCGTGCCTCGCTATAATCGCAGCTGAATTTGCGAGAAAGTTTGTCAGTTTACTTGCGGAAAGGCAGGTACATTGCAACAACGTTCTCTCCTCCATCATTGAAAACTGGCCATCACCATATACCCGAAAAATTGTTGAGTGTGGCTAAAACACAATCTAAGATATGACGGCGAAATTGATGAGTATGGTGTAATTAAAAAAAAACAAACAGAACAGAAACACTGTTGTAATATCTTTATCCTGTATGTCAAATAAACATTATCATCATCACTTACTTCATTTGCATTGACCGAAAGATTACTTGGGCGGAGTAGTCATTCTAATGGCATACAGATTATTTTACTAATGTTTCAGTTAAGACAAATTTGACAGGAAAAGCGTTGTATTCTCCACTAGATACCCGTAGGTATGCTGACAAGTAGGAACGATAACTCTTGTCAGTATAACTTCAATAATATCATTTTGCATTTAATGAATTTGAATTCGTCCAAGACAAGAACGGAATCGCGAGACGCCACCCTGTCAGGTTCAGTGACTCGGATTGTGTTATTTTTATACTATATAACAAAACAGTGGATATGAAAGATATACTCACATTCATGAACAGCGTCTAAATTTGCCCTGGAGTAATCACCTCTAAGTGGGTTTTTCTGCTCATGCGCCATGCCCAGGACGTGTCCCATCTCGTGTACACATATGTCCTATGTTAAAGTAAAGACATCAATGCAACTTCATCAATTATCCAAACTTACTCGTATGGAAAGCATTTTTTAAGAAAACTGGCACATTGCCATAAGCTTTAGGGAAGATCGAAGATCATCTTAACGTAACAATCGTGATGTATTATTATATCTGGTTAGTCACGTGCCAGGGCGACAAAAACTTTTAATCTTCCTCTCATGTCTATCCCATGTGGAACCCCTTGTGGGTTGTCGTCCGTGATGCGGAACTCTTCGAGATGTTCCGAACCCATACATAAACAAAAATGTTAGATCACAGCAGACTGAATGAATTGATGGTTGCAAAGGTTAGTCTTTGTTGATTCTGTTCGTCTGTATTATAAACAATATATTGCCTGCCCTGGTTGTACGTAGACATGGCAATGTAGGTACCCGCACCAAGTCGTGTTTCTCGAGGGATGGATAGTAACCACTTGATCGTGTGTGTAGCTATTGAGTCTTCGATAAATCTTTAAAGTTGCAATAGGATAATGCTTTGTCTTCCCTCATTACCATCTTTGTTTCATTTGAATGACGCTAAAAGGCTTCATGTGAAGTGTTTACATAATGTATAAAGAGAAGTGTATTGGAACTTACGTTCATGCAGCAATTGATATTTTGGCCATTTTCTTTTCTGTTCCCAGAGGAAGAGTAACAACTATTTCAAGAAAAATAACAAAACTGATCAGTGAACAAAACAGCGAATTTCATTACATAAATAACTTATAATCTTTCGAAGATATGAATATAGGGTATATACCATATTTTTATTTAGAAGTTCAAATAACCGTTAACATAGCAAAGATGATATTGTAAAGTACAGCATCTACCATTACAAAAGTCCTGGGGCCCGTTTTACGAAAGGTCGTAATCCCCGAATGTCGTAGTCCTAATTGTCATGTGAATGACCAATCAGCGATGCGTTCCCGTGGTAGTTAGGACTAAAAGTTCGGATTTAGGATTTACAACCTTTCGTAAAAAACTAGTTGTATTTCCCTGCAATGGCTTATGCTGAATGTGTACCAGTGTGTTCCCTATCTGTTATTTATATATATCTATCTATTTATGTTGACATTTTAGTAACAAACCATTTAACTTTTCTTTATTATGATAATGAATTTCAAATCAATACTTAATACAACATTCCTTGCAAAGTAAGAAAGAAGACGTTCCAATGGATGATCGAAACTCCAGTCCATTCGAATACGACACATTGGATATACAAATGGTCTCAAGATGAAGAACAATTGCGAATCCCAAACGGGATGAGATCAGGTGTGTCCGGAAAGAGTCAGCGGCCCTTGTCAGCATGCCACTCCCGTTGCAAATGTTCCATGGAGACCTCTCGATTGTGATGAAAAGTCAAGTTCGGGGAAAAGGTAGATATAACGACAATCTCAACACAAAATGATAAAGATTCTAAAAATATACTAAACAGCGGATTGTTCTATTTTCTTCTTATTATTTGTTTTGTGTTTGTTTTGTTTTTTCTTTTTCTTTTTTTGTTTTTTTTTCTTTTTCTTTTTTTGTTTTGTTTTGTTTTTTTGTTTGTTTGTTAGTTTTTGTTAATGTTGTTTTTTGGGGGGTTTGTCTTTATCTTCATGAAATCACCATTATTTACATTTTATTTAAGCCTTCAATAACTTTATTTTATCGACCATTACTTATTGTGACCAGTCGCCAGTAGATATTTCATACTCTATGCCAACTGCTTCCACTCCGAAATCCCGTGTTTGTCCAGTGTTTACCATATTTGTATACCTTCTTCTGGATCTTTTTTAAAATGAAAACTTGTATATCTGTTCTAATTACTGTATGGGTATTTTCGCCCGATTACAACAGTAAACAAATTCACTTGCTTTTAAATTTGCCCTAAATCACCATGATCTCCTAGATGGCATGAATGTCCATGATTCAGTTATTTACCTTGGACATTTTTCGACTTCATTTTAAATTCGCCCTCTCAACAAAATTCGAAAATTGCGAAAATTAAACAGAAGCGAAAATTTGCATGCATACTGTATACCATACATTCATGTATTGATGTTTTCTATATATTCTGAGAGTTTATGTTTCACATACCTATTTTATGTTTTATCTAAAACGAAATACAAACCCTGATCCTCTATTGTGGTATAAGAAGTTGCCGTGATCAAGATTATAATCTTCTCGTGTTGTGGATGTATGTGGCACGAAACGTATGCATGTCCAGTAATGGTAGTGGTTGTGTGCTCGTATCCTTCCCATTTGTTCAGCGTCCGCTGAAATAAAAATGAAAAAAGCATGAAACTGACGTTCGGACCAAATAACATAGAACTTTTTTACATGTAAATTTCCAAAATAAAATCAGTGTCTACCGAACAGAACTGTCGTTATATTGGAATAGAATGAGGTTAGAATGGCGTCACAAGCATTTCAAAAGTTATATTATGATGAGAATATAAAAATCTCAGATACCAAAGTATAAATTAATAGGATGTCCAGGACATAGATACAAATCCGGTAAAAATGGACAAACACGGACCTCTGGAAACCAAGAGGTTGGATCAGGTGCCATGGAGGAGTAAGCATCCCCTGTCGACCGGTCACACCCCGCCGTGAGTCCACAGTCAAGTCCAATGAAACACGTGAGGATGTGTATCCTCGTCACAATTGGTACAGACGTCTCAACAACCGCCAACGAAAAGGCAACTCAACATTTTCACTTAGTGAAACAGAGTAGTCGCAAACAAGACTATTCGACCATAAAATTTGCCGAACGTTGACATTAAACGCGGTTTTGATATCCCTGTGTCAATAATTTGTCAGTGAGTAGTTTACCTCTGTATATGAAATCTTCATATGTTGTGCACACCCCCTGGCATATCGGATCATTTGTGAAATATAAACTCCATATGCAGGTGACTGAGGGATATTACTACTTAAATGTGGAAAATTTACGATGGGAAAGCCGAAATCGTCGCGTTTATCGTATAGCTTAGTTGCTAATTTCCCGTCTGTATTTATATTACGTAAAATGTCTAAGTATGAAGCGTGTGTACTTGATTCTGTTGTATCTTTATAATGCGGTTTCGGGAAATATAAATCTCACGGACATCAAACTATAAATCTTCTGCATGTACAGGATACTAGATATAAAAAATGATCAAAATCTGGACAAAAACAGACCTCTGGAAATCCAGAGAGGTGCCATGGAAGAGTAAGTATCACTGTTGACCGGTCACACCTGCCATGAGGCTTAATGAGGTCAAAATTCCCTCGAAAATACATCTATATTACGATATATAACACACGTCAAATTAGTGGCTGAGTCGTCATAGCCAGTGCATACGACTCAGCCACTAATTTGACGTGTGTTATATATCGTAATAAAGATGTATTTTCGAGGGAATTTATAGAATTCATTACCTGACAGATATCATTCATAGCATTGGTGTTAAAGTGACATCCCCTAATAAGACGCATAAACATTAAATGAAATTCAAGTGGCTTTGATGAACAAAGTTCTTATAATTGAATCATATAGATAGTATTGATATTAAAGCTAAGCTGGTCGAAATATTTTGTTCTCTCCACAACGGGATTATTTACCAAACACAATTTACAAGAGGATAAACTGAACAAGCATTTTTTTTCCTTTGAATAAAAATATTTGAAATTGGGGTATCTTTGCGAATAAATAACACGAGCTTATTTGCGAATTTAAGAACAACACAAATTCCCAAGTAAACGCACATGTGTTAATATTTTGTTGTACATCTTGTCCCCAGGATGTTGTATCTAGGAAAGTCACAAAATCAAGGGACAAATCTGTAGATTTCACATTTACATATTAGACAGTTTGGGTATGGTACACTTACACGCCGTACTTGCTGTCCATTCATACGGAATGATAGCATTTGTCCATCCTCTGACGCCAGTTACTGCCAGTCGTTTCTTTCTCCGACGGTTGCTAGGTTTTTCTATCTGAAATGCGTTCATCATATATACATTTATATTAAAGTTACTTTGCTCTAATCTTACTGTTAATTTTTAGGGGAAAATGTTTAACGTTTTAGTTTTTGATATAAAATTGCAGATACCGGTTTTGACAGTTAAAATGTGCAGGAAAAGACACG